>VXBB01023395.1:594006-763318 GCA_013399915.1 Illadopsis cleaveri
TGTTAGGGTGCCTGTGCAGGGCCAGGATTTAGACTCGATGATCCTTGTGGGTCCCTTCCAACGCGTGATATTCCATGATTGTTCCAGGTGTTTCTGCTCAGTGCCTCAGCAGGGAGCAGGACGAGATGCAGAACGACGCCGGGGAGTTCGTGGACCTTTATGTCCCTCGGAAATGGTGAGCGGGACCGAGGGGCCGGGCGGGGCTGCAGTGAGCCCCAGGCCTGGGCAGCCTGTGCAGAGGGGCTTTTTGTAGCAGTGAATGTCTGTGGGGGAGAAGGAGAAATCAGTTTTCTGTCAGTTTAAAAAGTCACTAACTGTAAGCCACTTGTATAAATTTTATTAGATTGAATCAAATATGTTTTACAGCCTGTGATTCCTGAGCATTTTCAGCCTGAGTGTCTTCGACAGCTGTAGTGGCTCTCAGCAAAAAAGGCATAGAAAATAATCCTTTACATTACCTTGATGGCTGTATTTTTGCATTTTAGAAAATAGAATAACATTCTGTGTTTAAAAAACGTTCTGTGTTTAAAAAAGAAAAAAACATTCTGTTTTGAGGGCCTGTACTGCCCTGTACACTGTATGAAGGTGAACTGGGCACATAAAAACCAAATTGAAGGGATAACTGGCTAGTTACTGTGATGCTACCAGTGAAAATTTCCTTTAAAAGCACTTTAAACTGCATTTTAATCTTCTAAATAATGAAAGCTTAAGCTCTTACTGTCTAAATATCTTGTGCAATTTTAATTTGCCTGTAGAGTTGGCTCTAGTAGCTTTTTTTTGTCATTGTCACTGCCTGTTTCCTTTTGTTCAAGTCTACCCTGTTTTATTCCTTAGCTCTGCTAGCAACCGAATCATTGGTGCTAAGGATCATGCTTCCATTCAAATAAACATTTCTGAGGTAAGTTTATCAACAGAATATGTGATGAGAGAGCTAAACCTTTTGCTAAAAGTTACAGAATTAAACAGCTTGTGATGTATCTGCAGGAATTCAGTAAAGAAAGTCACAATAGACCTTGACTCCTGCAGGTTCCCAATTAATACATGTGAGTTCCAATTAATTTAAGCTCTGTGTAGCACAGTTTGGGGTTTTTTCCCCAATTGTTTATTAAATTCAGCTTTCAGGAATTTTGTGGACAAAATGTTCCTGTTGCTTATGAACTACAGAGCTGGAGTTGGTTCCTGAATGGGAGACCACCTTCCCATATCTTTTAAGAATCTGAGTCTCCCGAGTTATCTCACCAAAAAAAAAAACCCAAAACCTTTAAGAAACCACCCTGATTCTGAGTTCCTGTAGTTGTTATGGCAAGTACTTTTCTTGTTCACCATGTTTCATTCTTTCAGTGATCCCTGTTCCTTGTTTTCAAAGGATCACAGGTTAGCAGAACATGGAAATGAGCCCACCTGGTATTACAAGGTCCACTACACTATTTAATTCCATGATTTATGTTGTTTAGTCTTTTTCCTGTTAAATTTCTCAGCAGCTTGAGTAAGTGAGACAGTTTATGTCTCTCAGCTGGGACATTTTCCTACCCATGTAACAAGTCTGTCCCCTTCCCCCTTCCATTCCATTTTCCATGATGTGACCTTAGTTAAAAGAAACAAAAAAAAGAGTAAAGGCAGGCAAATCTACTTTACATGGAGCTTTTCCATGTGCTCAGAACACAAATGTTTTTTTCTTTTAGCTCCTATTTCTTGTCAATCTGTATGATCCACTGAATTTTATGGCTGCTCTATGTAGCTACAGATTTGCTGTGCAAAGAGCACTGTAGTTGACTTTCCAACTTCAATATTTGCCTTGAGATTTTGTGGTTTATTTTCTCAACACTGCAGGTATTTTTTCTGCAGTTTTTAACTTTGGGTGCTTGGCAGGTGTGATGTGAGGGTGTAAAACTTGGTAGGAATCTGTGTGCAGCAGCTTTGCTGTGGTTGCAGGTGGACAAGGTGACGGGCAGAGTGAATGGGCAGTTCAGGACCTACGCCATCTGCGGCCCGATCCGGAGAATGGTGAGTGCCTCCCTGACCTGCTGAATGACTCTGCTGCTTTTTCTCATCATTAATAATTAATTAGATGTGTATTTGGCCCTGGAAACACTCTGTGAAGTGTCTTTTCACAGTGGTTTTTGGGGATAATGAAGGCAGAGTGAAGATGTGAACAAATTTGCAGAATCACAGAGAGGTTTGGTTTGGAGGGACCTTAAAGCTCATCTCATTCCAGCCCCTGCCATGGGCAGGGACACCTTCCACTGTCCCAGGCTGCTCCAGCCCTAATCCAGCCTGGCCTTGGACACTTCCAGGAGTGGGGCAGCCACAACTTCAATGGGCACCCTGTGCCACGGCCTTGGATTAACTTGGAATAATCCATTTCTTCTGGAGATGTTTGGTTTTTTTTAAGTAAAGGATGCTAGTGATTTTCTTTCATTTAAGAATGTATGCTAAGGTACTTATCCTGGCTTTCATCTGTTTATAATTACTGGAGATGACACTACCTTGACTTCAAAATGGTGTGAGGAGTTCATCACAAGTCCATTTATCCATAAATATATGTTGTTCATGCAAATGCATATTTTTATGCAGTTAAAGCAATTTCTTACCCTTAAGGATGACAAAGAATTAACAGTTTATTTTGAAAACACTAATCTGCACTAACTGCTGCAGCTGCCTCTCTTCCACGTGTCAGCAATTATTTGGACACTTGGGAATATTTTCTTTTCTGCTTTTACAGGGTGAATCAGATGACTCCATTCTGCGTCTGGCGAAAAATGATGGAATTGTTTCCAAGTATGTATGTTTATCTTATCCTCTTAACTGTTGCAGGGGGAGCTTCCATTCCCAAATCCAGCTTTTAGGATGACAGTCTGTACATTGTATTTATAGCATGATTACACAGTTGGTCAAAGATATTTACTTGAGCTGTTGAAGCAAACTCATTTGTAACAATTTTTTTTTAAATTTTCTTCTAGGAACTTTTAACTGAAGAAACTACGGTATGGAACATGTCAAATAAACAGTTTAAAACTATATTGTGCTGTGTCTTTTGTTCAAGCCATAAACATGAGTGAGTTTATTATAGTTAGTCTTAAAAGAGTTGAAAATGTGTCTTAAAAATATACATATTCTGATTGTGAGTTCTTCAAACAAAATCAGCCTGTAAAGCAATGCCAGAGTTGAAAGTCAAGGATTTCAACTTTATTCTTGGCTTCACTTCATTGTTCTTTTCCAGACTTAAAAAGTTTTGCATCTGTAATGGAACACTTGCAATGTAGCAATCTGAGCTTACTGCTTTTTCACTGGAAAAACTAAGGATTCTTCTTGTTAGGACACCAGAAGGGATCTGTCCTTTCTCCCTGGTGCTGCTTTTGTGCTGTTAAATTTTGTTTGCACACAGCAGGTTTATTTGTCACTTTGTGGTTATCATTTAAATAAATGTCATATGTGGCTTTGGGTTTAAAATAAGGTAATGGGTTATGACTTGTATGGAAAATGTCAGCTGCACTTTCCCCTTTCCATGATACCCACAACTCCACAGGGACTGTCCTGGTGGTGTCTCCTGATCTGCACATTCTCAGGCATTACTCAGAGGTTATATCCAGATTACACTTCCTTGCTTGTGGTCATCTCTGGGTTAACATTTGCAGTTGTCCATCCTCAGATCTCTGCCCAGGCCCTCCCAGGGCTCTTGCAAGTGACAGAGGCTGTTTGGTGATGCTTTCCTGTTTATGCTGCAGGCTGTCACCACTGAGAGGGGGTCACCATGTGCTTCATTCCTGACTTTTCTGTGGGTGATGTGTGTGTGGGAAGCAAGGCTCAGGTCTCTCTGAGGACAGCCTGGAACAGGGGTGCTTTGCCTCTGAACTGAGGAGAATGGCTGAACTACCCAAGTACCCAAGTGTGGTATCTTACCTCTTATCTGTGTTTGTCTTCTCAGACATGACAAAGTGCAGCATATTTATTTGGAAGGTCCTGTTTTGGCACCATGGATACCTCCTGAATATTAGCAGAGCAAATGAGGCCACGTTAATCTAGTTACTGTGTAGTGTGGGTTTGGGTTTTTGTAATTTTAGTGAGTTTTTTTGCCAACCATAAATTAGGATTTAAATTGTAAGCTATTGTATAGATACAATGAAGTCCAGAACTAAACCTTTATTCCAGGAGCAGTTGCAGCAGAGAAGTCAGAACTCAACAGGCTCAAAGCCCTTTTTAGCAGAACCATAACCTGAAACATCTTTGGCTGCAGTCTCCCCACTGATAACCCCTGAATTTACTACTACTCTGAGCTGATAGAACTTTTAAAAGATGAACTAGGTGTTGCAAGTAGAGAGGAACTCAGCTAAAAAAAGCCAAAAAACCTGATTCATGTTGAACTTAATACACAAAGCACATAAGAGAAACCTTTTAAATACTAAAACAGGGGGGGGGAGTCAATCCACACTTTATTTTGGAGCTATTTTCTTCTGACATCTAAGTTAACCATGAAAGATACATTTTAAAAAAAGAGGGAGGAGAGTTGACAATGTTGTGATTCTCCTAGAAATAATTCATTTTTCCAGGAGATAAATCTGAAAACATTTTCTGGAAAGAAAAATACAGTCTTCAAACCAGAGAGATTGCAGCTTGGCTTATGTCCAATCCTTATTACTTTCCTTTGTACACAGTAAGACGAGATAAATTTTAATTGGACTTGATATTTTTTCTGACATATCTTAAATTAGCTGCTTCTGCCATGGCATTAGGGTAGGACTTTAAATAAAATACTTAACTGTTTGCTGCTGATAAATGCCTGGTTTAGCAAAGAGTTTAAATATTGTTGACTTCTTCCTAATCCCCTGAGACTCTGTTCACCCATGTGGATTTCAGTGGAATTCCTCCATGAGGCACAGTGAACTGACAGCTTAAAAGTTCAAGATGAACTTGAGCTCTCTCAGATGTCTTTTTAAGCAGTACAAGCCCATTAGTATACAGATGACCCAAATTTACACTTCTGGTTTGAGTATTTAAGGATTATGTTGCAATTTAAAGTGGTCTGTGCTTTGTAACACTGATTGTTGCCATTTGGTTTTCGGAGTTTTAAGAAACTGAAGGAAATTATTCTCTCATTAATTTCTTGTCAAAATATGAAATGTTAATGGTGCCATATCCTGAAACAGTTCAGTTGGGAATGGATTATTGCTGTGCTAAAGGCTTCCTGAAGTTCACACCAGCAAGACTGCATGGGAGTCCTACCAAAATTTCTGCAGGATCCTATCAAGGGAGGACATGTGTCCCCTTAAAAATCCACTTTCAGTTGCATTTTCTAGTATTGTGATGTAAAATGTTCTTTGTTTTCCTGGAACAGGAATGTTCAAGGGCCATGAAAGGGAATGAGCTGTACTCGTACTGTACAAGATGGACAGAGTTGCCCTTACATGGTTACATTGCACCAAGTCGTGAAATTCTTTGCTGTTACTTACGAGGACTTGGCAGTGGCATCCTAAAGACATCTGATTTAACTGGGGCTATTTTAGTGTCTTTGGCCAAAATTCTGCTGCTCAGACAAGAGCCTGAAACTCCTGAAAACACCTGGGGGCTTGGTAGGAGCTTGTAGACGTCTCATAATACTGATTTTTCTTCTAAAGCCTTGACATTCTTCTAATGAACCACACGGTGCTAAAAAGCAGCTTCAGTGTGTCTCAGCCGTGAGCCTGCTGTGATCAGAGCCCTGGGTTAGGAGGTCACTGCTGCTCCTGTGGGCACAGAGATAACAGCTCTGATAACATCAGCCCTGCTCAGGGGCCAAACAGGCACAGCCCTGCCCGGCCTGGGAGGGGACAGGAGGCAGAATGACTGCTCGTGGTTCTCTGCACAGAGACTGAGACTCGGGGGAGGAGTAAAAAAGGCCAAGAGTGTCCTTTTCCTGCATGCGTGCCCAAGTACCAACAAGAGTTTTTAGAGCTGAGCTGTCTCAGCAGCGCTCCCTGCAGAAGGGAACCTGGGACAGCTCTGTGGGATATCGGCTATTTTCCCAAAGCACGTGCTTGTAGCAGGTTTTCTTGAGAATGAGCTGCCCAGACCTGATTTACCCCAGCTGAGGCCTGACCTGAGGCCTCAAGCCTGTGATGTAGTTAAAATTACTTAGAGAAGTTGTGGCACAGTTAGAAATTAGATGTTAAGGTGTCTGGGAAAGATAATGGGGTTTGTGAAGGTCACTGTGTGGAGTTGTTAGTAAGCATGTGTTAGCTACCTTAAAAGTAAGCTCAACGTGTGTTTGCATTCTTCTCTCTGCTGTGTGCCAATGAAAGAGCTATCCATTTAGTAAACTATATAGAAATGTATAAAAGCTGCCATTTTAGATGAAATAGAGGAGAAACGTAGTAGTGACCAAATTGGTTGGACCTGCGTTTGCTTCGACCCAACTCTCTTTAGGGCAACCCTGGCATTACGTGCTGATGCTGGAGGCTGCTGAAAGCCTACCTAGACCACTGAGATAATCTAGTTCCACTAGATTTGGCAGCAGTTTTGTTTTCCAGTTGGATGTTATGGAGAGAGCTGTCTATTCCCAGCTCCTGTTTTGTTCAATTGCTGTCACTCTGAGTAAAACACAGAGATAAATACACCTCTGCTGCAAATATTACTTTGAACAGGTTAAGGGAGGTTTTGATTTTAGTTAATTCATTTATGGCTGTTTGTGTGGAGGCATCCCTAGGGAGGCAGCTTCCCTGTATGTATGTTGGACTAAACAACAATGGAAAAAAAACCAAAAACTAATTAGGCTTCTTTTTTTTTTTTTTCCCCTGCTGGGAAACACACTATTGTTTAGCATCAGACAGGAGTTCTGCTTGGGTAAATCCTCAACAGGAACTGCAGGTACTGAGATTTCAAGAATTAAGAACAATTGATAAAGTCAATGTGGGATTTATTTTTTTAATAAATTACGATGAAAAAGGTATTATTTTAACTTCTATTTTCAGATAGCTGATAATGAGTAAAACTACTGCGACCAGGCTGAACCAAGTGTATTTTGCAATGAGCGTGTTAACAAATTTGCAAACTTAACAATGAGCAAACTTAACAAATTTGTTAAGAAATCCACTTCCATGGCTTATTTCTACAGGACTGGGACCATGGAGAAGAGCAGGACTGTGCCTGTTCTGCTGAGGACTGGGCCCCTTTGGCTGCTGTTTGCAGTCCTGAGCTGACCATGGCCAGCTGTCAGTGCCCACCCAGCTGTTCCCCTCTCCCCTGCCACAACAGGGCAGAAAATGGGGTGGAAAAGCACATGGGTGGCAGCAGGGAGGTCACTTACCAATTACCATCATGTGCAAAACAGGAAAATCCATTTATTGCTTATTAAAACAGAACTGGACTGATAGCACCAGGATTAGGCTGCAGATGGTGGGAGCCCCGGAGCTATACATACATTTTCTCTTAATTCAGGTGGTGGGAGCCCCAGAGCTATACATACATTTACTCTTAATTCAAATGCTCTTCCAAAGGGGTGGAGGACAATCCTTGTACAGGGAGCCAAGGCTTGTGGGGCATTGACTGGGGGGCTCCTGCAGGGATGGAAGTGAGAGTCACACTTGCATTTTGGTGAGCCAGTTGTAAGCTGTGTACTGGGGCACAACACATCCATCAAAATTAAGGTGCTGCTTATCTGGCTTTAAACACAATCATTTTTTTGCAATTTTCACAGGGCACCAGAGCCCAGACAAGCACCTTGATCCGTCCATCCATCAATACCAAAATGCAATGCACTGGTGTTCTGATGTGAAATCACTCAGCTTGTTTCCCTCTCATGACCTGCAGTGCCTGTCAGGTAAGCCAGGTTGGGCAAAAGTGCTAAATCTGGCACTGCTGTGTGCTTTAAATATATAAGTAATAAAGCACTGTGTCCTTTATTTCACAGAACAGCGTTTTCATAAAGTGTTTAGCACAGCTCTGGGCGGGTTGCTCATCCAGCTGGGAAATGAGATATTTTGTGCTCCAGGCAAAATGTTTCAAAAGTCTGAGGCTGAACAAAAATAGCACTTCTAAATAAATTGGGTAGTGCACAGAGGAGGTGGCAGAGATCATTACTTACTGCTTGTCCGTGCTTCATTCACTTCCTTCCCCTACAAGGGCTAGAAAGGCTGAGGATTTAATTCTCCCTTTGACCAATTTGAGGCTAAAAGAAAGGGATTTACACGCCTGATTTCTGTTGTGGCCAATGGAGCCATGCTCTCAGCAAACTCCCTCTGCATTCCTGGGAAAATGGGGTCATGTATGCTGGATCACTCAGCCAAGCATGGATGTGTGACAGTGCAGCCCCCGAGCTAGCTGTGCTGAGAAAATCAACTTAAAAAGTTGATCCTGCAGCTAAGTTCAGTGTCTGTTGATGGGTCACTTTTGTTCCTGTCTTGTGTCTGCCCTCAAGTGCCTGGAACCCTTATCCCAGTCTCCGGCACGTGAGCTGGTAATCTCAAACTTGGAAGAGTTTCCAGGCAGGCTGACCAAAAGCTGAGGATCTAAGACCACCTGTACCCAAAAATAAGTAAATAAAAGGAAGCTGATCCCAGATGGTGCTGATTTAAAACACAGACTACAAAGGGAGGTGGAGGAAGCAGCTTTCAGGCTGCAATGTATATTACCTGAGAGGGAGCTTGATCACTGTGCACAGAGCTCATATATCTGGGAACAGCACTGCCTTTGGAGAGCCTGCATCCTCCTGCAGAAGATAACAGAGCCAAACTTCGGGTCTTTTGATTGCACAGGCAATTAACATCTCAGCAGTCTTCTTGGAGAGTGATACAAGTGTGACCACAGTAGGGATAAACCTCTTTCAGGTTAAAGGGAGGCAATTATACAAGTTTTTTGGCTTTTTTTCTGACCTTCTCCCAAATGCTGAACTTATCTACGAAACAGGAGGCTTTGCAGGTGTGGGGCAGGTGGCAGTGTACCTGCCTGCCAGTGACACTGAGGCCAGTGCTCACTTCTGATCTTGGCTGATTGGCTGATAAGAGATCTGCTTTGGTCTTAAGGCCCCAGGTGCTGATCCTTTGTTTCCCAAAATGTATTATTTGTCACCTATCTCTGTGGGTTAGCTTTTTCAAGCTTGTTTAAGACTGTCCTGACAGGGAGGTTAATCCTTGCCTCAGCTGAAACTGTGCTGACTCACTGCTGCAAGTCCTAATTCCCTGAAAACTTTGAATATCCAGGAAAGCCTCATACACATATCACAGCTTTCCATATGGTTACATAAAAACCTCAAACTATGTCATTTCATCAGACACCTTGTGGCTCATGCCTGCTCTGTTACTCAGCCTTCACTGCACTCAGTGCCTTTAAAAAGAAACAGAAAAAACAAAGTTCTGTTTGTTTGTGCAGAGCAGGGAACTGTTCCTGGTGTGCTTCCCATTAAGTGTGCATCCCAGGCATTCCATAAAACTGCAGCACTGGGACTAAGGCTCAGGAGACTCGTTTCTGCTTCCAGCAGTGACATTTGTTTTGAGGAAGACCTGTCAGCTGCTACATCCTGCACCAGAATTTACCCATCTCTCAAATGAATGTGATTAAAGCAGTAGGAAGCTTTAAATCAATGTAGGGAGTGCTCAGAAAATGCAGTATGAGGTGGCGTAGTTCCCTGAATAACTTCTACAAGGAGGATAAACTTTAAAGATCTGCCCTGAACTCAGTAGAGTTGAGCCAGAGGCAGGTATGCTAATTTACTGTTTTAACCCCTGGTTTTATCCTCTGTCCAGCAGGGGCATTTTACACCACCAATTTTCTGGACATGCAAATAAAATAGTGTCATTTTTTGTCTTTTTGAATCCAGGAACATTTATGGGGGTAGGACCCTTAGAGTGTTCTTTCTTCCTTTAGGGAGTGGGTAATGAGAGGGAGGGCCATAGCAAAGCTGACTGCTGGAAGGAGTTAACTCTGATTTACAATGCTCTCCAGCTGGAGACAATGCCTCTGGTATATGGCAACTCTGAAATGCAAAGTGCAGTGCTCATGGGGAGCCTGCTCTCAGTCACCCCTTGCTGGTATCAGTAGCTGGCACCCAGGAGTGCAAATCCCACAAGGACTGGTCAGTGTCAGCCCAGCCCAGGGCACAGGAGCTGCCACATCTGCTCCTGCTGCTGTGGCCCAGCCAAAAGACTCCCTGCATCTCTAAGGTCAGTGCAGCCCCTAATGCAAATTCACAGGATACCATTAGCCTTTGATTCCCATCTTCATGAATTTGCAAGAGACAACGTGGACACTCTCCAGAAGTGCTCAGAGTTGGGAACAGAACAAACCAAGAGAAATTCCAGCAAAGGGGGCGGTGTCTGATTCCAGCCCCAGATAACAGTTCTTATCAGAAAAGCTCATAAATCCACCCAATTTAAACAGTGTCAGCAGCATCCCGTGCTGCTTTGTGTGTCCCCTCAAGGGACCTACAGCTTCTTGTTCCGATCAGCGATTTCCATTCTATCCCTCAGGTTCCCAGAAGCCACAACTTCCTGGAAAACATTGGTGGAAGTGCTAATTCTGAATATCTGTGTGGCCTCAGAAGGAGCAGAATATGTTGCTGTTCTAATAAACAGCCCAAATTACTGTTTGGCTGTCACTTGTGATTAAAGCAACAAATATTGACAAAAACGAGGTGCCAGAAGTAGGGAACGTGTTTAAATGTTGGCTTTTGGGTCTGAGTTTCAAGTGTCTGGTGGAATATGAAGTCTTCATTAAGACACAACATCAGTGTCTCTCCTGGGAAGTGTAAATAGACACCTGAATCACCTATCCTTTCTGGAGCACAGACATGGACAACACCACCTTCTCTGGTCACTGTCACCCCTCTGGTGTCATCACTGCCACTGCAGATGAAGATTATTTGAGGAGAAGAATACAAGACCACACCATGGTCTTGTCTCTTAATTCTAGTTTTATCTCAAGCATTAGTTCGGGGATTTTTTAGGTATATGTCCTAATACAAACAAGGCAGAAAATATTCATTTACTGTTTGGGAAAAAATCCCACAGCTTCTTCATGGAAAGGTGTGGATTCGGTGTTAAAGAATCATGTAGATGTGAGAAAATGAGCATCTTGTCAAAGGGTTGGTCCCAAGTAAAATACCAGGTTGACATTCATGTGCTCCAAGAGATTTCTCAACAGCTCTTCCCTGCTACATGAAAAAAACATTTGTATTGTGGTCAGCCACCCCTTTTAGGGATGTGCTGCAGCAATTATGAGGAGTGAGGGGAGTCATGGCCTTGCTATTATTCTAGCAACTCTATTAGGGGAAAATCTGTGTATTTATTTCAGCCACATTTTGTCTCTTCCAGCAAATATTCTGGTAGTTTCCAATACACCAAAATGAGCATAAGGGGATTTTGTCTCCAGTGTCATGACTTTTGAATGACCTCATGGAACAAAAACCAGATGATGAAGTGACCTTATAAAATACTCTTTTAGGAAAACACCATGTTATATGCTGCTGGGACAAACTGTCCATAACAGGATACTGGGAACAACTCTGATGCTTTAGAGGAACCTATAAAACAAAACTCTAGACTTACCCCATGAGAGAGAGAGAGAGAGAGTATGGAATGGGAAAGGTTGTTTCTTCTGCCATGGGAAAAAAATCAGCATCTTGGCCAGCTTCACAAGAGTGTAACAGCCCCTTCCTGACTTGTGTGGTGAGGAAACATGAGTCACGAAAGTTGTGTCCTTCTATTTATCAGGTAACTTTTAAATATGCTGTTTGTGCCCAAGCAGAAGGGTTGTTGTGTGCAAAGTGGGATTCCCAAAGCACAGCCCTGGGAAGCAGCATTTAGGGGAAGAAATTGATAAAATGAGAAAAAAGAGCCACAATTTTTTTTTCCTTTAGTCTTGTAAAAAGTCACTGGAATATAAGAACAGGTGCAAATGTTTGATGGCTAGGGAAAGGTGAATACAGCAGCAAGCTTTTCTTACTGTCCTGAAAGGAACTGCTCACATGAATGCTGAGGCCATGATCCTGTGTGTGTCTTCCTGTAGTTTTGGAATGTGCTGCACAGGGTGCAGGAGATGCTCCACAACTATGTGCAACCCTCTCTCCTGGCCAGGCAGGGAGGGCAGATGGATCCTAACAGAGCACAGGAGGTGAGGTGTGAGGAGAGACAGAGGGACTTGGTAGTTAGGTAAAGAGCAGAGAACTCTGGAACTGGAGCTGATGCCACCAGAGCAGGAGATATCTGAGCCTCTGGAGTGAGTCTGCTTGTCAGGAGGGATAAAACAGGATAACTGCAGGATCAATGGGCACATTCAGGAGCAGTGGGAGAGGAAGGATGAACATCTGGCAAGACTGAGGTGCTCATGACTTGGGGGGAATTTCAATGAAAGCCATAAGAGATCTGGAGGGAGGCACTGCTGCCTGCTGGAAGAGATGGGGAAGGGAGAGGTTTTGTGCATTTATGTGCTCTGTGGGGCCCAGACATTGAGATCACTGTGCAAGCTCTGCACTGCCACGTGTTCTTTGTAACTGCGTGGGCAGCTGGATGTGTCCTTTTGAACCAGCAGCACCGTGTTCATCTGCCCTGTCTGGCACTGGCTAATCCTGAAAAGAAGCAGCACTTCCCTGTCTGCTCCTTAGAAGTGACCTGAGCAGCAGCAGCGTAATCACTTGCACTAAACACATGGCTGGAATCCTTTTGATAAAGTCCAAGACACGGGACAGCTTCCTACAAACTGCCTCAGGGGCAGAGCTGGCCGTCTGACTCCCATTGTAGTGACATTTCAGAACAATTTTATTTGTTCCGGTCGGCTGTAATTGAACATCTGGGTTAACAACGAGGAGATTCCCGAGGTTGGCATCAGCATCGGGAAGGAAAAGGAGTCATTTTGGAGTCCTTCCTTAATCCCAGCTCCTTTGTTAGAAGTGTTGGTGTTATTTAATTGACTGTTAAATCCCAGTCACATGAGCACCCTCGAGTGTAATCTCCTGTGATAAATTGCCCAGCACTCGTGTCAGAGGCACATTCTGGTCTCTGGCCTGTGCAAGACTCAGTGTCCTGTGATTACAGCTGACTTTTGCATAGGGAATGAGGGAGGAATGGATCTTAGTTCAGTTTAAAATTATTTAAGAAGACAAGTCGACTCCAGATTTGGATAAAGACACTGTTCTCTAACCTGCTTGAGGTCGTAGTAGATGCAGTTATTTTTTCCAAGCTTTTCAGCAAATGTTTACAGGGCCCAGGTCTTATCAGAGGAAGGCAGACAGCCCTTGGGGGGGAAAAACCAGACAATTGCACAAGGTCTCATCTCACAGGTGGGACAGAAAGAAGGGAGGATTAGGAGGGAGCTAGTTATCTGCTGGAAACAGCCTGCACATCTCTAGGATCAGGAAAGAGAATTCAAAGGTGGAAATGGAAACTAGATATGAAGAAGGAACTGAGCAGATAAGAGGAGGATGGCAAGGAAAATCTGTAAGATGTCTAGAAAACCTTTTTTGTCCTACAATCCTCTAATACTTCCCCACTTAATTCTGGTCATTCTCTGCCATTAGAGATTTCACCCTACATCTTGTGGTCTGAGACCAACCAGAGCCAGAGAGGTAGGCCAGAGGCAGAGCAAGATGCTGGCATCCCTGAGGGCACAAATGCTTGCACAGAGTGTGCAGGGGACAGCCAGTGACTTCAGACATGCTCCTGACCCCACTGGCACTGTTTCCCCAAACCTTGTGAATTAGGAAGGTGCCAGCATCTGTGAGCTGGCCAGAAAGACTTTAGCTCTCAAACCTTCATGTTTGGATTCACTGTCAGAATTCATTGTCTCTCAGATGCAGATTTTCACCCTCCTTTTTGAAGCCACTTACATTTACACCCTGAGAGGGCAGATTTAGCTTTGCTCAGCCAGTCTCCACTTAGGTTTTCCTCACCTGATGTTCCCTTAATTCTCAGGGCACCAGCAAAACAGCTCAGGGCTCCTGCCTGCCCTTGGGAAGGTGGTGATGTGCAGCAGCAGCAGGCTGCAAGTTCCTTGGGAGCAGAGCCAAGAAGCCAAGGATCTGCAGCAGGAGAGGAGCAGCCTGGTGGGGAGCAGCATGGACATGTGCAGGTGGGACAGGAGGTCTGGCCCTGACTGGCTGCACCTGTGTGCAGATGCAGGTGTTACATCTGGCAAAGGTCTGCAGGGACTGGCCCTGGTGTCAGGCATCTGTCTCCCTCCTGGAATGCAAGGCTTGTGCTGAGGCCAGCCCATTGTGGTATTTTCCTGTAATTTTGAAGCTGTGGCATGGAGAGAAATGGCAGTGTGCTGTGGTGTGCTCAGGGAACAGTGGGTTTGGGGGAGACTTTACCCCAAAATTTGGGGGGTTGGGTGTTATCTGGGGGGATTGGACCCCAAACTTGAGGGGTTTGGCGTGGTTTTGGGCAGGATTCTAGCCCAGATTTGAGGGGTCTGCAGTGATTTTGAGGTGATTTAACCCCAAGTCTTGGGGTTTGGGGACATTTTAACACCAAACAGCCTGGCTGAGCCCCTGGGCCACAGCAGCTGTGACAGGAGCCCTGTGCCACCACACAGAGCACGTCCTCTGGCATGGCCCTGCTGATAACAGCCCGTTCCCTCAGCCCTCCCCAGTCACATCACAGCCCATCTCATTTTATCCAAATGCCATTTCCCCCCTCCCCAGCCCTGAATCATCACCAGGCTGATATCAGTGCCCATGTGTCAGTACCAAAGGAATGCCTGATAATATCCTGGTTTTCTCCTCAGCTTTTCCCAGCTCCCTTCCACTCCAGAATAATTTGTGCTTCCTTATGACCGCAAAGGCACCACAAAACAAATGTATCAACATGAATGTAAGCACTTTAATCAGTAAAATGCAAGATTAAAATAATAATAATAATAATAACAGTACCCTGAAGGGAGAGAGACTGAGAAAAGAAGAGCAAATAAAAGGAATAACACACTGTATGTTCTGGCTGGGAGCCAAAGGCCCTCTGGGCCAGGTTTGGATAAAATAGGGCTTAATTTCTGGTGTGAGAAACCGCTAGAGTGAATCTGTAGCAAACAAAGGGCAATTCACAAAGGGACATAGGCCGGGGCTGGAGGAGGAGAGGGCAGCCTGCCAGTCCTGCCAGCTCCCGTGATTTTATCATGTCTTGCAGTATCAGATGTTTTACTGCTAGCTTCCTTTTCCTCTTGCATTTTTTTTAAAAACTGCGTTTCTTCACATGAAATCTGTAGGGGGAAACTTAGATACACTCCAAAGGCAGTCCAGAAAGCAAAATGAAGATGACAAACACTAAGGTTCATTAACTTAATGGCAATTAAATTGAGATTTTTAAACAAGACTCAGGGAGAGGAGGGTTTTTTAAAAATGTTTGGGCTGGGCAGTGTGAAATGCTTTCCCGGACCAGGAACAACTGTTTACATTTGAAAAGAAATGCTGTGTCAGCAGTGCTCGTGGGCTCATCGCTCAGTGACAGCATTATCTCCCTGGAGAGCTGCCAGTGCCAGAGGAGTGAGATCCCCCAGATCTCACAGGGCTCAGCTCTGCCCTCTTGCACACCACCAAAATCTCAGCTCTGCACATCCCGGGGCTCAGGGAGATGACAGAAAGCCAACTATGGTCACAGGGTAGCACAAACCTACCAAGGGAATTCTCTCCGTAATGGGAATCTTAAAATTCTTAAAAGTCCACCCTTTCCCTTGGGAGCACAGCAAAGAGCTTGTACCCAGAACAGTGGCATTTCCATCTCATCCCACAGGAGGGGTGGTACTGACAGGAATAAGTCGTGATCCCCTTATTTCCCAGATTCTTTCCAACAAACCGAGCAGGAGAATGGCATGTCCTGAAAATCCAAAGCTTTGCTATTAGCTGCACGCTGTGCTTAATGCCCTCAGTAATTAAGCAGTTGGCTGGTAGAATATACTTCTTTTTCTCCCTAATTGCTCAGATCCAGGCAGCTGGTTTGGGATTCAGCTCTGGAATAATTCAGCATTTACTGCAGCTACAGAAACCCAGGGGCATTGCGTGCAGTGGTGACAGCTTCAGAGCCACTCTCAAGAAGGCTGCTGGGGATACAGGATTGCTTCCCCAGGGGTCATTCCTGTATTTTCCCATGGTATTATCTGATTTTTGAGGCCAGTTGTGGATGCAGGAATTCTGCCCACACACATTTCTTCTGGCTGCTGTAGGTCCTGGGATGAGAGTGGGTCGGCCCACGCAGGGCAGCCTCTGGTCAGTCACCAGCCCACACCAACATAAGCTCAGCCCTCGTTTCTGGGTTTGAAAACACCATTCTGGGAGTGTACACAACTCTGGTGTCACCGTGTCCACTTTGGCTTCACCTCAGGCCACCATGACTTGGGCTTTCCCCTTAAGACTTGTGATTGAACACAAGCAATGTGGGGAGCATTTGTGGAGTGGTTTGGGCTGTTTTGAGGTTCAGTCCCAAAGGAGGCACTTCTAGAAACTGTTGCTTGAGTTGCTGCACTTCAGCAGGCAAAGTAATTAAGTCTTCAAGAAGATACTGAGCTGAGGAGCTGTCATGGTATAGTTGGTTGAGAAGAGGCTGGTGGTATTTCCATCAAACCCCACTTTGTTAATGGAGAATTTATGCCTCATCCCAAAAGATGGAAGGCCATATATGCAGTGGGAAGGCAAGGGATGAAACATTGCAGTTTTCAAGACAGCAATCCAAAAATTTGGAAAATCCAACTTGCTCCCTCCCCTTGAGCTGGAGGGGTGCTGCCAGGCACATGTGGACACAGATTTTTATACACCCAAGTGGCTTCAGTGACAGCCAGTCTTGTAGCATTGATGACATGCATCTTTCCCACCAAGACAAGAGTACTGGGAGGGACTGCTGGGCCAGGAGCCCTCTCCCAGTTTTCTGGTGCCATGCACAGGTGTCCCTTGCTGGGGAAGGGAGCCAGAGCCACAGTGTGCTTGGCCACATGCCACCACTGCCAGCCTGCCCAGAGCCCAGCCCTGGCACTGTGGGGAGAGTCCCCTCTGTGGGCACGGCCCTGCTCAGTGCCCAGAGGCAGATGCAGGTTTTCCACTGTGTTGCACAGTCTCTATGAGATTAATGGAAGGGAAACAAGGAGTGTTTGACCCTCGTTAGTGTCATAATTTCAAGTGATGCCCACCCCTTCCCTGAGGAGTCTTCTACACCCGCGGGGCTCTGACAAAGAGGGCTGTGTTCTTGCTGTGGATGATTAACTAAATCCTGTGCTGGATGTACCAGGCTGAATGGGGAGCTGAGGGCCCTGTTTGCAGAGATAAAGGACATGCAACTGCACTGGCACAGGCA
Organism: Illadopsis cleaveri; assembly: GCA_013399915.1. Classification (NCBI taxonomy): domain Eukaryota; kingdom Metazoa; phylum Chordata; class Aves; order Passeriformes; family Timaliidae; genus Illadopsis; species Illadopsis cleaveri. The sequence goes on from VXBB01023395.1 coordinate 611,244, forward strand.
GTGCCTCTGCGGGAGCAGGTTTGGGGAGGACACAGAGGCTGGGTCCTGTTTTCATCTTGTTTGTAGCTGTGGCACTTACAGTACATGAAATTTGAAAAATCCCTTTGTTTGGCCGCCCTCAGGCTTCCCACATGGAAAAAGGGTGTGTGGGGATGGGAGTGCACAGGCTGTGAACACAGTGTGCTCTCTGATCGAGGCTCTGGGGAGAGAAGGAGAACTCATTCCCCAGTTAATGGGAATTGTTTGGTTACCATCATCACGCAGGAGAAGCCCTGCAGGTCGCCCATCAGGGAACTCCCTCAGGGTTCTAAACCTATTCTCTTCCTTGCCTCCACCCCAGTCACACTATTTAGACACAGACATGCTCAGACACCACATTTTTCCTGCTGTTTGTACTTGCCTCTGTTCTTCTTAACCAAGACCACATATATCAAAATATTACAAGGGATGGGTCCTTGCAAGGTGAGGAGGTACAGAGAAGTCCCCAAGACTTCATATTCTAATTCATGTCAGCATCACCTGTCCCCTCTGCTCATCACCTAACACTGTAACTCATAAATTTTCAAATGGAGCGAAGAAGTTTGGGCAGCTCAATGTGATTGCAAGTGCTTTTGGAGATTGACAGGAACAACACTTAAATTGTCACATTCCAGCATAAGCATACTTTTCACTTCAGATACTGGGATAAAAGTGATATATTGTGATGGTTTTCCAGGTTTAGTTTCACCTAGAGCATCTTGCATGGCAGCAGCTATCAGAAATGAATGATGCCAGAACCAGACAGAGCCTGTGCTCTTAATTGTAGGAGCCATTTGTGCCGTGCTGATGACAGACCGTGTCTGTCTGTGTGCTCTGACTTCCCCTGCTCATGTGTTTCTAGTTTTGCTGCAGTGTTGGGAATGGAGGCAACTGAGAATATCCTTTCTGTAGCATCTGTGGTGTGTCTTTTTCCCCCCAAGTGTTCTGAAAGATCAACTTGTACTCAGACAAGTGTGATGTCTTTGAGCTGAAGGGAGAGATGCCCACTTCAGGAACTGGTCCAGGGGACAGAAGTCAGAAATTAATATTAGAATCCACCTCATCCTGCTATGGCTGTGTCTTAGCTGAGATTGCACAGCTCCTTCCAAGGAAATTCACTCAACAGAGGAGCAGGTGTGGAGGCAAATGTGATACAACAGCCTGTGGACTTTATTGCCCAAATACGAGTCCTGTGCATGTAGAAGCAGCTCAGCATGTCCTGGTGTGGTGTTCATTGGCACACAGGGAACCACTTTTAATGGGTTTATATTCAGGTCAACATGCAGCATGGCTCAGGGTAGCCAGTGGGATTGGGACAAGAGGGAGATCTATACTAGATGCTTTCTGAAAGTGACATTAGGACAGTCTGTTTTGCCCTGTTTGATTTCTGTTTGCAAATATTTTTGTGTCTATATCTGCACACGGTGAGTTTCTTTTGTAATGAATGTTCACCTGTTCACTAATTGCTGCAAGGCAAAGCCCTGCAGCATTTGGCATCTGGTTTCCTATGAACACCTTCACTTCTGGATATTGCTTTGATAATCCAAACAAAACCAACTTGACAGCTCTGACTGATTGTCCCCATTCATAAAACTGCATCTTAATACCTAATCCTCCCCACCACTGCCAGCCAGGCAGTTCCATTGTTAAAAAGATTAAACTATTATCCCGTGCAAACACCAATCTGTAATTTTTAAATGTTAGGCTGGAGTCTTTCAATGATGGAAAATGCCAGGATGCATGGGACACTGTATTCCCTGGAGTTTCATGGCCAATATGTTTAAAACTCATGAAATATAAGCCACTGCCTCATTCATTACTTCTGTAGGTGAATTAGTGTCCCCTCCCCCAGTGCAGTCTCAGCTGCTTTGTAACTCAGAAATGAAAGTGAAGCATCTTTTGTTTTGCTTTTAAAATGTTTTTGTGGTGGTTTCGTTTTTGTGGGGTTTTTTTAATTCTGCTTGAGTCACAGGCTAAAATTATAGTTGATTTTGGACTATTTACAGCACAAGGATTTTAATAGCAGGCGCTCACTGAAAATTCAAAGAACAGTCCCCAGACTTGGACAAGTTAAACTCTTCACTACTGGGCCTTGTGCTAATACCAACTTTTTCCCATGGACTGGTATCAGACATGACCTAAGCGAGGTGCATTTTGAGTCAGATTCCCATTCTCTCAGAAGAGCAGCCTGTTTGACTGACTCAGGCACCTTCCTGAAAACTCATTTTTACCACATTGGATCTTGGAGCACTTTGGGTTTTATCAAATCTGCTCTGAAAGCTGTGATATCACCCCAACACACGTTTTAAATTAACCCTCTTTGGTTTGAGGGAATCTAATGCAGAACAGATTTTAGTAGCTTGAGCTACAACCAGAGAGCCCCATGAGGTTGTGTTTGGCCAGCTAAACACTTGCTAAAGAATGACTCATTTAATCTTTGTCATCATGGGAGATGGTGCATGGTAAACCACACAAGAGGATGTATGGAACAGTAAAGCTTTGTCCAGGCAGTGGGGCACTGCTGGGAGCCCTGACCAGGAGCCCAGGGTGGGTGCAGATGCCCGTTCTGGTGTGTGAGCAAAGGCAGCAGCAGCCTGAGCTGTGGGGTGGGTCATGGGGCCATGGGGGTGGGTCATGGGGCCCTGGGGTGGTACATGAGGCCATGGGGTGGTTCATAGGGTGGTACATGGGTCCATGAGGTGGTTCATGGGCTCCTGGGCTGGTACATGAGGCCATGGGGTGGTTCATAGGGTGGTACATGGGGCCATGAGGTGGTTCATGGCCTCCTGGGCTGGTACATGGGGCCCTGGACTGGTACATGAGGCCATGGGGTGGTTCATAGGGTGGTACATGGGGCCATGAGGTGGTTCATGGGGTCCTGGTCTGGTACACAGGGCCTTGGGGTTGTTCATAGGGTGATACGTGGGGCCCTGGGGTGGTTCATGGGGTCATCATTCATCCCTGTCACTTGCTGGAACTGCTGAGCTATTGCCTGCAAGACCTGGGAAGTCAGCGTGGGCTAGAGACAGTGATTAAACAAAGATAGGGGGCCTAAGGAAATGCCCTGCTTAGCTGAGATTTATGAGCCATGGTTGGAAATGTCACTTGAAACTGCCAGAGCAGAGGGGGATGGGCACTGGTCCTTCTGGATGTGGTGGAGAGCTGCAGGCTGTCCTTTCCCATCCATTTGTGTCCCTGTTACAACACAGTTTTCTGAGCGATGCCTGCAGCTTCAGGTGCTAGGCTTCTCCTTGGTGTTTCTTGCTTTGGCTTTTTTCCATTGGTGAAAAAGAATTCTGTAGTCTTGCTGATTTCACATCTTCAATTAAAAAAAAAAAATAAAAAAAAGTGATTTTCTGTGTGGACTTGGCTTTTTCTGTAAGTTTTTTACTGAGATGAGGAAGTGAGGCTACATGGTGGGGCTGTGCAGATCCCTGGGTTTGATCCATTGCTGCTTGGGGAGTCTCTTGCTGACAGAATGCCTTTTCTATAAAGGAGGAAAGGACTCTGAAGTGAATCTCTCAGGTTTTCATAAGGCAGCATCTTTCTGCTTTGCCTGAAGTATGAATGGGACTGGAGGTAATGGCTTGTGCTCCTGTGATTTCTGCTCCCACCTGCTCTGGAAGTGAAGGGTGATCACCAGCCTCCAACTCCTTTTCAGAGCTAAAAAGAGCCAATATCCAAACTGGGAAGAAGATAAAGCAGACATGCACAGATTATAGTGCTCTGAATAACCAGGAGTGACCTGTGGGATGAGGGTCTGTCTTCTCTCTCCTATTTCTCCCAAAGAAAGGTGCAGGAAGTGCCAGGTCACCAGTGGCAGTTGTCCCCTTTGCGACAGCTGCCTTGTTGTGCCAGGAGGTGACTGGGAAAACAACCAGCCATGAAGTATGGAAATCCCTGGAATGCTGATTGTCTTCATCTCAAGGTGGGGGGGAATCTTCTGGTACATTTTGTCTTGAAAACATTTTATTAAGGGGAAAAAAACAGACCTGCAGGGGCTAGAGGTGGCAGGCAGGCAGGGAGGTGATTTCAGAGGAGAAAAATGCTCCTGAACCTCTGTGCTCCTCCCAGGCAAAGAAGCTGCCAGCCTTCATGTGGCATGTCATTCATCAAGCTGTCACCCCGGGCTCCATGGGTCCACCCGGCAGGGAGCGTGGGGCACACCTGTAACCTTTGCCTCCGGAGCTGTCTGAGGCTGTCCCCAGGGCCTGTTTGTGGCTGCAAACGCACCAGCGGGCTGTGGGGGAGGTGGGGAGGGGCTGTGGGTGTTCATACCTGCAGGGCTGGGAGTGGGGAGTGTGTGCAGGGTGCCCTGGGAAGCCTCAGCTCGGGGTTGTAGGGTGTGCTGTAGCCCAGGGACACTTCTCCCCTTACAGGGAGCAGCTCCTCTCTGCCCTGGGGGTCCTGACACTGTACCCCCAACCCACAGAAGATCTGTTCTTCAGGAAGGATCCCTAGTGCTGGATTTGCTCATGCTGAGGGTGGTTAAGAGCTGTTTCAGAATATTTCTGGTCACCTTTGTGGGATGCAGAGCACCTCCCAGACCTGCAAGCAGGCGGCTCCTTCCTAAATGCTGGGGCTCGGGTTCTGTGTTGAGGTAACTCTTCCTCTCCCCATCAACTCAAGACGTTCAGATTTTCTGTTTAATGCTGGTTTCCAGATGTTATAGCAGCTCAGTCTCATGGTTTATCTCAGAGCAAAGCACAAAAAAAGATTCTCATGCCCGTTCCTGGCTGTGCACAGGCAGGAAAGCTGCAATCCCACCCCAATGGAGTGGCTCAAGGTGGGCTGGGCAGGCTTTGTGCCTGCTGAGGGTTCGAGCTGCAAGATGCCCACAGAAACAGTAGCTGGGCAGGAGATAAAAAACACACCTGGCAGGAGAAATGAGTGGGTGCCCCAGGTTCCTTTGAAGCAACGTATCTGTGTAGAGGGAGTGGTCTTTAAATTAGGGTAGAAGTATTTACTTGAAGGACTTGCTATCAGGCCAGTAAGTCCCACTCTTCATGGTTATTGTATAATTTATATAGCACTTCAAAGGTATCAGGGCTCCCTGCGAGAAAATCCTGGGGGGAAATCCACTCCTCAGAAAGTCTGCACTATGACCTTACAAGCACTAAGTCTTCGACTCTCCCTTTTTGCTGTAACCTGGAACCCCCTCTCTCTTCCAAAAAGTCTCCTGAGATCCCTTTTCCTTCCTTCATCAGTTGCTTTATTCCCATTACATGTAAGTTTATGGATTAAAGCAGACACTGTTCTCCCTGATATTTAAGAGGATGCTGCTGTGCATCAGGGAATCAATCTCATTTCTTAGCCACTGAATGTTTACAGATATTTTATTTAAAAAAAAAAAATCTTGCTCCTCTTTTTGTTGTTGTTTTGTTTTGGTTGCTGGTGTTTGTTTTCTTTGAATTTTTCTTTTTTTCTTTTAACCTCAGCTTCACGGGAAGTGGAATCTGGGTGGCTCAAGTATTTCTGGTATCAGGGCTGTAGTGTTTGCTGAAGATCAAAGGAACCTTTTCAAACATCATTGTTACCATCAAGAGGTGGCAGCCGCATTTTAAGTAACCAACCTTTTCATCCGAGGCATGGGTGATTGAGACACACCAAACCCAGCTGAGGGGGCTGGATTTCAGTTCCTTTCTGGTCCATTTGGGCAGCCTAGTTGTCTTGTAGCCGAGCTCTGGCCGCAGCGAGCCCCCAAGGGGTAAATTCAGTACGAATTTAGATCTGCACTGTGACTTCTCTAAATTGTGACTGCCAGAGGTCCTGGGGTCACAGCTCTCCATCGTCAGAGCACTTCCAGCTCCCAGCACCCGCCCAGTGTGGGAGAAGGGATGCAATTATTGATGCTGATTGAAAAAAAAAGAAAAAAAAAGAAAAAAAAAAGAAAAAAAAAAGAAAAAAGAAAGAAAGAAAGAAAAAGAAAGAAAGAAAGAAAGAAAGAAAGAAAGAAAGAAAGAAAGAAAGAAAGAGAAGGAAAAAAAGCTGGATGTGAAGTGGATATAAAAATGACAATCTGCTGGGGTATGTCTTTGTTTTGACTGTTGTGTATTAGAGATGCTTCTGACAAACTATAAATGGCACCACCTAAATTTCTGGTGTAGGACAACAAATTAGCTCTGAACATGTCTCAGATGGTTTCTCTGCCACCTTATAAATGGTTAAAGTAGAAGAGTTGCTCTCTTTGCTAGATAAACAGGGTCTCTGTGTGAATAGCTTGCAACCCCCAGTCATAATCCCTCTCTGATCTCTGGTTATAAAAATGATAGATGGAATGTAAACTCCATAAAGATTAGTAAGCACCAAAAGAGTAGAAAAAATATTGGGAAGAGTTGTAAGGTTTATTCTGCATTCCTGAGGAATTCTGCAGGGATTCCATTTCCTTGGTGGGGCCTGTGCTATTCCCCAGCTCATCTCCTTTCAAACTTGCTGTCTGGAGATGTTCATGGAGGATTTTCAAGTATTTCTAAAGAATTCTGGCATGGCTTCACTGTAACCTCGTGTAAATGACTCCTGGAAATGATGTTTTCTGCAGTTGTGAAGCAGGGCAACAGGATGTATGTACTTGTCAAAGAATTTGGGGTTTTACTGCTGGCTCAGGTCGTGCTGTGGCGTTCTCAGGGAAGGAGTTTTGACTCAAAAGCATCACTGCTCTCTAGCACAACAGCAAATCTCTGTCATGCTATCCATTTCAGAGTATTCATGTGGAATCCTTTTTTCCCAGTCTTTTGCACACCAGGCAGAACTTCCAACACAGCTACTGATCTCGTGTCTCGTGCTGCACGTCTGATTTTTAAAATTTCATATTTTACCTTACAATGTAACCATTTTACAGTGTACAAATGCAGATTGCAGGTCACATCTCTCTCAAAAAAAACCCCCAAACTCAGTCCTTTAGTACACTTTGTGAAATACTCTGGGGTTAAAAAGTGTGAAGGTGGATCTTCCCAAAAATTGGATAGTTGGGAACTGGGTTATGACAGTTGCAAACTTTGAAAAATCCAGCCCACTGCCTATGTGGAATATTTGGATTTGAAATGAAGTTTTGCTAGTTGGTGACAATAAGGCAGTTTGGGGAAGGGGAACATGCACCCAACAGGAGATGGTCCCATCCTTTGGGACGGGATGGGATCTTGGGATGAAGGTCCCAAATCCAGCTGGTGCAGGTGTTTTGGTGGGACAGGAAATATCTGCAGGGAACAAACCCATCAGGCACTTGTGGTGTGGCTGAACCAGCAGTGCAGAAGCCATGCTGGGCTGTGAGCTGAGGGATTTGGGGGAAATGAGGAGGTTGTTTCACTTAGACTTCTGCAGGGTTTTCCCACATACCTCCCACCTCTGCAGGGCCCTTGGATCGTGTTCAGAGCAGCTGTGTCAGGTTGAACAGCTCCAGGGACAAAGTCAGGCTTTCATTTAGTAGGAAGGTGTTTGAGGTATGTTGCCAAGATGGTGTTTTATTGCAAATTATCAATGTTAGCTGCATCATAGACCACCCAGAATCTTCCCTGAGAACATGGCTGTGCTTTGAAACTCCTGTGTGGTTCTGTTGCCATCTTGTCCCTGCAGTGGGTACAAGCTGCCTTGGGTCCTCTGCTGATGCCATGTGCTGTTGGTGAGTCTCTTTTCTGTTATCCTGGGAGAGTGTTTTACTTCAGTATGTTTGTAGTCTGATTGTATCTGCTTTCTTTCTGGGAAACTGGGGTGCAGGCAAGCAACCCTTCCAAGACCATGTAGGAAACTTATGAAAATCAAGGACTTAATCCAGACCCCAGATAAGCACTTAAAATATTTTGGGTTTTTTTTTCTCTTTTCCTGCTGATTACTGCAGCTCATTTGTCTTTCCTGACAAACTCAGCCTTCCCCATTGAAAATCTGGATTTGGCTGGAGACTACTCCAGCAAAACATTTGGGATTTTGCCCTGACAAGATCTATAAGGCTGGCTGAAACAGCACAGCTTATGCATGCTCTAAGAATTAAAAACTCTGCTTTAAGTGCATTGACCTGTCTTTCTCCTGCAAAACAGATGGATCACTTTCAGTTCTGGCCTAATGACACTCCACTTGTCCATGCATCATTTCTACTAATATTAGGAACTCCTGTCTTAAATCAGCAAGAGCTGGACATCCCTTCCAGCAGCTCGCAGTGCTTACCTGTGTTAACAGCCTTGCACAGACATGGCTGTGCTTCCCGATGCCTGACTTGTGCAGTCTCACAGAGAGGGCTATTCCTTAAATGGGTTAGGAGAGCTTAAAAAAAACAAACTGTAAAAGGATTGTTTACACCCCTTTTTATAGCTGGGGTCAGTTCACAACCTGGTTCCACAAATGGTTCTGTTGGCACAAGCAGGAGGGGAAGAAGGGCGAGCACTGATTGTGTCAGTGCTGCTGCCAAACACAACATGTTGTGAAGCCACAGCCTCGGTCCCTCCTGTGTGGGGAGCAGGTCTCCTCCACTCCCTGTGCCCCCAAACACCATCCACAAACAGCAAAAGGGACTCTGAGGCTTCCTGTCCCAAAGCCAGCGAGGGCCTGTAATAATAAGGATTTGATAAACACCCCAAAGCACTTACTCTGCTTTTGCAGGGAGCTGCAGGCCAGGGAACAGCCAGAGAGACATTAAAGAGCAGAAGCAGAATGGAGTGTAATTAACTTTAAACCCCCGTGAAACTCCTGCTGCTGTGTGTGGCAGGCTCACTTTGGAACACAGTTGGTTTAGTGTGAGTTCTAATCTTGGTATCAAGTCAAGGCTTGTCCAGAGAAAGTGTGTGTGCCTTTGTTAGCATGCAAATCACATATCCTCCTTATTACACTGTCTCTGCATCCCTCCCTCTAGAGCTGTTTAGTAGAAGCAGGCAAGAACTAATTAAATTGCTTTATTCATACCTCATCCTTGAAGTGCAGAGCCCAAGGCAGGAATGCCAACGGGCACACGCCCATACCCAGTGTGGCAGGCCTGACCTTCACCTCATTAGGCAAGGAATAAATCCCCTGCCATGAAGATGAGGATGTCAGGCACCATGTGCATAAATCACATAAGGAGTTTCCAAATGGCTTTCATCTTGGGAGTCCTTAAGAGTTCAGAGCTATGGATCAATCCAGAGTGGATATCTTTCAGCAGTAATTCCACATCTGAAGTTCCTTAATGATGTGGCTCCTTTAAATAAGATTCTGAAAGCCCAAGCCAGCTGAAATGGTAGCGCACAATCAAGTTAATTACTTTAATTACTATAAAATTATCAGACGGTGTATTTGTAATTTTAATCTCCTAATCCGCAAAGTACCTTTTTCCCTTTAGTGCTCCTAAAGAAAGTAAAATAGCTTTTGGTTTCCTTGCCAGCTTTTCAAGGATCTTTGAAAACTGAGAAGAAACCTCCCACAAATAGCCTGGCTGTGATTATGAGGTTTCTTTCTTCATTATTTAAAATATCATCCTTTATATGAATGCATTTAAAAGCAGTAATAGGATCTATCCCAGCAAACCAGGCAGTTGAGTTTGAGATTTCTTGGGTTACTTGGACTGGACAAAGGTAATGCACAACATAAACCTTCCCTAAAGTGCTGAGGAAATTGGAGCTTATGGCAAGGGAAAACCAGTAGCCAAGGAACGAGCCCAGGGCTACTCTCTGTGTTATGTTTTCAGCTGCCCTATTTGAAGTGTTATGGCTGGAAAACTGCACTCAGAGTTTTGCACTGAAGCACCCCAAAGTGCTTCCCCCTGGTATGAAAAAGGGTTCCTGACCTCCAGGGCTGCAGCCATTCTGCACTTCAGCTCGTCCTCTGGGATGATCCAAGATTCTCCAGTGTACCAAGGCTGTTTGTAGAGAAACATCCCACTGCAACCTCCTGAGCTCCCAGCCTGGAGAACCCCTCAGGCCGCCCTGAGATGAGAGCTGGTCCTGACTTTTCCATTCACCAGCCCTTGGGGCTGAATTTAAGGCTCATTGTGTTTCTGATCTGTATAAACCCTGACACACCATCAGTTCTTGGGCTTGCTGTTTGATCTCTGGAAGGTGGAGAGGCTGAGCAGAATATCTGGGATTTTCACTGAAGTCTACTGGACCTATGGGGTCCAAGCAGGGCTTAGCTGTTAAATCCATTTTTTACAAACTTTAAAATGCACCTGCACTGGATGTTCGAGCACCTCACAGCTTTTATTCTTACCATACCCCTGTGACTGCTACTCCTTTTCATTTTGAGTTGGTGTAAAGAGGGAAAGCAAAAGTTAAGTGATGTGTCCAAGGTCATGCAGGGAAGCAGTAGTGAAGGGATTTGAGTCTCAAACACAATTTAAGTTTTTGGCTGTGGCACCATCTCTCTCTGTGATGTCTGAAACAGGTTCATAGCTCTTCTATTGTGGAGAAAGCACCTATTTTCCTATTTGCTACCTCTTCCTGCTGGAGGGAATTATTTTTAAGCACAGAACAGCTGGCTGTTCCCATTAAGCTACTGTAGGAATAATCTACATGGAAAAAAACTCAGATGCTTTCCCAAATAGGAAGCAATTTAGATTTCAGATTAATGGCTGTGACAATGGAAATATATGAAATCTTTTCCTGATATGGAGCCCAAACCATGGGTTGTTCTTATCTGTGGTGGACACAGGTGTGAAATCTGTCTTGTGCTGCACACAGGGAGCAAACACTAAAGAAAAGCACAAATATCCCTGTTATGGAGAGCTCCCATCTTGTGATGTGCATTTAGTGTGTGAGCCAGCTGGTGCTGGTGAATGATGACAACTCTTGCTCTTGCAAGCTTTCCCCTTCTTTCAGACACTCTGCCCTGATCCTGCTCAGGGAAATGAACCGTTTTCCCAGAACTAAGAGCCAGAGTGAGAAGTAGGGAGGATCAGGGCACTTACTGAGTTGTTCTCTCTGGGACCTACAAATCCTCAATCCTGGCTGTGAAAGGAGCTTCACAAAATGAAAGTTAAGGGCTTAGGGTGGACAGTGGGGATGGAGCCAGCACAAGGAGCAAGCCCAGATCTGGGGCAGTGATGGCACTCTGGGCTGTCTGCTGCAGTTTACAGGGGAACTGAAGCTGAAGTTCCCCCTGCTGTCAATGCCCTGGGATGGTGCCAGCCTTCCTGGGGACAGCAGGGCTATAATCCAGGGCTTTCTTAGCAGGCACCTGCTCAAACAGAGAATTTCTCTTTTGTGCAAGCCTTAAGCTGTCCATGGTCAGCAGCACGTACCTGAGCACCTCAGACTGCACACAGCAGATGGGGAGCAGTGTGCCTGCAGTGCCAGGGAGCCTGGGAGGGATGTGAGGGGAGAGGCTTGGTCAGATGTGGATTTTGTGGCAGAAGGGCTGCTGAGATCTGTGCATGGAGTGTTTCTTACTCTGCATTGCACAAAGGTCCTCAGCATTCCCCATGTGTTCTGCTCTCTGATAAGGTTAACAGGATAAAGAAAATGTTACCACATGCATTCTAACAGACGACTGCAATTTGCACTCAGCTGTTAAGCTGCTGGCTTTTCTCTCTTAGAAACTGCAGAATGGGAAAGCCTAGCCTATGTTATCGAGAGGAGTGAGATGAAGGTGAGGAGCTGCAGAGTGAAGCTCCACAAATTTCTGTCGCACTTGGTCAAACTACAAATAATCAGATTAAGCCATAACTGTATAAATGGGGCTTGAGTGTGTTTGCTCTGCTGACTTGGTCATGCATTCAGGACGTTCAGACTGGTGTAACTACAGCCCAGGAGGTATTAGTCACGCTGGGAGGACTTCAGTGAATATAAGAGGGCTTCATCTGGGCAGTTACCAAGGCAACTCTTGCTAATATTTCATTACAATGCTTTTGCCCTCTGCAAGTCCCACGGATTAGGACTGGGAATCTCAGAAAGAAGAATTGATTGTCAATATTGTGCTTGGATTGAATGTATCCCAGAGGAAAAAAAAAAAAAAAAGAAAAAAGGTAAAGCATTTCCCATAGGCAGAGCCCACAATGAGCAGCTGGAGCTAAACTCTGTCTGTCATCCAGCACTGCCTTGTGCCCTGAGGAGAGTCTTGGGTAGCAACTAATCTCCCTCTTTCCAGCTCTGAAATAAATGGAAAATGCAGGTATGAACTCATCCTCGTCCGTGTTGAGATGCAGAGCAGCAGAGCTGTGCCAGGCTCCATTCAGAGTAGCTGGAGCACAACCAGCACTAGTACAGGCTGGTGCCCTCAAACTGGGGGACAGTGCCCCTCTCACACCTCAGGGCTGTGGCTGTCACTGGTGTGTTTGCTGGCTCTGTGCACCTTCCTCTAACTGTGTCCCTTGTCACTGACACCAGAGCTGTTGCTGATTCCCTTGGGCAGCCACAGACACTGTGTGTTGGACTGGGCATCCTCTTCCTCTGGGAAAACACATGTGAAAATAAAAGGGCATTTGCTGGTGTGAGATATTGCTTGAGATGTTCTTTCCTCTGGGCCAGCTGCTGGGGTCTGTTGCTTGTTCCTAATTACACTTTTCATTAGCTGTGTATTATTTCTCATTAATGAAACAGGATTTAATAGGAAAATGGCAATACAACTATCCTGCATGACAGAGATTAGAAGTGCTACTGGGTTGTTATCTGCTACCAGCAAATTCCAGCTAAGTTTTGAAAAACTGGATATGATGTATGGATATGATGTTGGTGGAAGCCAATAAGGGATGTCACGACCCCAGGCATGAGGAGTATTTATGTGCACATAGCCACAGGGCACAGAAACAACCCTGGGTGAAGTCATCTGTGGGAGGATGAACTTCCCGGCATTCAAAGAAGTTACAATGACATAGTAGGAAAAGTCCAATTCTCTGAGTCAGGCTTGAGTCAGTTTCCCATTTGCAGTGCTGGATGCATCCCACCTTTCAGACAAGGGGCAAAAGCATGTTCTGTGTGTGTGTCTCCAGTTTGCCCCCACTGCTCTGTCACGCTGGAGCAGGTGTGTAACCCCAGCATTGCACTGGTTTTCACCCCTAGCACACTCACTCATCCATCCCCCTGCTTCCTCCATGCATTCAAATCCACACAGAACTCTTGGTCCTCCTGCAGTGCTAAACAACTACCAAAGCTCACCCCAGGAGTAGCTGCACTTTTCTGCTGGGTGAACTGATCTCTGTTGACATGTCAGCTCGTTAAATCTGCAGGGCCCTTCTGGCTGAAGGCAGGGCTGTGTGGCACATTTAAAGCATGATTTAGTTATTAACATAAAAGCAGCTGTGTTCCTGTTTGAGCTCTGCAAAGAAAAACACGTAGCTAATGATGACCGAGCCCGAAGCGTGCCTAGGAGACAGCACTTATGTATGTTTTCCATGTGCCCCAGAATAATACAGAGTTTAGGCTTTAAAAGAAAGTATTTGGGTCCTTGCCAGGTAGACAGACAGTATGAATGAAACACCTGTTCTGGCTTTGGGAGGGTTTTGGAACCATTTGATTACAGGGAAGGTACAGGCTGACCTTAAAGTGAATTGAATTCTCTGGTGTAGAGTAACATGTCCTGCTATATTATGAATCTTCTTGATCTCTTTTGTGAAAATGTCGTCAGCAGACAAAACACAGATGTCTGCTCCTTTTGGTTTTAACTAAAAGGTGCTCCTTGGGCATGGCAAATAGACCAGCTCTGTCTCAAAACAGTCTTTTTCAATTTTGAATAAATGTTAAAGGAGGAACAGTATAAAGGAAACAAAGATAAAACACATTAAAGTAATTCTACCGAGAGAGGAAAAATAACTGTTCATTCCAGATGCATCCTAATCCAGTTCTTGCCAACACTCCTTGGTACTTGGCAGTTTTAGGGGGTGGCATTCTCACATGGTGTAATTCAATTCCAAAAAAGATATAAAGAGTTATGTCTTTCCTAGAGTTGCTTCCTATTGAATGACCTTATCAGTCTGGTTTGGTTTGTCCAGTCTTAACTATTTCTGTTAATATGGCGAAACCAGCACCAGAAATACTTTCATAAAAGTAGACTACAGCAGGTGGTAGTGTGATGAGTTTGGTCATCCCCTCTGGCCTTTGGCTTTATATGTTCATAAGAACCAGTCTGAGAAACCAAGGCAGATCCAAATTCCTCATGCCTTCAACAAAACTCTCCAGTCCTTTCCCACTGTAGATTCAAACTGTGCCCTCACTTCTCCGATGCAGAAGTGTTTAAATTGAGCTGTCAGTTTGAAGAACAAACAGGGGAAATGTACTCTGGGTCTCTGTTTGGGGGCTGTTTGCAGAACTGTCTGTATGTGCATGTGTGGGGGTCTGTGTGAACAGGAGGAGAGCTCCTTCCTGAGCCTCTGTGAACGCAGCAAACCCCGTGCAAACCTCATACGGGACCTGCTGATGCCTTTTGTGGGTTTGTTTTACAACCTTCCCAGGCAGAGACTGTGGAGACTGTGAAATTATAAAGCTGGAGGTGCGCTTGAAGGATATTGATTGCACTTCTGGCTTGTGTTAGTCCAACTCCAGCCCATGCAGAATCAGTTTTTAGCTCCTGGTAGCTGCTCCTGACACATTTGTGTCAAGACACAACACGCTTATAAATGTGAGTTTGGCGTGAAGTTCTTGGGTCAGCACAGAGCACAGCTCAGGAAACACGTTCCTTCACACAGCCTGCAGCAGGGCAGCAGGAAAGTGATTAAATCTTCCCTAAGATAACATGTTCCTGACCCCACACCATACAAGAACCATGTGCACACTTATTTCTCTTGGCTCAGGGCCTGCTCTCAGTGATGGCTCTGACTGTGGTGGTGCCTTGGTAGGAAATACTGCAAGTAAAGGAAATGGGTCTTTCTCCAGTGGCCATATGTTGCCAATAGCAAGGAGATCTCCTTACATTTGTCTGTGTAATAGACAAGATAAAACCAGAGAATGTATTCACAGGAAGCAGAATGTGTCTGTGTCACTGCGGAATTACTCGCTTCTGGCTGTGGGATCTTTCCCTGTTCCTTTCCTCCTGCTGTAGGTTAAAAGGGTCTGTATGGACAGGAAAACTATCACTTCTAACTTGCAGAATCTTTGTTCAGATTTAGGAACTGGGTTCCCTGATCGAGATAAGTTGTTTGGAGCCCATACATTGAATTTGTTCTCAGATTTCTTTTAGGCTCTTCCTGTCCCTCCACACCCCAAACTCTCTCTATCACTCTACAGCTTGCTTGAAGAAAGAGCTCGTGGTTTCTGGTGGCAGCTTTGGGCAAGCTCCTCATGGTCCTGCAGTTTTTAGGGAGGCAAAAGTAAAACCTTCAGTGGAACTCGGATGCCTTTAGCGGATGCAGATGGATAACAGCATGGCTGAGGTCGTGTTACTACATGTAGGCTCAGAGAAGATTGGAGTAGGAATGCTACAGGCTGGATTCTTTTTTTCCAGTTCTTTCTGCATTCACTGGTAGTGGATTGGATTTAAAATGAAAAGTCTCTTCTGCTTCAACACCTCTCATTTGAGAGCATGTCACTGTGACCAGCTTTGTGAAGCCAAGCCAAGAAGCACCACTGCAAGGCTCAAGAAACTAGTAGAATTCAAAGAGGGATCAGGGCAGTAAAGGAATGGCAAATGTCCAGAGATGTTGAAATTTATACTTAGAAAAACCTCTTAAATGGAAGAAATGCTTCACTACTCAAGCTAAGTTCTAGCTGTTATAAATCAGGCAACATCTTTTCTGGGAGCAGAGTATTCCTTGCCCACCCATGGGGGTTTTCACTGGAAATGTTTGCTGCTGGTGACTCTCAGATCAGATGTTAGACCAGGTGGGACTCGTGTCCAGTTCAAATTAGTAAATATGAGGTTTTTTCCTGAGTGTGGCTGAAAAGAGCCGGCATCAGGGAAGGAGTGTAAGCTGTTAACCTCATTTTTTTGGTTAACCTCTAAAGTGAATGTTAAGCAATGTTAGAAACCCTCTGGTTTTTCTTCCTGTTCTGGAAAAATACCCTCAAAATGCTCTGTCTTTAAACTATTTCCATTGCTTCTTGGAAAACTTCAAATCCCCTCAGTTACAGGTAGCCTAAGTATGATTTCAGTCTTTAAACTGTCTCTGAAAAAAGCTCTGCAGTCGACTGGAGGCCAGTTCAGGCTGCAGAAGGGTCATTTTTTCTGCGTGGTGCTCTTGAGTCTGTGCCACAAAAAAAAAACCAAACAAAAAACAACCCAACTGTGATTTCACTTTCCTTAATTGCATTTTGGAAGGGAGATTAATTATATTACCACTAGAGGGATTACAGATATTAGACTGGCCCAAGTGCTTTGCCCTGAAACTCTTGTGGGGGTGGGAGAAAGTTATTTTCCTAATCTGTGCCCTGCTTTTCCTTGTTAACTCTTTTTACGTATTTACAGGTGCCATGGGGTGTAAGTAGCTAATTAAATACGGCATTTGATAAAGTCGAAGGAAGTTTTAATTCCTGTCCTGTGGAGTATTGGTCTCCCCCGCATAAACATGTTAGTTAAAGATTACTGCAGAGCACAAGTATTTTCAAAGGTGGCTGTTCCCAGAGGAACCTATCCATTTTCAAGCACGGTTTAAAGGGCAAAGACTGTCGGTTCTCTTGATAAGAATTTGTTTTTAAGGGTTCTATTTAGCTTTTAAAGGATACATTCATCCGCGGAGAGATAAGATCTTGCGTTAAGCGAGCAAACCAGGGGAAAGGTCTGCGAAGAGAGAAGGGCAAGCAGGAAGGGGTTAAAAGATGTCTGAAAGCGCTTTAGGAAGTCTTTCTAACTGAATGGGCTCGGCGGCCGTGCTTCAGTGCCTCCTCACCATGTGGAACCAGGCACCTCTCACCGCCCCGCGCTCACGAGTCCTGATGTCATGGTAATGGATCGCCGGGAAACAGCTGGCACGGCATGCTCCCGATGGATGGCACGNTGCTCCCGATGGCCCGGGGATGCTCCCGATGGCCCGGGGATGCTCCCGATGGCACGAGGATGCTCCCGATGGATGGCATGGGCACTCCTGCACCTCCCGATGGCACGGGGATGCTCCCGATGGATGGCATGGGCACTCCTGCACCTCCCGATGCTGGCACCCACCCGCATTCCCAAGCAGCACCTGCCTGGAGGGCTGCGAGTGTCCCACTGCCTGCAGAACCCTGTGGAAACCTTACAATAAATGGATACAGACGCTTATATACATTTACAGTGCTCCACATACAGCCAGAGGGATCTTTCAAAACACCCTGAAAGTGTTGAAATCAATGTAATTGCAGAGCCTGGCTGGAACATGACATGTGGAAATTCATTTTGTGGAGCTATACATTTGAGCCACACACATCACAATGTTTTTGGGGGGTTGCTTTTGGTTTTGGTTTCTATTTTTAAAGCTTTTCATACTTTTAAAGATTTTCATACATACAGTAGCTTTTCCAAGAGGACTGGTACCTCCTAGGCTGTCCACAGAAAATAAGAAACAAAGAGGATGATGTGATGCAAAGAGCAAATGCCCAGCAGCAGCCTGCGAAGACCTGGACACACTTAAGAGCTTGTTTTGCTTCCTGTGGGGTTCAAATACCGCAGCAATCCAACTGTTTGGAGTCCAACCTGGTCTCTTGGCATGTCCTACTTTAAAGATGCAGTCTTGTACAGTTCAGGCACAACATTTCGTGTGTATTATTTAATTCTTGGATTTTAAGAGTCTGTGTTTTCTGGAATGTCAAAGCAGTGGTTTGATGAGTTAATTTATATGTTGCTCTATATGTTCAGGTTTTTATCTGTAAAATGTCCTCCCCCCAGCAGCATATAAAGACCTAACAAGTGTCCCTGCAAGTCACACCGCGGAGGGGATTGTCCACGGGCAGCGAAGGGATGGGAGAAAGTTGGGTTATCTCTGAGCTGCTTCCTTCCCCCTTGGCTGAAAAGGTAAAGTCATTTCCCCAAAGCCATCCTTTCCGGGGAAAGTGGAAGTAAAATTCTCCCTGCCCAAACTAAATGAGAACCCACAGCATACCTCGAGGAGAGCGAACTGGGTTTGGTCAAGCCTTCTCCTGTTTTGTTAATTAGTAATAGAGTTTTTTTTCGTGTAGATAACCCGATCTATCGGTTAATGGAGTTTAACGCACTAAAAACACCAGCGACCCGCCGCGGGCAGCGCAGCCCCGCGGATACAATGGGCACATTGTTCCCGGGGGATCCTGTCCCCGTTTATTTGGGAGGGGGCGGCATCCCTTCACCCCACTCGGCCGCCCCTGGCTCCGGCGGGGCCGGGGGGGTTCCCGGGGCNGCTGGGGTCCGAGCCCCCCTTTGTGCGCCCCCGGTTCTCGGTGTCGCCGCGGGGGCAGCGCGGGGTTGGGCGGGCAGGGCCCCGCTCCGCCCGTTTTCCCACGCATCCCCGGCTGCCTCGGGCAGAGCTGGTCCAGCAGCCGCGGCTGGGGCAATGCTGGGGGGCTCCGGGAGGGGGTGGGGGTCCCCGGGCATCCCCCTGCCCAGGCCCGCCCGGAGCAGCGGGGCCGGGGCACGCACGTGGTTCGGTCTCTGTCCCAGCCTTGCCGCGAGCTGCTCGTGTGAAACGCGGCTCGGTGGGTTCTCGGGGCATTCTGTTTAAAGTTGTGTGTTCTTTTGTGTTTATAAAAATCCCGGGCAAATCAGCACCCAAATTTCCTTTGGTGGTCAGGGAATCGTTGTGATAAATGTGATAGTGGTTACCTTGATGCGTCTTGAACTGGTAATATTTACCTTGATGTTTTAACTCCGCCGTTCCCCGTGTGTTTGGTGGGGCACTGGGATGAGCAGAGGGGAAAGTTATGAGAGTGGATTTTACAAGCGAATGTCAGGTGACTTATCTCAGGGGTCCCATTTTAAGCTGCCCAGAGGGAGCTTGGAGCCAGGAATGTAGACGGTACAAGCTGCAGTGTAGTGTAACAGCCATGGCTCCCTTGAAGGAAGGAAAGAACAGTTGTAAACGGGCTTGTAAAACACCAGGTTTAGTTGCAGGAACTCCAGACCCAGCGTCCCCCCTGAGGGCAGCCCAAGCCGGGAAGAGCAGCTCTGATTTGAAATGCTCTTGCAGCCTGAAGCCAGCCATGGAGCCACCAGCTGCTGCTCAGTGTTTTCTGCCTGCTGCTTGTGAGGGTTGTGGAGCCACTCACCTGTTGCAGTGCAGCAGTGGTGTTGTCCCTGTTGTACATAACAACAAGGGTGAGCAAAGGAAAACTGTCACTTTCTCGGACCAAGCCTTTCTCAGCCTTTTGATGGGGGTGGCTTTGTTACAATATCATCTCTGAAGCATTTTTCTCATTCTGGCCACATTCTCCCGAGTTAGTGCTGCCCTAGGAATTTTCCAGCTATTGTTTGGTAATGACATGGAATTTTGCTGTCTGTGTTGTATAAATGGTTGAAGATGTCACTGGATGGCAAAAACCTGACGTATCCTCCTCCGAGGTCTGCCACCTTTTAAAGTGATGTTTCACTTCACTGCGCTGTAAAACAGAGTAACTCAAAGAAGCTTTGCCTGAAATCCCAGCAGCAGGAGGCTTACAGGGACCTCGATGTAGTAATTGTGCCTCCAGTGAGGCAAAGGAGTAAGGAAAGGTGAAGAAGTAACTGCTGCTCTGTGCACTTGCAAACAAGTATGTGAATGATGTGCCCAGCAAAACTGGGAGGATAAGTCTGCTTGGAAAAGCTGGCAAATGTGGGTGTGCATTTATCACTCCACGTGTGTCCATCTGTGCTCTGGCCACCCTGCTAGCTCAGCATGGCACGCAGCACTAAGGATGCTGCTGACTGAAATAAACCCTTCAGGCTGTACCAGCTTTGGGGGCAGCTCCAGCATCCCCCTGCTGCCAAACACAGCTCCTGAGCTGTGGAATTCTGCAGCAACCCCCCTCCTGTTCTCTGTGCAGCTCTGGCACAGGGGGGCTTTGATCTGAGCACCACTTCCCAGGCCAGCAGGCTTTGCTCAGTCTGAAAGCTTTAGAAAATTCCTTTTGTAGTGGCTCCTTTCCATGACCACAGGCAGCACCTAAAAGGGAGGGGAGGAAACAGGAGGCATCAGAGCAGAGGTCAGAGTTCCCAATTCATCCCCTTTAGGGGTCTTGGCACCACCCGGTGACTAAAGCAAGGAGGGAGGTGGGAGGGAAGTGTTCAATTTGAGCAGACTGAAACAACAATAATTAACTCCACATGCATGTCCTCACTGCCTGCCTGTCCCACCAACCCAGAGGCCCTTCCCTCCTTCATTCACCTGCTCATTGCTGCTCATGTGTGATGTGGCTGTGGCATAAGGAGTTTTCATCAGGAGTACTGGGAAAATGCCAGTTGGGACCCTCCAAGAGACATCCACGTGCTGTGGTGGTGAAGGGATGTTTGCTTAGTTAAAGACCTAGGATAAGCATTAATACAGTCATCTAATAAAGTAGTTCAGTCAGTTCTCTGTTTTCTGCTGGTTTAATTTGACATTATAGAAGACTTCAGAAAAGGGAGTTCACTGACTTTTGAACATGATGGTCTTAAAATGTCAATAATCATTAAGTTTTCTGAAGTAATGCTGCCTTAAAGACACTTGCAGTGGTTTTGGCACAGCTTGTGGGAAGGCTGTAAACCTTTTCAAGGAGTTTCCTTTGCTTTATTCAGGGCTTTTTGGCAGAAGACTGTATTTCCAACTGTGGGGGGCTTTTCAGTCTGGAAGGATGTGAGGCACAGCAATGCTGAGGTGTGTTGAAAGGGACTTGCTTTGGAGGTTTGCTTCTCTTGTCAAATTCACTCCCCAGTGTGGGTCAGCCCTTAATGAGGTCTTGAGGATGAGGCAGAAGAGAGATCATAGATTTCTTTTTTGGTTTAAGTTTTACTGGAGGTGCTTGTAACTATCTGTCTTCCAAGACAGACAAGTCTACAAAGGCACAGCCGTGTGCCTGGGGGCTGTTCCAAAACCAGCAGGGGTGCTGCACTGCTCCTGAGGGTGGGGCAGGGCTGTGGGTGATTATTTCAGATTAGGAGTGTAACAGTGAGGCAGGTTACTGGCATTAATTAAAGCAATTATGCACCTCAGAATTTAAGAACGTACAACAAATTTGACTGATTTCAAGGCAGTGCTGCTTGTGCCTTCCTCTGAAGCCTGTCTTCACCCCAGCCCTGTGCTCAGAGCACTGCTTTGCACGCTGAATTGCAGCCCTGAGCTATCCTTGCCTGAGAAATGTGGGCACTGACCAGAGCTGTGGTACTCTCACTCCTCCAGGTGTTGATAACAGATGAAATCTGAAGTTTTTTCATCCCTGAATGTCTCAGAATTAAGTGACATTCTCTTTTGATGTGCTGCAGTGTCAGTGACCATTTGTCCTGGTGCCTCTTTATCCATGTCATGTCTCTGCTGTGTGGCAGAAGGAATCAGGGCTCTCAGTGCTCCAGGTGACAATTGCTGCTGTATCTCTCTGTACGTGTCTCTTCTGTGTTTACATCTGTGACAGTGTTGGATTTCAGTGGTTTAACTGTGGCTGAAAACACAATTTTGGAACAAGTTGTTGCCCACAGAAAAGACACGTGGTGACACAGCACCTGCTTAACTCTGTGTGAGCAGCTGATCTGCAGGGGCAGCCCTGGGAGCAGCTTGCAAGCAGGCACTTTGTCTGGAACAGTACTTTTTACCCCCCATTTCCTGCCCTTTTTACCTCATCCCCAGCAGCCCCGTGCTCCCTGTGGCTTTCTGATAAATCAGGTGAGGGGAGATGGTGTTGGGTCATGGCAGGGCCAGAAAAACTGGGACAAAGCCACCTCTGTCCCCTGGGAGAGGTGCCAGCAGGGTGCCCAGCTTGTCTTTATGTTCAGGGGAAACTTCAGAGTTCCCACTGCCCTGAGCAGGATCAGGCCTTCCAGGTCTCTGGAAGCTGCTCCTCCTTATCTCTCCCTCTTTGCAGTTTGCTCTGATAGTGGCAGTTTTACGTTCTCTGAGCTGCCCTGCAACTCCTTGCATTGCTGAAGTTCTTTTCTTTCTCTGACTGTACCTTTGTAGTGTCCACGCCTCTACTGCTCTGGCAACCTGCAGTCTCTGCTAAGCCTGCAGCTCACAGCTGCTTTTTAATTAAAATCCTCTTGCTGATTCCCTGCTCTTCCCTGTAGAGAACCTGACACAATGTGCAGGAGCCTGAGTTGCTCTAAAACACAAATAGCTGGAAATGATTCTGGTCAAGTTTAGCTTTGGCTCTTATGAAACAACTAATGAGCAACTGGTGCATCAGAGAGGCTAATCACACTTTGAACCAGCAAACCTGGTTCAGCTGCTGATTTGTTCCCAGCTCAGCAGGCTGCTCAGGGAGGGACAACAGCAGCATTATAAATGTGAAGCAGCTGATCCTAATTTTTACTCCCCTCTTACTCAGCTTGAGTTGACTGTCTCCCATCAATGTGAACTTTGGGTTCAGAATGGTTTTTACATCTGTAGCAAGAATTTAAAGTATGAAAGCACTTTTTTTTTTTTTTTTTTTTTTTGTTATTTATCCTCATTTTGTAACCTTCCCTCACCTCCCCCCCACCCACCTCAGTGTCGTGTGTTGTGCAGCAGAAATTTCCACACAACCTGTTGCACCGGTTCCTATTAAAGGTTTGAGCTGAAGAGTTGGGTCAGTTTTATCTGGTCTGCTCTCCCTCCTGGCTCAAAGCATGTCCAAACCAGCCTTGTGACCTCTCTGTACACTGAGTGCTCCCTGCATGAATGTCAGGGTTACCTGGATGGTTTCAGCTTCCCTTTTCTCTGGCCTTGTGCTTTCCCATCTCTATTTTCACACGTCTAGAGGAATTAATTTAAAACTGGTTTTGTTCACGATAATTTGTATTGCATAATTGCGTGCAAAGTGTGTGGTAGTGGGGAATAATGCTGTGAATTCTGTTTCCTTTGCACTGAGATTCCTCCAGAGTTTGGAGCATCTGGGAAATCACACGCTCTGCGGTGGCTCTGTCTCAGCCCAGCCCTTTTAGGGGCGGGAAGGGGATTGCCTGTCTTGAGATCTTGTACCTGGTGTAATATTAACACTGGCTGCAGCTGGGACAGGCAAGGGCAGCATTCCTGCCTGGGGATAACTGCGCCTTTAAAAGGAAAGCTGCCTGTAACACAGCTCCCTTCCAGGCTGTTTGTAGCTGCAATTCAAGTGACACAACAGTGGCTCCACATAACAATTTGCCAGTTTTCAGGGTGCTTTGCAGGTTTCTTTGAGCGTGGGTCAGATTCATTTGTCCATTAACGAGAGAGAAAGAATTGCCCCTAACAGCTCAGGTCTTTGTCTGATCCTGCTCAGGAGGTGCTGTTAAAGTTGTGGGGTTGTTTTCTCTGGCAGCGTGTCCATGGAGCTGACAAAACCACTCGGGCCACAAAAGCAAGGCAGAGAGAAGTGATGGCAGTCCCTGGCCAGCTGACAGCTGGGGCTGTCCCTTTCTGGCCCTGCATTGCAGCATCATCAGCAAAAGGAACTTGGCTGCAAGTCTAAGCTTGAAAATGCAGCTGAAAGAACTATATTGTGAGATGAATAGGTGGACAAGGAACAGATTGCAGGGAGTTGGGCAGAGGGGCTGCCAGTCTGAGTCCATGGAAGTGGCTGAAAGGCTCAGGTCAGGATCCCTGGGCTCAGCAGGGGTGGGTGTGAGTGGCAGCCTCAGCACAGGAGCTGCTGACCATGGAGTTTGAGCTACTGCTCTCCATTGCAGTGCAGCTTCTCCCTCAGATACTCCTTCCTCTGCTTCTGGTAACCAGTCCTTTGAGTCTGGGATCCTTTGGCAATGTTCTCTGCAGATCTGAAATTCAGAATGTGTGCTGCTCTGAGCAGCTCAAGTTCTACACTGGGTGGCTATGGGGGTTCTGACCCTTTCCACGGACATTTTTGCATCCACCTTTTAAACTGGTGCAAACAAAACTTTCTGTCTCTTTATTTGCATTAGCAGGCTTACACCCTGTATTTTCTGAATTGCTGTGATACCTGACGGCTTTGTATTGTGTTTTTCTGGCCAGAGTTAAATGTTGCTTTTGTATTTTTCCACCAGGGCCAGTACTGCGACATCTGCTCCTCTGCAGACAGCAACAAGGCCCACCCCATCACAAATGCCATTGATGGGACAGAGCGCTGGTGGCAGAGCCCCCCTCTGTCCCGGGGGCTGGAGTTCAACCAGGTCAACGTCACCCTGGACCTTGGACAGGTAACACAAATCCTTTCTTCATTATGTTGTAGACCGTGCTGGTGAGGAACTGCTTTTCTGCTTCTAAAATCCTTTGGTGGACCTCGCTGGAAGTGTGGAACAAAATCCACTCATTTAATGACAGGACAGGAGGCTTTGGTTAAAACAGGGAAGGGAAAACCTCTTGCTTCTTTGTAACATTAACTACATTGTGCTCTTTGTTGTTACTATTTAGATCTTCCCTAAAAGTGGGGTCACTTGTGGAAACTCATCCCATTATGCAGGTGCCATTCCCTTTAGAGGGTACCTGCCTCTCAAAGGGGCACACTTAGCAAGGCCTCACCCCAAAATGGGAAAATACAGCCCTGAGAAACTCAAGGTTGTGCTCTAAAACTTTTAACTGATGCGTTGAAAACTCTTTAAGAAGCAGCAAGTCCGTGCTGAAGGCCTTCCTATGAAAGACAAATGGTGACCATGGATGTTTGGTCTCTAATGGTGGCAAGTGAGAGGGAATTGCCATTGTGATAGCAGAGCTGCCAGCTCCCTCTCTGCCACCTCTTCTGCTGCTCCTGTTCATCTGCAAAATGTCCCTCTGAAAATGGAGTGTTGTCTCAGAGCTCCCTCAGCTTAGAGGGCAGCAGCAGCAGCAGAGATGCCCTGGCTGGAGCTGTGGAGGCAGGAAGGCACTGTAAGCCTGAAGGGCTGTGAGATGAGGGTCTGCTCTGTGCTATGGAACTGCTGCTCCAGCTGTTGGATGGGGGAACTCCTCAAATCCTTGGGACAGGAAATGTGTGAGACCTCTGTTCCCTGGCAGCCTTAGCCCCTGTCCTTCAGGGTTTGGGACACTGGCTCTGTTAGTCTTCAGCACTTTAGCAGGTATCTCCTGGAGTGCCCCCATGAACAGGTAGGGATGGGCTCTCACCTCCCAGGAGATGCTTCCCCAAGCTGTGCTATGAGTCCTGCAGCCCCAAAGGCCAAGTTTGGGACCTCCTTGGCTAGGAAATCTGTGGGATGGGGCAGTTTTGGAGCTGTGGGCAGCTCACCTCTCCCTCAGGAAATCTGTTTATTGTGATTGCTCAGCAGTCTTTTGGGGGCTGAGTCATGGCCCCTTTGGGAGTTTGCTTTGTTTTACAGGGATTTCAAGATTTTTTGGGCACCAAAACTTCACAGTGACTTCACAGGTGGATGTTTCACTCTCTCTGCTGGAGTAAAGGCTCATTTGTCACTGCAGTTTGCAAGGTGCCTGAGTCCAGATTCAGATCCACAGATAGCCAGGCTGTACTGATGATGATACCCTTCAGTTAGATGCCTCAAACACACACTTTAGTCCCCAGGATTGGCTCTGATTCACTCCCTGCCTTGCTATAGCTCTTGTTTGGAGTCTGCCCAACACCCTTCATAAATTTGTTCTCTCCATGAGTGCCAGCTGTCTAAAGCTGTGCTGTACCAGCAGCAGTGAAATATTTGCTGCTGCCCAGGGCACAAGAGCTGTGTGGGCAAAGCCTCCCGGGGCCGCACAGGGGGAGCTGAGCCCTCACCAGCGTAGGTGGCATCTGCTGTGTCTCCTAGAAACATCCCAGCTGGCAGGGCTGTGCTGGTGGGTGGATTGCTTTGCTCTCACTCCCCCTGTGACCAAGGGCCAGCCTGCAATGTGGTTTTTCCATCTCTCGTGGCTTGTCTGGAGGGGGATTTTCAAAGATCAGCTTTCCTCAGGAGCTCCTCCTCCTCTTTGTCATTCTGTGTGGCAACTCTCTGGCTTTAGGCCAGATCTAACCCAGCTGCACCATGTGCCTGCAAGCTGCTGAGTTTGGCTCACCTGGGGACTTGCAGCCTTCAGAGCTGCTGTGCTGGGAGCCAGAGCTTGGAATAACTTGGGAGGACTTCAGTGCTGTTAAAACTGAGCTGGTCTATGTTGACCTTCTCTCTCCTGACTGTTTGCCCTCAGTACCAAGGGAGATGGGATTGCACCATCACTTCTGCAGGATTGGTACTGGTGGCAGATGCTTCACCTGGTGTGGGTTTTCCCTGGGCTCACAGACCCTCTGCTTCCCTGTCACCTTTGCAATACATCATAAACACAGCTGGTCCCAAGAGCAGCACAAGCCTAAAGCTTCAGCTGGTTTTAGTGGCTTCCCCTTCATACGTGGCCTTATTGCATGTAATTGCTATAATAACCTGTTTATGCTCCTGGTGAGAGGCAGTTCTTTGCTTTTAACTCCTTTGTTTTGGTAGGTCGGGCAATAGAAACAGATTAAATGTTAGAGAATCGCTAATTTCCTCCTTTTGAAGTTGACTCTGGTTGAAAGGATAGAAGAGAGAGGAATTCTTGAGATCCAGTGTGGTCAGCAGGGCAAGTGGAGGATCAGGTCAGTGCACCTGGCAGACAGGCTTCCCAAATTCCTTGGATACCAGTGAAAACAGCACAGGTACCAACACCCTCATAGGCATGACTGGCAGCAAGGCTTTTTTTTGGCTGGCGAACAAGGCCTCTCCTTGCTCTGTGTATCAATCTAGAGAACACTTGGACCAATTAAGGTTTAATTTAAGGGACTCACAGCCACTAAAAGCTTTTGTCCCTCTGGGGGCTCATGAGTGCCTGGAGTGCTGATGGCACTGGGGCACACAGGCGCTGGCACAGGGGGTTGTGGTGTCAGCCCCTTCCTTTGCTGCTGCCCTTCCCTGCTGGCTCTGTCTCTTTCCAGCCATAAGTGCTTAATTACCAGCTGGAATCGGGTTTCTCCAGCCTTTGGCGAGGCTGTGGCAACTGGGAGAGGGTCAGTTAATTAGGCAGCCTGTTGGTCTTTGCTTTTCTCTGGCTGGGAACTTGCTCTCCTCACAGGAGTGTTAAAATCCTGTGGGAAGGAGAGAAGGAGGAATATTCACAGCCAGCAAATAAGTTCCAGGATGGCTTGGGCTGGCCACCCAGCTGGTGTGAGGATATTAAACACTCTCCTCACGTCACAGTGCCAGCAGCAGCCTAATCTTAATGGCTTCATCAGCAGGGCAGATCAGGGCTCCCACCATGGCTTGGGAAGGGGCTCTGTCTGATTATCTGCCAGGGAAGTTGGATGGGAATTGCTCCTGCTGGTACCTTGTCTGTTCCTGCCTCCCTGGGGAGGAGGGATTTTTCTTCTCAGAATTGGTGTGGGAGAAAGGCTGCAAGAGGAGGAGAAGTCACTTGAAGGTTTCCATGTCAGACCCAGGTCTGAGGGCCTACCTGGCTTGGAGGGCAAAGGTCCATGTTGTGGTGGAGGTTCTTAAACCTGCCCCACTGCTGCTCAGCTCCAGGCTCTTTCCTCTCCTGCCTGGAGCCTCCAGGCCAGCTGGAAGTGGGAACGTGCCCGTGCTGCAGAGGGGCTGTGCAGAGAGCAGAGGGACAGGACACCATGACTCACAGCCACCATGGGAATTGTCCCCTCTGATCCTGCTGTGATTAAGTGGCACAGTGGGTGGAGGAGGAGGAAGGGGTGTGATGGAAGATTCTTCCCCCCTCCAAAAGGTCGTTTGAGTCAGAGATGACAAGGTTTAAAGAAACATGAATGGCTGGCTCCCTGCCAGAGCCTGACATCTTCCTTGCATGAAGGTGAACCCAGGCCAGCCCTTCCTTGAGATGTTTATGGATAGTTGGTGCTTTATCATAAACTCTGGGGGAGGAATGCTTGCAGTCATGCAAGAGCAGGAGCTTCGTGCCAGTTCTTGCTTGAGGTTAATTACTGCAGTGAAAGGATGGCTGGGCAGCAGCCCCCACCTCCCTCTGCCTTGTCTGCTGGCCCTGGTGACACTAGAGAGCAGCAGGATTTCAGAATGAAGCTTTGCAGAGAGTTTTGATTGATTCCCCAAAGGTATTTAGTTGGGCAGTGCCTGACAGAAACTCCGACATCCATTCACTTCTGCAGAGAGGAGAGAAGAGAAGCCTCCTCCTCTGGAAACCTCCAGAACTTGTTAAGATGCAGCTCCCTTTGGGCTTAGAAGGAGGAAGAGTTGTACTCATTGGTAATTCACAGAGATGGAAAGGAAATGAAAGGGATTGTGAGCCAGGCTCCGGGGCCAGTGTGAAGGTGTGTTTTGTAGTCACTGTGGGATGTGTCTCAGCAAAGGACTGATAACTTTTGGGGTGCTTTGAGAAGCACTCCTTGAGTTTTCTAGTAATTACAATGGGATGTACCACAGCTGCCACTTTTTCTGGCCTCTCAACCGATGAATTTGTGCTTGCCAGGCTCTTCCATGTCCAACGTAAAGGTGTTGAAACACAAAACACACGAGGTGTGTGCTTCTGCCCTTGGCCAACAGGCTGCTGGCCTTTCAGTGTGAAACTTGGCTCAAAAGGAGCTGGGGGTTTTTCCTGTGGTGGATTTTCAGGGCATAAACCTACTTCCCTTCCCTTTTGTGCTGCAAACGTGGCCCCTCAGGGCCAGCTTTGCACAATGGTTGGATGTGCAGAATGCCAACAAATGTGCAGGTGTAGATAAATGCGTGACTTGGATGAACAACTCGATCCTTGTTGTGTGAACTGTGTTCTTGTTAATGAGTATTAAATTCTTACTCATCTTTGGCAGATCTGGACTGGGTTAGATCTGGCCTAACACTAAAGGAACACCGCTGATGCAGAGCATAGTACCTTGTGTGTAACAACACGGAAATTGTTTTTCACCTCAGTTTTTCACCTCCCATTTATTTTCATTTAATTGAAATAGTAATGGGAGCTGCTGGTGGAGGTCTTTAGAGCCCTCTTTGAAAGGCAGCTGGAAGGGAATCCCTGCAAACTGGTGGACTTGAGGCTCACCTCCCTGTTCACAGCAAAAGCCTTCAATGCAGATGAATCTGATGTTTATTCCCTGACTTAATTAATTGAAAAATCCCTCTTGAGGGAGTCAACTCATGAAATCCCAAGAGAAGACTCAGGGTTCTTAATGAATAAAGATAATGTCCTAGAGGCTGCTTTCCCTAGGCTTGTTGTGGGATAGGGGTGATGGTCACCCAAGCATTTTCAGCTGAAAACCATTTAAATTTATCCCTTGTTTCTTTTGCAAGTTCATTTCTGTTGCTGTGGGAGCCCTTACAACCTCCAGGTGATGAAGCTGCTGCTTACATTTCCCTCGGGGGCACTCTTGTTCATTCTTGCTTTTCACAGGGGGAAAGTTGAACCGACTCTCTTCTTTTCCTTCCCCTCACTGGGGATGTCTCCTGCAGCATTTTGCCCAGCACACATCCCTGGAAAGTGCCCATTTCTCTTGGGGCCACAGGCTGCCTTACCTGCCTGGTGTGTTTTTCATGGAGCATTGCAAGAATGGGTGAGGATTTAAGATTTTTAAATTTTTGTACATGGTTTTTACTTTTCTTAACTTCTCTTACTGCTGAGGACTAACTATTTAGTAATTACTCCTACTTGGTCTTCACTGTGCTGAGGCACCACTGTGGGAAAGGGGTAGGAGAGCTTAGTGACATTTATTGTGAGCTTTTGCACCTTAAATAAAGGGCTGGGGCGTAAAATCTCTAACAAAGGCGTTCCTTCTCCAAATTGTTCTCTGGCTGTTGGAGCAAAAGCAGCATTAAAAATAAAGCACATTAAGTAGGCTGAGCAGATTTTTTTTTTTACTTTCAACAGCTGGGCCTGTGGTCTCTTCTCCTGTGTAGAGTCCTCTCCAGTTGCCATAAAATCCTTCAAAAGTAGATCAGGATCTTTGTTTACAGGCTTCAGAACTGTGATCTGAGATGGTCTGTGGCTCACATTTAACTACAGAGTGTTCAGTGCTGCTGTCCTTTGCCATGGATGTGGAATGCAAGCAGGGTGTATATCTGTAGTGCTTCTTCTGGAAAGCAGAAGAGGTGTGACTGGGAGAGTGTGCAGCACTGGGAGCTGGCACCAAGCCCAAGTGGATGGATCTTCTCTCCCAATTTATTTCGCACTTTATTGTTTAAATTAACTTAGCTGTGAAGTCTCTTTTGTTTTCTTCAAAGCTGCGATTCCCCTGACCTGGACCAGCAGCTATTTAATTTTTTTGTGCTCATAAAGTGAGATTTTTGCTTTCACTTAGCACAGAAGGGTCGAGAAGGGGCATCTGCCAACTCCCACCAGATTCCTGGCTCCAAGGGCTGTGTGGGAGCCGCTCAGGTGAGCGGGAAGGGAGTGTCTGGTTGTTAATCAAGTGAGGATTTGTCTCCTCTGGCAGCAAGAGCAGACCCATCCTCTCCTTTTCAAACAGCCTTGCCAAACTGGGTGCCAAGCTCCAAGATCCAGAGCAGCCAAGGCAGAAACTTCTTTCTTCTTTGTTGCTGCTGCTGTTGGTTTCTGTTAAGGGAAAAGATGTGCAGAATACTGGTATAGGTAAATCATGGGTGACACATGAATTTTAATTGTATGTTATGTTTATTCAAGTCATGAACCAGTACTGCTTGAAATCATTCTTCCAGGGCTGCAGTGAGCAGAAAGGATTTCACTTGTACCATGATTCCCAAAAGACCTGCCTTGCCTCACGTCTGCCAGGCTGTGAGCACAGGGAAGAGCAGGAGGCTCTGGGCAGGTCACTCAGCTTTGTGGCACCTTTTGTGGCCTCGAGGAGGTTGTTTCTGCCTGTCCTTTGCATCTTGTACAAATGACCCTTGTGCTTCAACAGCTTAATCTTCCCAGAGGCTGTGCTTGTTCTGCCTAGACCTGAACCAGGTGTTAAAATAAGCCTCAGCCTCCCCTCCCAGAGCAGCTCCAGGTAATGACTGATGAAAGGATAATTGCTGGTTCTAAGAAATGCATGCGAGATTTCCACTCTGGTTTCTCCCTAGGTGTTGTTGCCTATTTATAACGTTGGTGTGATGAGAAACAAAGAGGCTGACAGTGAGATCTCCTGCTGTGGAGCTTCTTATTTCCTCCAGGCTGTCCCTTCCTTCTCAACTCCCTGGGATTCTTCAAAGATTAGGAGAGAGCCTCGGGGGTGAGCGTGGGCTGGGCAGAGGTCAGGCTGGAGTAGGGGAGGCTTTAGTTTGTAATGAATAGCTGGAAGGCAAGCCTGGTAATTTCTTGCTGTGCTCCTGTAAAGTGTCTGCTTGGCTGGGCTGGAAAACAAGAGAGTGCCCTGCCTGTGGAGTGTGTGGGTACACGTGCTCTGGGGTCAGCTCTGCCCGGGCTGTGCCTGGCTGTACCAGGCCAGTGCATACACAGCGGGGCTGCCTGGGTCAGGCCCTGTTTGTGCTGTGTGTTCCTCCCTCTGAGAGATGTTACAGGGAGCTTTTTGGGAAGGTCACTACACCCAGTGGAAGCAGAGAGGTTCACAGCTCTGGCACCAGAGCATGCTGGCATCCCATCAAGTGGTTTAGCGTTTTCTGTGCTTTGGCTCATCCCACCTGCAGAATGGGAATATTGCATTTTGTCTCCATCATTTTCTGTGCAGGAGCCTGTGTAGCACCAGACCAATGAATACAAAATCTGTTGTGGAAAAGAATGATTTCTTGGGTGAAGCTCTTGGCTAGGCTCTGTGCAGCCCCTCTCTCTGTCACTTTTTCAGCAAGTGAGAGCATCCCTCAGCCCTGTGGGTGCTCATCTCTCCATGAACTCGTGTCCTGCACACTCCCCCGAGTGCTGAAGCTGCTGAAGCCGAGGGCTGTGAGCCTGGAGTCACTGCCAGTCCTGCTCTTTGTTTGTGTGGGTCTGAGGGACAGGCTCATCCTGTGGCACTGCACAGCCAGTTTAGTTCTTGACGCTTGTCCTGGCCAGGATGGGAAGCCCCTCAAGTGAGCTCTTCCTGCTTCCTGGGGCGCAGTTCCAGGGGCTGTCCTTGCCCTCCGCAGCTCCAGCTCAGCTATGTCCTGGCTCATATCCACAGGGCTGGCAGGGAGGATGCTAAATACACTTTTGATCATCTGCCTAGTCAGCTTCTCTTCTCTTTCAAGCCTGTTCTAGCCCCCTGCACCTTTCTTTTGATGCTTTACCAAGCCTGGCTCAGCCCTGCATTCATCTCTGCCTTATCCTTTTATTATAGTCATAAACGTGGGCCTTCAGGCTGTGCCCAGCCTTGATCCTCAGTTGTTTCCTGTTTTCTGGATTCAGTGCTCTTCAAATTCCAGACCTGTCCCTCTGTGTCTAATGCCAAGCAGTGCAGTAAATAGTTACACTGCTTCCTGTTTGACAGAAATAAAAACTGAGGTCAGTAGGAAGACACAAGGGGAAGGCACATGCCTGGTGTGCTGCGGTGGAAGAGTCTTCCTGAGTGATTTAAGAGCAGAGTGCAGATCAGTGGCAGTTGATTAGGGAAATGTGGCCTATTCACACAGACCTGGTAACTGAGGTTTTGCTTCTGGAGCCGTCCTGGAGGTTAGAGAGGAGAGATGGGAGCAGGGCTGAGTCATACTGGGAGATCCAGGGGGGAAGAGGACAAAGCCTTGAGAGTGATATATGGATGACTCTGCACAAGGCAAGGACTGAGCTGTGGTTTGGGGCTTCTTTGGTCACCAGAGACTGTGACAAGAATGAGAGGAAAGACATTTTGTTCCCCACAGAAGGACTTGCCAAGCACAACTATAAAAATGCCTTTGTTAGCATGAGGTCAGTGCTAATGGAAGGTGGGTCTGGATGGTGCCAGCTCGTGTTTGTGCAGTGTAGGAAGCCACGTTGCCTGTTTCCTCCAGGCACCCCAACCTGGCCCCAGGGCTTTGGCAAGGCTGCCAGACAGAGGCAGGGAGAGGATGGGCAGGTAACGGGGCCAGCAATTGCTGCTGCCCCAAGTCTTGCCAGGACTTGTCAGTCAGAGCTCCTGGAGAGGGATGTTAGGATGGTAGTTTATTCTTGTCCTTCCCTCAGTCAAACAACAAAACATTCACGGGAGATGATGTGGCAGAAAGCACCATGCCTCTTGTTCCCAGCCACATCCATTCTCTACCTGGAGAAGCTGGGGTTCAGCCAGCAGGGTTAAACCAGCTGAGCTCCTCTGTTGTGTGGTGTGCATGGTTATCTGGAAGTTAGAACAGTTCCCCTTAGAAGAAGTTGCCTTTATCCTGGAAGATTTGCATATCACTGATGGCTTTTTCCATGAAGCTGTGTGCTGTAAACTGCATCTCTGATGGAGCAGATTTCCTGGCAAAGCTTGTGTTTGTAACTTGCTCTAGTTGGTGTGCCCTGCCTGAAAATCACTTTGCATCTTCTGCTTGGCATCCTGAGTCTTGCCAGTGGTTGTTTGTGTAACCCATGCAGGGACAAGCAAACAGCCAAACCGAGAATTGCCACAATTTATTTTTTAGTTTCTCTTTCCTGTTTCTTTCTCTGCCTGCTTTGATTCAGAGCTCTCCCTTCACACACACACACTCAGCTGAGCTCTATTTATGGGTTCCTGCAAGTTCCCATCACTGTGGATTGGAGCATGCCCTGTGC
Source organism: Illadopsis cleaveri (assembly GCA_013399915.1). Classification (NCBI taxonomy): domain Eukaryota; kingdom Metazoa; phylum Chordata; class Aves; order Passeriformes; family Timaliidae; genus Illadopsis; species Illadopsis cleaveri. The sequence continues at coordinate 644,653 of VXBB01023395.1, forward strand.
CCAAAATCCAGCTGGCATGCTGCTGTAGGCATCTCTTGGATCTAGTTAAATGTGCACAATGCCAAGCCCTGATGGGAAGAGGAAAAGAATGGCTTTCTGGTATTTGCACATAGTTGCAAACTGTAAACACAGACTCATGACTGCAAACAGAAATCTGTATCGCTGGCTTCATCATGACTTCACTGTTGTTGTCCTGGCTGTTTGCTAAAGCTGTTCCTTAATCCTATTCCAGGCTTTTGCAAAGTCTGCATCAACCCAAACTTAGTGGGCACAAAGATTTTGGCTGGATTCCAGGAAGGGGTTTGGTTATTTCTTTCTCTACCAGTCATCGTTTTCTGCCTTGGAGCAGGCGTGCTTCAAGTTTCTGTAAATGGGGTTGGAAACACAAGTGGGTCTTGGGGGGATTGTGAGGACAAACCCCGTGTTCTTGTGACCCTTGTAGGTCTGAACAGCAGTGAGAACTGCACACAAACACTGTAGCTGCAGAGCTGTGCTGGTGTTAGCAGTGCTGTGGGGAATGTTAATCCTGCTGTGACCCTGGTATGTGCTGCTGTTGGGTCAGCTCCCCCAGGCTGTGAATGGCACTGTCATGGTGGGGGAAAGCTGCTGACAAATGCTAACGTGGTGCACGGCTGGGATGCAGATTTTTAGAAGAATAAACCTGCTTGCATGTGTCGGGTTTGGCTTTGTTGAAATCTGCTAACGACCAGGCTTTAAACCCAGTGCTGTCAAGGCTTGCAGGAACCATGCAGGGGAATTACAGAAGGGCAGTGCTGCCTGGAAGCTGGGTGCAGATGGGTTTGATGCAGGGACCTAACACAAGATGCAAGGGAGATTTTTCCTGTTGGAGGTGGGTTATCTTGGTACATGTGGGATCTAGAGCCTGACAGTGATCCAAAGTGGGGCTTTCCAAAACCACTTAACCCCTGGAAATGGTGAACTAAGAAATACAAGGAGTGACAAGCATTTGCCACCTCCAAGAACTGGGTTCAGAACCAGACAAATAAGATATCAGAGCTTGAGCATCCATATGCCCTTCCAAATCCAACAGATGGAGGATTTAAGTATACTCCTTTTAGGTGCTGGAGAGCTGGGGGTTCCTGAGGCTTGTGTGAGTCATTCATCATTGGCACTTGGCCATTTAAGATGAAAAGCCTTTCCAGGGCCTTTGGTGGCAAGCTGAGACCCCTCACGTTGTGCCAGTTTTTAGTTAATTCGTCCTCTTCCGTTTCCTTCCCCTCCTCACCCTTCCCATGCAGGCAGGTTTGTGACAGGATATCCACTTCATCCCAGGGAATTGGGGGAAATACTTTCTTGTACTGTGGCCTGCTGCCAAGGTTGCTTTGTTCTCCTTGTCGCTGAGAGAACAGCCCAAGGAAACCCTTGGAGCTGAAGCTGGCATGCGACTTAGAGTGGATTTCCTGCAGCTCTGGAAGTGAAGTGATGACGTGTTTTTTAGTGTGGGGTTTTTTTTTGGTTTTGGTGTTTTTTGTTTTTTTTTTTAATCCCATAAATGCAAGGAAAAAGAGGACTTGGGTAGGTTACAGACAGGCTGGGTCTGAAATCCTCTCTTTGATATTAAATTGCTGTGTCACCGACGTACAAGTTGTGCCTTGTCAAGATTAAAATTGGTCTTGGGGGTTTTTTTTAGTTGAATGAAGAGCTGAGATGCAATAGGCCTGGGGTTTTTAGTAGAGTTCAGTTTGTGATGAAGCTGCTGGTTGACCATGCACCATTCAGTGTGTTGTAGCTGGAGGCTCTGCTTAGCCATTCAGTGCTTCATGAAGGCATAAGTAATTTTTTCACAAATTCAGAGCTGTATTGATAATGGCAAGAAAAGTAGTGAACTAAAGTGTCTGGGACTTAACTCCTTGCTGTGGCCCAAGCAAGGCCCTGTGATGTCCAGGGCCCTGGGGTTTTGTATGGAGAGGGTGAGAGCTCTTCCTTTGCTGTGGTGGGCTGGCACCTGGGCTTGTGCTCTTAACACCTTGCTCTGCCCACTGTGGGGCACAAGATTTGGCTCCTCTTTTTCATAGCAGATCAGGTGGCATTTATCTATGTACATACTGTGTCTTGGTGACATCCTGACATCCCTGCCCAGGACCTCCAGAAAACTGGGAATGTCACAGAGATCTAATTCACTGTTGGCCACAGAAAAAGCAGATGCTTTTACAAGTCTCATCCAAAGCACAAAATCCTATTTGTATCCTATGGGAAGAGTATTGAGTGTTTCTTTTTTCAGCCCCTGATTTAGCCAAGGGCTTCCTGAACAAACTTAGCAAATCAGCAAGGCTTTGGCAGTACTGAAAAGGGTCTTACTATAGCTCTTTTATGGTATTTTTTAATTTTATTTTTAGTGCTGCAGAGCCTGGGATGTCTGGATGGAGCAGGTCCCAGATTTGTACAGCTCCTAGCACGCTCTGGAGAGCCCGTCCCAACAAGCTTGTGGTCCTGACTGATGGAGCTGTGCTTGTAAAACTGGGTGTAAAAACCAGCCTGCAAGCTGTCTAAAGCACAGACAAGTATTCTTTTGTCTGGCTTCTCCCATTTAATTGTAAACTGGCCCAGGAACTCCTCTAAGAATATTTAAATACCCTGTGCAGTGAACCTATATTGATCTTACTTGCTACAACTCAAACAACCCATAGAACATACAGTTGGGAGCATTTGTTTGCTCTTGGATGGTAGGAATGTCCTCTTGAAAATGTGCTATGCTTTGGTAAGAATGAATAGAGGGTTTTTCCACCCCCTCTCCAGGTTTCTGAAGGCCAAAGTCTTGAAACGGCTTGGAAAGGCTGCTGAAGCTGCTGATAAGATATGCAGCAAATGTGCTTGAGAGCCTAATGTAGGAACAGAAATGTCTGAGCTGTTTGCTTTCCCCTTAACAGTGTGAAAAATTAGTGTGTCTTATTAAGGAGCCTGGGGAATTGTGTGCTCAGAGTAAGGGCTGTGCTGAGCTATTACTCCTGGTTTGTGTTATCCCTGGGGCTGGCAGCTGAAACACTTGGAGTTGCTGGGTAGGAGAGTGGAGCTCATTTGGACCCTGCAGAGCCCCAGTTGTTGCAGTTTTGTTTTTAGCAGGCTCCCTCTGGCTCTGGGCTTGCTGCAGAGATGGGACTGCCTCTTGATACAGCAAGCCCTGTGTTTGGAGATGTGATTTTTCTGTCCAGTTTATCCTTTGTTTTCTTCCTCCACCACCTTGTTGTCCCTGTGTCTCATTGCTGAAGGAAGCTCTCCAGCAATTTTGGTAGCAGGTCTGTGCACCTGCTAGAAGAGAGTGCTGGGAGCTGTGGTCACACATCATCAGGCAGGTCAGGGGGAAGATGCTGCTCTACTGTGTGTATTTTTATACCAGTGCTGCTTTTTGCCTGAAGTGTGTGAGTGCCCACTCTGGGCTGCTCTGACATCCACGAGGCATCTTCAGACAGCCACTGCCATGACGGCCAGTTATTTCATCAGGATGTGGTGCCATGAGAATGGCGATGTAGCCATTGCTTAAAAAGTTGTTTTTTAACCTCTGAAGTCAGACAGCCTGTGCTGTGCCCCCACCTTGGACATGTGCCATCCCATATGCCTGCCTTTCTTTCAGCAGTGGTCTTTATTTCAGTGGTGTGTGCTAACTCACCCAGACCTCTTATCTCCACTAAATCAGAGCTTTCTTAAGCCCTCGTGTTTTCTGTAGCACTCCCCTTATCTCTGTTCATTCCCAGGGCTGGGCAGTGGGAGCAGGGAACCAGGAGGGGCTGAGCAAGCTGTAAATGCCTGTTTGCCCTGCAGTGATGCTGTGTGGTTTAACAGCAACAGGCAAGGCTGGGAGCACCTGTAGGACAGTTGGGTTTTCTCAGATTGCTGGGCAGCTCAGTGTTCTGCAAGGTGATTTCATTTTTTAGGCTCTGAGGCAGTGGGATTTGTAGTGTGTTAATGCAGTCCAAAATTGCAGCTTCTCATGTGGTTTGCAGGTAACAGAAAAAAACTGAAAACTGTCTTGCAGGTTGCTGTCAGGTGTATCTGTGGAGTTATCACTGCTCTCTGTCCCCTTGTCCTTCTCACAACCATCAGAATAAGGATATTGTGAAATCCTGTGGGAATGTGCCATCCCCAGGGAAGGGCAGCAGCTCCACAGCTCACCCCACCTTTACCCCAGCCTGTAGCAGAGGTGCAGGTTTGGGCCTTGACACCAGGCTGCATCTGCAGGTGCTGTTTTGGGGGAAACCTGTGCAAAGTGAGTGCCGCTGGATGAGGTATGAATGCCTGCTATGGTGCAAGCAGCTGTGTGGATGTGCATATCCTTGGAATAATGTCTGGACAGTTGTACAGCACTGTCAGTTTTGTGTTTGTAAGGCATCTGACCTTTCTTTTGCTAAGGCTTTCAACAAGTCAATTTACAGTCTTGGAAGGGACCACCCAGAGCATGGTTTTGTGGCCGGGGAGAAGGGAGGGAGGGAACAATTCAAAGAGCAGAGGATACAGAATTACTCCTGTGGCCTGCATATTGATTTCATGAACCATGAGGCTCTGAGGCAGATGCCAGCCTACTTTGCTGTGATCTTGGCAGAATGTGACCCGTGTCCCTCAGCAGCAGAGGAGTGGAGGTGATCACGTTTCCCCAGGCAGATCCCATTTCTGGAGGCTGTGAGGGTGATGTGCCCTGTGCCTGGGAACGGGGCTGGGAGGCATTGCAGGGGAGGCTTTGGCTGTGCCTGGCAGACACACATCTAGTGCAGACACCCACCCCAGCAGCTCTGGAGATGAATGCCAAACTGGATTGCTGGTAGCTATGCTCTTTGCATGAATGGCTTGGCCTCCCCGCCTTTGAAGATGATGATTCTCTTTTGAAAACAGGAGATCAGGAATCTGTTCTAAAGACGTGTTGAAAGACACTATTTACAAATGTTTATCCTGGAAAATATTTATAAAGCTCCCCTTGGGAGCAGAGCCTTACAGTACAGTGGCCTCCTATGGACTGAAGTACAGCTATGTGACTGCTGATGAGCCAGACCTGCTCAGGTGTGTGTCCTGCTGACATCCCACTTCTTCCCAATAGCCACTTACTGCAGAGCCCGTGGTGTTTGTCACTGTTACACACAGGGCAATTCAATGCTAAATTGTGCTCAAAGGGCTCTGCCTGTAGAAGAACTGTGAGTGTTTAGCAAAGAGTAGAAGTTATTTGGCTGCCCTAAAGATATTTTGGGACATTCACACCAATAAAAGATCAATAAAAGCTTCTTGTTAATCTCCCAGTGGCATGATATGCTGCAAGAATGCTACTGCCATCTCCCAAGTACCAGCCTCGTGTCCTTGGTTCTTGCTCCGAGGAGCAGCACAGATTCCAGATTTCAGCAGCAGTATGGGGTGACATGCACTGTCCCTGCCTGAATCAGAGCAAATCCCAGAGCCTGACCAAGTTGAACTCCCTGTGCCCGTGGTACTGGTGGTTGCACACGTGTCCAGTGAGGACATGCACTGGGTGTTCCAGGTGTGCTGGGTTTGTAATCCCCTGTTTATGCTGTATCCATAACCAGTATGTGAGTTCCGGTCCTTTCCTTGCGTTGAGGGATAGTGAATCACCCCCTGGTGATGTTATTTTCTGGGCAGGGAGAGGGGATAAGGACTTGGATTTCTGCAGTGGGGGGACTGATCAGTTATCATGTCCCTACACTGCCAGGAAGGAAACGTGAGATGGCTGGGGTGTCAGCCTTGGTGCCGGTGTTGGAAAGGCTTTGGGGTTTGTTTTCCCCACATCCCAACGTCAGCAGTGAGCCTTGGTGCGGCTCAGCGTTCCTGCCCTGCGTGCCTCAGTGTCCCCCGGGGCTGGGACAGGATGTGAGCGTGTTTGTGGCCTGGTGGCCCTGGGTCAGGTTGCTGAAAGGGAGAGAGGGGTGACAGGTGCACGGCCGGCGGTGCAGCTCCCTGTGCCCTGCAAATAAAATCCCCCGGATTTGGAACTGGGTCAGGAGCGTGACCTGAAACACACCGATGGACGGGCTCGAGGAGTTCTGGGCTGTGCTGCTTCCTCCCATCCCTGGCTGCTGCCTCAGCCAGAAATTCAGTGTGAGAAACGTGAGCAGGTGGATTAGTGCTGCCCTGGCTGGGCGCTGACTGAGCAGCAGCACTCACAGTGATGTGGTTTGCAGCTGGCCTCTTTCTTCTTGGTGTGCCAAACCCTTTGTGACCAGGGTGGCTGCAGGTGTGCTGAAAGCATCAGTCCTCAGCAAAGTGAAGCTGTTGCAGTTGGGCTGGGCTTCTCTGTCAGCAGCAGGACCTGCTTTGGGTAGCCCTGGGGCAGGTCAGAGCAACATGATGGGGCTTTACAGAAAGCAGAATAAAGCTGCTGTGGATGTCTGAGCCATGGGGATGGCTGGGCTGAAAGCAGAGTGACCACACGTGTCTGCAGCGTGCGTTGTCTTAATGTGTTGTTTATTTGATGTGCTGTTTGTTCTGGCACAGCCCGGGCGCCTGCTGGGGTGGATAATGCTGCAGAACAGCGTGAGCTAACCCTGCTTCTCAAAGAGAAGTCCTGAATTTGCCAGAAGCATCTTTTCTCCCAGTGGCTGGTATGTGGCAGCCAGGGATTTAGGAAGGGAGGGGAGTCTCTTTGCCTGCCCCCAAGGCAGGGGATGTGGCACACTTCGTTTTTGGAAATGCCTTTGGTGTTCAGCATTGCTGGAACAAACCTGGATAAAGGCTTCAGGCTTCAGTTGCCCCACAGTTACAGGACACAGGGTGCATGGGATGGAGCATCTGGAAAGGCTCTGGCTCTGGATTCTGCCTTCCCTCTTCCCTCACACCTTCTGCTGGTCCTTTGAAGAGTGTTGGGTGCTTTCCATAGGTTCTGCTCCACGGGCAGCACACAGGATATGGCCATAGTGGGGACAACAGCCTGTCCCAGAGGGACTGCCCTGTCTCCCACTACACAGCAAGCCATCAATTTCCTGTTATTGGTTACAATAACACAGCGCCTGTTTAAAAACAACCCGCATTAGCCCTCCCTCTGAAAGAATTCAAACCTGTCATGAAAGTTAGAGGAAAAGCATTTTCCCAGACCTCTCGTCCAAAGCAGAGCATTCCTGTTCTCGTCAGCTGCTCGTGCCTCTGGAAAGGGCACTCAGTGCACCCAGAGCAGGGATGTGCTGAGGTGTGGGGACAAGGAGCACTGACCTGGGCAGTGCCCATCAGCAGGACTCTCTGTAGACTGGAGCAGAGGCAGATTTGGGCAGCCTGGCATCAGCTTTAGGTGGTGATTCATGGCACAGGGCTTGCTTAGCAGGCAATGTGTAGCCCTGCAACATCATTAGTGGCTGCCTCCAGACCTCGGGGTGCACTCAGGGTGTGGAGATTAATGGTGTTAACAGTGCAAGGAGAGGAACAGGGATCCTCTCATCCTTTGGAAGGGTTAGTGTGAGGTTCTGGCCTGGGCAAAGCAGAGTTTTGCTTGCAAGCACGTGTGCCAGTTGTTATTCCCTGTGTTCATGCTGACACAGGCTGGAGGAGTTGGTCCCAGGGACAGTTTGAAGCTGAGGGAGTGGAGGGACCTCACTTGTCATCCCAGGGGGTCAGGGACATGTCAGCATCACCCAGAGTGTATCAGCTGAAGCGACGTGGGGTGGAGATGAAAAAACTCCCTGGTATTTCAGTGGCTGATCGAAACCATACTGAAAATCTCTGCCAGTGTGAGTTGCTGCATTTCATTAAATAAAAACAGCCTCTCTTATCCTCTTGGAGTCGAGCTGACATGGGCAGACAAAAACCATGTTGTTGATATCACACTCACAATATGATCTTATCAGCCCCTGCTTGTAAATTTGTGACCAAGTTTGATTCTTTCCTTGGATTGACTTAGGAACGTTCCTCTTCCCCAGAAATTAGTTTTCCAGATGCTTACTTTAAAGGGGAAAAAAAATAGTTAGGGATTTTCTTTGGCCACCTTTCCACCCTCCAGCTGTTAAGTGCTGGAAATGTGTTCTTCATTATGTCCAAGAGAGAAATGTTTCTTTCTTCCGATCGGGGAGGCAATAAATATTTCACAACATAATGTGCTGTGGACAAGTGAGTTAGTGTGGTTTGTTCCCTGGGCAGCAGCCCTGGCGGCTGCCGTGTGATGGACAGGGCAGGGATTCAGCTGTCCCCAGGCTGTGCACGGTCACTTCAGTGGATTATAGATGCCATAACCAAGTGTCTGGCTCTGCCTTAGGACCAAGCCCCACAGCAGAAATCAGCAGCAATCCTTAGCAGCCCCTTTGCATTAACTTTCCAGTGCTGCTGCTTAAAGCCAAGACTTAAAGCTGCCTCCTATGATTCCTTTCTCCTCATCTGACCCCAGAGCAGTTGAGTTCTGGGTTGAGCCTGATGAGCCAGCAGTGGGGCTATTTTTGATGAAAAGGAGGAGGGGTGAATTCCAGCTGTGTGGATTACTCCATCCTCTGCCAGCATTGGCTTTGGTCCTAGCAAGGATGCTCCAGCTTGCTTCTGATGGTCTTGGCCAGCACGGCCTGGGCACTTCCACAAATTAGAGACTTGCAGGATATCATCCAGCACTCATTCCAGTTCATGTTAGGTAGTTAAGTTGCCAAAGTTTGGCACATACTTTCCTCCTTGGTCATGGGGTTAGAACAGATGAATTGGGGTATCTGCAAGAGTTTCTGTCTGTAGTCACTGCATCCAGCTTGGAGGTGCCAAGGGATGGTGATGCCAGGGACAGCTGTGGCAGTGTCCAGATCTGAGAGGATTTTCTTGGGAAAGAGGGAGATGGGAGCTGTCATTGATGGTAACAGCAACCCATGGCCCAAATCATGGAAGTGGTGATGTAATCAGGGTCCATCCATGAAGGAGTCCTGGGAGCAGAACAGCAGCAGTTCATACTGAGGATGATAATTCATAGTGTGGAAGGAAAAATACCAAAAATGCTGTGGGCTGATTAAAATTCAAAGGAGTATGAGCCAGCATGAGCCCCAACAGGGAGATGAGATGACTGAAAGGGCCAAGCTGGAAAATAGAACTGCAGTATTTCTCGGACAGGAAATGAAGGAGCAGCCCAGTGGGTGGGGGAAGGTGGTTGATTCACAGGGTTGGGAATTCTCCCAGGTCTCTGCTGTGATTCCTGTTCTGCACCTGGCATGGGCAGCTCACAAGCAGCCCATGTGTCCTCTGGGGAATGTAAGCAGGCACAGAGATCCAAATGGGAATGTTGGGCAAGTTACCCCCTGTAATGCAACTGTTGGTATTGTAGTTGCCATCTCTACAAAGCCTAACCTGGAGCCTGAATCACCTGTTGTGATTTAGGCTCTCTGCTGCCTATGCACCTTTAAAAATTATTCCATTCTTTTTGCTTCTCACATCTTCTGTGGCAACAGCCCAAACTAATGGGAAAGGCAGGATGGGACTTTTCAAATGTTCTAGACCTTTATTCCCAATATGGGAAATGGTTTAAAATATCTGCTTTGGACACAAAAACTGCAGCATATTTTCACTTAAAAATAACGTTTAATAAGATTTTTTTAAAAAGCTAATTAAAATGCCAATAGAAGCAGGAGGGTATAAGCCAAGCATTAAGAAAAAACCCTTGAGGATAAAATGAGTTTGTGAGCAATTTGGTCTTGAACTCTGTGGGAATGGGACTAAATCTGTGAAGTCTTCCCGGATGTCCCGACATAATTTGGAGCCCTAAAAATAGCCCAAAATGTGAATGGAATTGAGAATCTCGAAGCTGCTTTTCAAGAGATGTTTAGTGTAGTCAGAGTAGGTGAACACCCTGCAGCCCATGCGGGATTCAGGAACCCCTGATGAGTCCGCTGGGGGATTGCTAATTGGTTACTGCTCTTCATTAGCATCAGTCTTTGATGGATGGGGCTCCCGGGTTTGCTCCTTCAATGAGCAAATAGTGGTGGGGCACAGTGGCCCCTTTTGGAAATGTGAAGCGAATCTAAAGGGCCCAATTAAGCAGGTCCCAGGGAGGGCTGTTCCACAGAAGACCACAGCCCTCCCTGCTGCTGTCTGTGCTGGCCCAGAGCCCACCCCAGTGATTTATTCCTGGGCTCCAGTGCTGACCCTCAGGGCTGGGAGGAGATGCAGGCTCCTGCACAAAGGTGCTTACCAGGGAGCTCTGCTCTGAAACAAAGCAGCCAATTTCCTCTCACCACAGACAAGCCTTATCTGGGGAGATTGTGCTGGTCTCTACTGGAGCCTCTGGTGTCATAACCATGCTCTTCCTGGGCAGATAGGTTTGTGCAGAAATCCCATAGCAGCAGCCTGGGATCTGATGTGGCTGTGACACACAAGCCCTGGCCTGTGTGTGGGCTGCTGGTACCAGGCAGTTTGGGGCTTTTTTTTTTGGTTTTGTGTTTTGTCATTTTGGTTTTGTTGTTTTTTTTTTTTTTAAGTGGCAGCTGAGAAGAGCTCCAGGACCTCTTGTATAGAGGCTCAGCTCAGGTGTGTTTTGAGGCATCTCATGGATGCCTGCCTGCTGTTCTGGGTCTGTGCAGATGTGTGGATCCTGCTGTGCTATCAGGAGAGGGCTGCCCACCACCTGGGATCTATCTTGCTGGTCTGACATGCATGGGGATTTCTCCCAGTAGTCATGCATGGATGTTGTCCAAGGAAAAGGTCTTCTCTGGGACATGGTCTCCTCAGCCAGACAGAGAAGGTTGTTTTCTCCAGCTCCTGGGAAACACTTCTCAGTGCACTCTCACAAATACAACTGCAGGAATCAACTGCTTACAGGGTTGTTGTCCAGAAAGTTTGAATTGTGAGTTGTAGATAAGCTGCTTAGTCCATCATACCCAAGAATGAACCATAGTTTATGTTTCTGGCATAAACATAACTGAGCTGTGTTTGCCTTTTTCCCTGTGATCCCAGTGGATGCTGCCTATCTTGAGGTTACTGATGGGCTGCAAACAGGTTGGTCTGGGGGAATTTTGTGTTTATCCTGTCCTCATGAGCCAGGAGAGATTTATTTCTCCTCATCTCTTCATGCAAAACCCCCTCCTGCCTCTCCAAGTCTGCTGGGTAGCAGGTTGATGAAGATTTTGGACTGGTCTTTATATACATATATATAACTTTTTTTAAACTCATTCATATTGTTCTGTGATGCTCTATGTTCTTTTTGAAGCTGGGGCAGGAAGAGGCTGGAGATAAGACAACAATGAAAGGCTGGAGTAAACCCTGCAAGCAGAGATAATGTACTTCAGAGAATATGGGTGAACTGGCAGACTGGAAAGTTCAAGGAAAAGTGAACTTTTGGCTACTCAGAGTGATTACTTTTCCCACCAACTGCTCTGCACAGCCTTGGCTTGTGAGGTACCTGAGACAGCTTTTAGTTTAACTGGGACCACCTGTTAGATAGAAGTTCATGATGTTCAGAGTTGTATGACATCATATCTATTACTTCACTAAGTTTTGTTTTGTTTTGTTTTTGTTTTGCTTTGTTTTTTTGGGTTTTTTTTGTATTGGTCCATTTAAAGGATTTTGCTCTTAGTACCTGGCCTAAATCAAAAGGTTTCTCATGTACCTTCCTCAGCTTTTCCTCCCCTGTATTCTTGTTCCAGGAATCCGTCTTGTGATATCTGACACTTCTACAAGAAATTAATCACTGTGCATTTTGTCTTGATTTTGCACCCTCCCACTCCAGCTTGTTGGGAAGTTGGTATTTTATCATGAGGGTTTTGCTAACCCTGTGGAGAGAGGTCTCCTTCCTGTCTGCATTGCAGGTTTCTCTCTCTGAATGCCTGGGTTTGAGAGGTGTTGAAGGCAAAGGGATGAGGGGGAGATACAGTGAGCTACAGGAACTGGTTGCAGGGTCACACTGGCTCCAGGGGGTTTAAGGCATGTTCAAACAAAAATCCTTTCTTGAAGGATGGTTTTGAAAATTGCTGAGTATTACATCTGTCAGGAATTTGGTTCTCAGGTTGAACCCAAACTGAGAACCAGGCAGACTCCTTTCTGACTCTGCCAATTTCTTTGCTTGGCTTGAAATGCTCTTGGGGGTTCCACATTTGTAGGCTCCCCATCTTCATTGGGGTGTAATTCACCCACAGACAGGGTTTGATAAGTTTGGACATCAGCAGTACAGTGTAGGTGCCACATAATCTGCCACACCAATTTGCCTCAGTACTCCCAAATCCTCAGCAGCCCACGCTCCTTCCATACAGAAATGGTGCAAAAATCAATGTCCCGGCTGGGCCACTTTTTAATTGCAGAGCAGAAGAAATGAAGTAATGTGAAAGGTCAGACCAGATTTTTTTTAGTGAGTAGCTGTTTGGAGGAAATTGAGGAATTTTGGCCCATGCAGGCTGAAATTCCTGCTGGGTTGTGTGGGTGCTTCAGCTCGGGGGAGGCAGCTCCACTCACAAATCCATCGAGGCTTTGCCCAGATTTTTATTTGTAAGGGCACCAATGGCTTGCACCTTGCAGGGTGTGTTGTAAGAATGGGAGTTGGAGGAGGTACGAGAAAAACCCCTCTGCCTCCTTCCAGGGGGAGGAGGAGAAGACCTGAGCAGAGCAGAGGCTCTGAGCTCTGTCTGGGCGTGGGCTGAAGCTTTGTCACAGCTGTGCCCATACATCTGGGTCTGGAATGTGCCATGGTTTAATGGCTTGGTTTCATCACATCCACTGCCAAAGTCACGGATTCCTCCTATATGTTTTAAAAGCAAACAATCCATGAGTGCAGGCACTGTTCCCTGTGTGTCAGCACGCAGGCAGCTGGGGGAACACTTAAACCAAATTAACCCAGAGCTGTTAAATTATTCTCTGAGGAAATGAGAAAGACAAGTAGCAGTGACTGATGAACTCGGGGTGAAATCCTCTCATGGTGGTGATGTCGTTGGCAGGTAGAGGAATGAACATGGACTTTAAATGGAATTCTTTTCCTTGTGCTCAAGGTCATGGTTTCTAGCCTTTTAGACTGCACATTGATAAACCACAGGTACCAGGCAGGGCTGTCGTTACTAAAAGTATTACAGCTCTTGACTTGGAGCCCATTCCTCTCTGTCCCAGCAGCAGATGCCCAGGGAGGCCTTACAGACAATATCTACAGCTGCTGGGACAGTTTGGCAGGAAGGAAGGGCCTGAACTGGGCTCTCTTCCCAGCAGTGATGGCCAGTCACTGGGGAAGAGAAGAGCGACAGATCTGTCTCTAAATCTGGACTTTCTCCCCAAGAACTAATGGATAGATCAGGTTTTTTTAGCCACATGGGCAGTGCCATCCTTTTCTTCGTGTCTTCTATCTGTTGTTCAAGTTTTCTTCACAAAGCACCCAGCTGATGTCCTTGAAATAAAGGTGTGAGATTGTTCCCTGAGCACAGGCAGCACTGGGATCAGCCACTCTTGAGGAGTGTTGTCCCTGTGAACAGGGGCATTGGAGGATGACTCAGATGGACTTAAAAGGTTCACTTCCAGATCAGTGACATGCTGGAGCTCAGTGTCAGGTACTGAGCCCTTTATCCTGGGCACAGGGACTGGTCATCTCCTTCCAGGACAGAAACGTGTTCCTTGTGTAGAATTTGCTATGGTAGAATGGGTCACTCCAAGGAGATTTGTTTATTTCCTTTCCAAGTCTGTCTGGCATCAAAAGCTGAGTCAGTTCTTTCCCGTTAGTTACAAAAAACCCAACTCTCCCTGTGTGAGGAGTGACAGCTCCCTGAAGAGACTCTGCTTCTCGCAGTCTCAAATAACTGCAGTCAGATGACATCCCTCAAGTCAGGCTTTTTCTTAGCAATTTCAGATTTAGGCTGCAAGCACACACCAGTTAGTATTAGCAAGTTGGAATTCCCCGCTTTTTCTGTTTATAGGAAGGCACTTTTTTTTCTGTATGTTCTGAGAGTATGAGAGTTTCTGCTATGGTGTAGTTTTCATTTTGCTAAAATTAGTCTCAAACTCCTGCTTGTTAAAAGAAGATAATTAAGGCAGTGGACCTAAGGCCCTTTGAAAATCAGCTTTGAGACCCCTGGGTTTTTTTCTCTCTCATGAAGTAGGTGGCTGGATTTATTTGATTGGCTGTATTTGAGTGACTTCCAGTTAAATTCCTCTAGAATACCAAATCTTCCTGGGACACCTGCTTAGTGCTCACCTGTCTGCATGAAGCTGCTTGCAGGAACTTTGGCTTTTTCACTTCTGCACGTTGGACAGCACAAGCACATGGCTCTTCACAGTGAGGGCCATCAGGGCACTTTGTGTCTCTGTAAAAGAGTGGGTTTTTTTTCCTTTGAGTCACTTTTTTCCTTATCCCTCTTCTCATGTAATGCTATATTCTACTGGGAGGAAGACCCTGGTATGAACTGCCTCTAATGCTGCCAGCTAATTATTAATTCACCTGTTTTCCTGGAACACACCACTAAAAAAAAAACCCTTCCCAGAAGCTTCCTAGAAACATTTAACCATCAAGGATAATTGACACCTCAAGGTAAATAGTCTGAGAACCTGAAATCCTGAATGTGATTATAGTGTCTTATCTCTGCAGCACCAGGAAGTTTTAAGGGCCTCTTTACAGCCACCTCTGTGCTGGGTTTCTGATGGTGTTTGTAGGAGGATTAAAGCAACTGGAGAGGGTGGGAGTCCTTGTGGTGGGGGGAACCTGACCCTGTCCACATTCTCTGGCCTCAGTCAGCTCCTGGGCTGAGCTGGCCTTGCAGACTAGTGCTTGTACCCCTTTACAGGGTGCCCAAGGACAGGGGAGTCCTCTTAGCCATTCCCTGAGGGTGTGGTAGCTCAAGTTTGGGCTAAAAGACAAATATTTAAGTCTTGTCTTTAATGGGTTACTTAACACTTTTGCCCAGCAACCTAGAAAGTTGCAAAGGCCATTTCAGGAAAGTGCAGGGAATCTCCTACTGCACAGTGAGAGGATAGTGTGGGCAAAGTCCTTCTCTGTGACTGAGGCCTCATCCCAAGGAGTTCCAGCCATCCCCCTCTGTCCTGACCAGTTTTGCTCAGCCATGATGCCTCTGGATACCCAAGTCTGGCCGCAGTGTCCTTTGGGTGGCTGTTGGGCACACACTAAGGGCTGATCTGAGTTCAGAAGGGACCCACCCCCCCTTGCTGGGGTTTAACAGGATTGTGTTGGACCATGTACAGGTTGCTGTGCCAGCATCCCTGAGCCCTGCACCTGTAGCTGTGTGGCATTTGCAGTTTGCAGCTCCAGGTAGGCAGGGATTTAACAGGCTGTTCCTCTGTGCCTCTCTCTAGTGCCAGCTGGCTGAACCTGCTGTGAATCAGGCTCTTGCTGCTGCCCTGTTGGAGGTCATTTCTAAAACTTGGCTATCCAGATCTTCTGCACTGTGCAGGCCACAAGTGATGGCTCTGCTCTGCCCTGCCATGTGCCAAGAGCTGTAGATTTAGTCCCCCAAGGTTTTTTGGCAGGAGGTGTGTGTGGCACTGGCAGGGGAAGGACAACTTGTGCAGGAGGATGCTGTAAAGATAAAGCAGTGCTGTGTGTGAAATCGGTGGACAAGCCAAATCCTTCTCAGAACTGGTGTTTAAAGAAAAAATCCTTTGTGGAAAATGCTCTATCAGCTGTTCACCTAAGCCAAGCTGCTTAGGAAGGGAACAGACACTGTTTAGAAAATAACATCATAAAGTATTGGGTTGCTGCTGCGGCTGCTTGTTATGACACTGAGCAGGTTTCATGCTAGTTGGTAGCTCTGAAGCTGTGGTTTCATGGAGAGTGTTTTCTTTGATCTCTCTCAATAAAACTCCAGAGTTTTGAGAGAAAAACTTGAAAATAGGTTGGTGCAAAACTGAGTCTGAGTGCTCACCTCTCTCCCCAGCTCTACCGAGGTGTTTAATAGCTGCCACTTTGCACCTCTGTCCTTTCCTCGTGGGGAAAGGGATAGGTGGTTGTTCCTAAAGCCTGGCTGTCAAAATCTTGAGATTCAAGCATAGGCACCCTTCTCATTCAGAACCCTGTAATCCTCCATGAAAACATAATTTTTAGGAGTGAGGATTTGAGACACAGGCGTACAAGAACAAGCCAGGAGTTGCTGTGAGGAAAAGAGCAAAACGGGGGCAAAGCATATTTCAGTGCACACCCCTCTTTCAAACACTGACTTTTGTGCTTTTATATGTGGGGTTTGTTTGCTCTCAGGCACTTGAGTACTTTATAAAAAAATGACTGGATAAAAAGCCGTGCCCACTTGGAGGGGAAGCACCTTTGTTTGCTGCCTGGAAGGGTTGAAGTAGTTCTTATGTGATTGAAAGTTAAAAGTAGGCACACACTAAATGTGAGAGATTTTATTAAAGGATTTTAATTGATGGGCTGGGGAGAAATAAATCTGCTGTAGGACCACAGAAGCTCAGCAGGGGGACAGTCAGTTGTTAATGAGTAAATTCACTGCTTCCATGAGAATAAATGATTACAGGCAAAGGATGCAAAAGGGGCAGATCACTGACCTAGAGAAACTCAAAGTGAGTCAGAAGCTCTCTGCCTTTCCAGGGCTTTTCCACCTCCTGCATATTTGTTGGTGTGGATAAAAGGTGCACAAAAAGGCACCTTATTAGCTTTAGGTGCTGCCAGTGATGTGGTGCCAGCGCTGCCAAGCGTTTCCAAGGCTGATTCTTGGCAGCTGAGCAGCCACTCGCCCGGGCTGTGGACAGAGGTGACCTGTGCTCCCAGAGAGCTGCTTTTCCCTGGCACTGTGGATTGATAACCCCATCCAGGCTCTGACATCTCCACATTTCCCAGGTGGGCTTGTGGCTGCAGTGATGGACCAGGCAGTGTGTGGGGAATGGACGGGCTTGGGAGGGAGTAAAAAAACATTTGATTTTTGAAAGCAGGGAAAAATAAATTAACACTTTCCATAGCAGTTCTTTTTCTGCTTTCCCTGCTTCTAGGTTTTGCAGGTGTCTGGAGCTGCTGTGCAGTGACCCAGACTGGGGTGCTGAACGCCCCAAAACGCTGCAAGTGCCTGCTGAGGGTGTCCTGAAGCCTTTTGCTGTGCATATCCAGGAAGCCTCATGTGCCCCTGAACAGTGGGAGTTATTGCCCATGCCCTGGCATTGAGCTGCACCTGCTCAGCAGGTCCATTCAATCATCCCAGGAAATCCCAAGCAGGGATGAGCAGTGCTGGTAATGCCATCCCCACACACACTCCACAGGGATATGGAGCAGTGCTTAGGGAGAGGTGAACTGCTTTGTTTTTACATGGTGCTGTTTTCATAAGTCAGCACCAAAGGTAATAAATCTGTCCTGTGGAAAATGAGTAAGTGGTTTACTGTATAAACTCCTCCTGCAGGGTCTGGGGCCGGGAGCAGTGCTGGGTTTACTGTTTTCTTGAGACAGCCTGCTCAGACCTTTTAATGCCAGAACCAAAAAGAGCCCCTCTTGCTGTTGGGGAAAATACAGTTGTCAATATTGCAACAATTTGGTTATTGAATGTTTCCCTGTGGCTTTGAGGTGCTTTGGAGTATCAGTGACACTTGCCCAGAACTCCCTCACCAAAGGATACACAGGATACAAACCTGGTCCAGCTTGTTGTCTTCTTCCCACATGTACCTCCCAGAGCTGGAAAAGTGGAATCTGTTTTCTTGAGGAAAGGAGTAGAGAAGAAATGTGCGAGTTTGCCATCATGTGCTGCTTACACAGAAGGATGGATGAACACATGGACAGAGAAAGTGCTGCTCCAAAAGCAACTGAGTTTCTCTTAACTCTCTGGAATCCATGTTTACTCTTTAAGTCTTTGCACTGTCACACTGGGCAGTAATCAGGATTATGTTTTAATGGTATTTTTGTGCTGGATAAAGCTGCCCACCATCTAAAGACACAAACGGATGGAGTGTGGGACACGGAGGAAATGCCCTCATCTCCATCTTCCCCTCCTGGCTCCATCCTTCCAGGCACTGGGGCAGCTGCAAGTGATTGTTACTAAGGAAACTTCCTTCAAAACCACTAACAGCAACAATTACATGTAGAGATGTTACTATTTTCAAAGAAATCTGGGTGCTAATTAAAGTAGTGTCAGAATTTCCTGGCTGGAAGGTCGTTTTATAAAATTCCAGAGGCTGGTCAAAGGTTGAGCTGTACCTGGCATGTTTTCAGACCTAGGGAAAATAAGGGATCTGCCTGCCTGGAGACAAGTGTGAGCATCAAGTCTGGTGTTTCACCTCTTTTTTCTCCATGAAGAAGGGGAAAAAAAAAAAGTGCAAAGTGACTGGGAACATAGAGGTTTTTATTCATCTGACTGATAATAGGAGCTAAATAAAGGCTTTGGAAAAAAAACCCAACCATTTCCCTTGCAATATTGGTTGGGCAGAAGTGTACTGGAACTAAACATGGAATGAAAAGTCTGGCTTTTCTGCCAGCTCTATTTTTAGAGCTACTGCTCCATCTTTGCATCTGAGTTTTCTCAGCAGATGCACTGGAAACAAGCAATTTGCTGTTATTTTTTCTGGCCAGGCTGTGATACTCTGCAAGATAAGGATGTTGGATGCAGGGGCGGGGGACTCACCAGACTGGACAAAAATCCCCCTGAATACTAGGCCATGGGTCTTGTTCCAGGTTTGGGGTTTACTATGGTCACAGACTCCTGAATATTTTCTGTGCTCCATTAGGAATGACCCTTCCATGCTGGAGGGGGAGTGGTTGTGCATTGTTGGCTGGCTTATTTGTGTCCCAAGATTGCAGTCACAACTGGAATAAAATTCAGCAGCAGTAACAGCACACAGCTACAGATGGATTTGGGTATGGAGAGAGGAATTGTCTTTGGCTTTGATACCAAATATCTGCCCTGTCTTTCGGCTGAGGTATTGCAGATGATGCGGACATTTCCAGCAAGAACCCAGATATTCTTGTGCTTTCCTATGAAAAGCAGGACTAGAAGACAAAAGGTGTGCTAGCCCTGGTCTTGGACATCAAACCCTGCCAGTGAGGCTGGGATTGGCCTTTCAGAGAACTCCCAGCAGGCATGGACACAGTTTGGTCCTCATTGCCCTGTGTGTGTGTGTGTCTCCCATGACTCAAAATGTATGAAACCATCTCCACCTCCTCCTTTCAGCCAGAGAGGGTTCAGAGGGGTCAGGAGCCTGTGGCTGCCCGACCCTGCCCCAGGGCCATTTACACCAGAGCTTGCAACCAGCACCACTTTTCTTCTGGCTGTTTTTTTCACTCGGTGAATCACTGAGCCCGAGGCTTGGTTTTGTGTCAGATTTCACTGTTTGGGCAAAAGCTGCACCAATTTGCCTGCGTGGTAATCCACACGCTCCAGAGGGAGGGGACTTCTGAGAACCAGAGGCACTGAGAGGAGTTGGACTCCAGGACGTTTAATTAGGAACACTTTGTTCCAGAGCATAAAGCTGAACAAAGAGGAGGACCCCCTAGAAATTCCGTGGGATTCACTGGCTTTGCAATGAATAAATTCATTGCTGGCAAAATTCATTACTTTGCAAAAAGAAAGGCAGAAGAGAGGGATGCACCTGACATTTCTAAATTTGTGTTTGTGGTTGCTGTTCGTTCAGAGCAGAGGATCCTGTATGCCTGAGGCCAGAACATGTACAGGTATTTTTGAGCCGCAGGGAATTTTGTCCAGCTACAGGCAGTGCTAGATTCCAGCAGGAGCATTTATTTATTCCCTGCAGAATAAAGCTGGATTGAGGGTTTAGAGATAGGGAAGGTGTAACTTCACAGGCTGGTGTTTAGCCGTGTTCCCATGCCAAGAGGCAGATGTTGAGCTGTGAGAACTGGTCCTGCAGAGAAAGCAGCTGCCCGAGCTGAAGCCTCTTGGGCTTCACTATCAAATAACAGCTCTGCTGAGAGGGTAAGCAGGCAGAAAAAACTGCTCCTTGAAAAAAGCTTAGTCTTGTATGCCTTGACAACATGTTGCAGAGGGGAACCAGGGCAGGATTGAGGTCTGTTTTCCCTCAGTTTCTGAAAAGGATGCCTGTTTCCCCCTTGGCTGGGCTTAAAGTCTTTTGGCAGCAGAGAACTGAGTTGGGTGACCACTTTGGTTTCTTTATTCTGGATAGCACCAGCCCTTAGCAGTGCAAACCCTGAGAGTGGTGACAAAGCCTCTTGCCTATTTCCAGCTACAGAACAGTCTCTGACCTGCTGTGCTTGATGTTCATGTGGATTTCCCAGCTGGACTTGATTCACTCCTCCCTGAGCATCTCTCTCAAGCCCCTTAGCCTACACCCAGGTGTGTTTTCAGGTGTCACCAGCCTGCAGTGGGAACCACACCAATCCCCGTGGTAAGTGGAGGAGAGGCTGCCCCAGAGCCTGAGGAGCATTTGAGAGCATCCTGAAGAGGTTTTTGCCTGAATGTCCTGCTGAGGGGGGAACTGAGCTGGTGCCAGTCCTCAGGGCTGCCCACATCCTCTTGCTCTATATCTGCACACCAGCACTCAGACACCTTGTCTGACTGACCCCAGCAAGATCTGTGCTTTATAAATGGCTTGGTAGATATAAATACCTCTTTCTTGTTTCTTCTGCCCTTGACTTGCCCAATCTGTGGATTGTCAGGGCTGTTTTGGAGGCCTGTTATTATTGATGAATGTCCTGTGGCTCAGCAATGCGTGTGGCCGGGGCAGGGCTGAGGTGCTGGCTGCTGTTCTGGCTCTCCTGCCTGGCTGAGATGGGCACAGAGCCCTCCTTCCTCTCCCCTTGCAGAAATGTCCCTCTGCATACTTGTCAGTCTTGAGGGGGTTGTGTGCTCTTACAGCCCCAGCTCTGCATGAGGAGGGACTCCTGGGCTATAAATCTGTGCCTTTCAAGCACTAAACTCCCTTTTGGGTTGTTTTTGACATTAAGAATTTCCTCTGATAAGAGAACTTTATTTGCCTTTAAATATCACTTTGTGACAGGATGATGGAGTGGGGATTCTTGGAGCGAGCCTGTGCCAGCCGGGGAAGGGAAGTTCTGCTGGGGCTTTTGTTTCTCTCCAGCACTGACATTGTAGCTCTTTAAAGACTAGGTTTATTTTATACTTGGCAGGAGTGTGTGTGCACATGTCAGTGTCCAGACAAATGGGAGCAGCCCAGTGTTGGAGCTGTGCTGGAGCCAAGTGGGTCTCCTGCTCTCCCCTCCCTGTGGCACCTGGGGAAGAGGAGCTGTGCTGGGGTTTTTCTGGAACAGGCTTCAAAACACAGGTTGTGTTGGTGAAGCAGGGCTGGTGTGTGGAATGCCTTAAAAAAACAGAAAGAAGGATTTTGTGGTACTGTCTGCAAGGTACAGTTGGATGTTCCCTGGCTGGCAGGCCAGTGTGTGACCTGTCACCCCAAGAACAGCTCAAAAGCCAAGTCCCCAGGGCAGCACTGTAGCTAGTTTGTAATGCAGCCTGCTCAGGGTAAGCCTGAGGTGTCTCCCAGCATAACCTGAGCAGAGCCTGCAGCCACAAAGTCTGAGCTGTGTTTGCACTTAGTGGGAGCTGATCTCCCTAATCTGCCTCTCTGCAGCAGCCGTGTTGTATCACCATCCCTTTAGATACGGAGGCTTTCCCTCCACAGGCTGCTTGTGAGCAGCAGGAGCTGCAACGTGCCAGCTCATTTATTCCCCCTGGATCCCATGAAGTTCCCTCTGCTTTTCAGGATGCCTCAAGCAGCCAACTAACTCTGTGTTCCTTTCTTTCAGCTCTTCCACGTAGCCTATGTCCTGATCAAGTTTGCCAATTCCCCTCGTCCTGACCTCTGGGTGTTGGAGCGATCAACTGATTTTGGCCTCACCTACGAGCCCTGGCAGTATTTTGCCTGTGAGTATGACAGGGGGCTGCAGCTCAGTGCCAGGTAGTGAGGCTGTGGTGAAGATAACTCTCTGCAAATACAGGGTTGGGTTTGGAGCTGTTCCTGTGTCATTGATGAAGTACATGTCTTCTGTTTCATCTGCCCTATAGGGCTGCAAGAGTTGAAGGTTAAGTGCTCCTCAGGATAGAAGAACTATTTTGCCCTCTGGTACTAAATGTATTTTTTAAAACACTGTTATGAGGTGTATGGGAGTGCTAAAGTTGGCACCAGTGTCTGCAGCTGGCTGTTGTTGATCTAGGTCTGAAGGTGAGATTTCTTATCATCTCCTCCCTGCCCTCCTCTTTCTGTCTCTTCCCTGTACCATCCCAGACTGTACTCCAGCTCCTCCAGAAGCCAAGCAGCAGCTCACTTCCAAGTGGCTGCTATCACAGAAAAGTCTGGATGCAGAAAACATTCCCTTGTGCTTATCAGTACCAGAGATTGGATCCAGCCTGTGCAGGGCAGGCAATCGCTGTCCTGCTGCTGTGCAAGGTGGGATCAGAGACAGCTGGCTGGAAAGGAGATCCAATCTGTGCATTTGGCTTCCCAATTCTCTGATTAAAACCTTAAGAAACAGCTGGTTCTACAAAAGTCTTCTCCCAGAGGGTCTGTGGGGTAGCCGGATGCCGAGGAACTTGTTAACCACCGGCTCCTCCCAGAAGCAGCAGCAGTAATTGGGAGAAGATGTGAGTTAAGATCTACAGCCAGAACTTAAAACCTGGCAAGAAAGGACTTGGGAGCACTCAGAGGCCTTGCCCTGGGCTGTCCCTAAAGGCTCATATTTCTGGCTTACCTGTCAGGCTGTGCTTTGGATTTCTGGCCTCTTCTTGTGCAAGAAAGAGCTGCAGATGTGTTACCCACTGTGTTGCCTTAGGAGTGGTAGCTCCTCTCTGGGGCGGATGTTTTTCTCTCTGCTGTGTGCTAGTAGGGAATTACTGCTGTCAAATTCCTGCTTTGCTTTTTTCTGTCTTCTCTGAGAATTTCTCTGCCAGCTCTGAAGCCTCTCTTGAGGCACATTGCAGTCATGTTCCTGCATGGTCTGGAGCTGCACAGGGAGCTGTTGCCCCACTGGCTTGTTCCTTTGTGTAGTGGCAGTGCTGCAACATCTGGAGTCCCCTTTCCTCCCAAAGCATCAGGCCCTGTTACCATTCCCCTGGAGAAGTGACATGCAGTGACACAGCCCAGTGGAAAATTCCCATGGAAATAAAGAGGTGGCTGCTCCAAAACCTGCCAGATTTGCGAGCACAAGAAGTCCTCTGCGGTGGTTTATTTTTATCGTGGGGAATTCTGTAGGTGGTCTAATAAAAACACTGCCAGGTCAGAATCAGGGTTAAAAGCAGCTGGCAAAAATGCAGGGTTTCTTCAGAGTTGCCAGTGAGCCTTGCCGAGGGTGACACTGTGGCACTGTCCACTCTAGCTCAGAGCTGTCCCTCGAGCTGCTCATCATGGGAGGTGCCAAGGTGCTTTTGGGCTTAGCTCTGTGGGAGGAGGGAGAAGTGACTGCTGGGTGAGGCTCTGTCTTTGTCTGTTTCCATAAAGCACTGCTGGAGTTTAAGGCCAATGGGTTGCTCTGTTTTAGCTCAGAATGGCCAGCTTCTGGCTCACATGGTTGTGCATATTTTGCAATAACTGGAGGAGTTCTTTGGTTTTCCTGAGTAGCTCCTTGGGCTGAGCATCCTGTCTCCATGCAGCCATGGCAGTGCTCTGGAAATCAATCATCTTTAGCCAGTGGTGACAGGTTCCTTGCCTGGGGCTTTAAAAATAAATTGCCTTTAAAAAAGCACCTGGTGAAGCAAACCTTGGCGGCCAGGGACCTGATGTTTAATATTTCCACATCTTCCTGTGGATGCCACTGAGCTCTCACTGTTGCCAAAACAGTGTTTCCTGGAGCAAGGCCACATTCTGGAGACAAGGTGTGGATGGGTGCAAGCCAGAGATGAAGACAGGGAGGCAGAAATTCTCTGCTGCTCCTTTGCTGCTCCTTCTGCCTGGCTCAGCCTACCCATGCAGCACATGGTGTGGGGGACCTGCCTTGTGGAGGCACATTGAGACAGATTTTGGAGGATTATTCCCATGAATTGGGTTAACATTTCCCCTTCAGTTTCCTGTGTGAGCTGAGCAGCGCTGGCAGGAACAGGAGATTTTGTTGGCTGCCTTTTCTTCCTTCTTCTCCCCATGGAAACACCCTCAGGAGCACTGCAGCGACGTTCACTTCAGCACACTCTGCTGTGAGCTCCTGGCACAGGTGGAAAGGGAGTGGGAAGGAGCAGCTGCCTTTGTCCAGGCTCTTTCTGAGGGAACAGTCCCTGAGAGTAGCACTGTGTAGGTTTTTGCTTGGATAGATGTAGGTGCTCACCACCCTGCACAGTCAGGCCCTAAGCTGCCCCAGCAGGGGTTTGGTTGGCTCTGCCAGCACAGGGATGTCACACATCCTGGGGACAAGGGTGCTGGACTTGCAGGAGCAGTCATACTGGGAGGCCAGGCCATTTCTGTAGCTGCAAGGAGAGTCCTGGCATTCATTCAGTGTCCCCAGAGCAGGTCACCAAGCCAGCAGAGTGGCTGCCTGGTGATGCCTGTTCCCTGACTTTATCCAGCCTTGCATTGCCACTTAGTGGCAGGAGCCCTCGTTTGCTGTCCCCAAGGAGTGGTTCTTGGTGGCTTTGGCATTTCTGGTTTGTGGCATTGGTTTAAGAGCAGAGTTCAGAGTAAGATGTGAGGAGGGGACCTGCAGTGTTTGGGAGAGGCAGAGTAATGGCTTGCAGGATGTTTCCTCGTCCACCCTGCCTGGTGGGGGATGTCCCAGCAGTGACTGTGGCTTGTGGTTGCTCCTCTTGTGGGTTCTGTACTCGGGACTGACCCAGGAAGTTCAGGAGCCACGTGAAATGATGGTGCAGCTCCTACATCAGGGGCAGAGCCCTGACAGCAAAGAGCCCTTTGTGGAAGCCCGCTGTGGAAGCAGTGTAGCAAATCCACTGCCAGCAAGGCAAGAGATTGAGACCAGAGTTATATCTCAGGCTGGTTAAAGTGTGAGCTTAATGCCAAAATTGAGGGGTGGGTTTCTTTGCAGGTGGTGGCAGTAGGTACAGTGGCTATTGTGACCTTCCTTCACCTTCCTCAGGGAGGTGATTTGGGGGCTTTTCTGCCTATTACTGTTAGAGTGACACCCTCCCTTAGTGGAGGTCATGTATTTAGCCATGACAGAGTTAATGATACTAAGCAATCTCTATGTGGTAAATACTTAACAAAGACTGTACACCCATCTCTCCTGTGGTCAGTGTGGGAAAACCCACAGAGGGCTGGGAATTGTTCCTTTTCTCTTACTGCTCTCATCTCTGGTTGATGAACAGCTTCCAAGAGGGACTGCATTGAGAAGTTTGGCCAGCACACTGTGGACCGTATCACCAGGGATGACCATGCCATCTGCACCACCGAGTACTCCCGGATCGTGCCTTTGGAAAATGGGGAGGTGAGCAGTTCCCTGTTTCCATCCCCTGGAGTTCCCAGGGTTACTCAGTGGCTGTTGGTACCCCTGTTAATAGGCTCCCTCTCGATTTTTGGATAACCACTTAAAGTATTCAGTTAAACCAAATAAGATTGACAGAGCACTCATCAAGTTGTCTGGGTGTCTGGGTTCAGCTGAGGGAGAGATTAATTTCCTCCCACCCCACAGGATTACCCAGATTTGTTCTCACAGATTCACAGAACAGTTTGGGTTGGAGCTGCCCAGTTCCAACTCACTGCCATGAGCAGATACACCTTCCACTAGACCAGGCTGCTCCATGCCCAATCCAACCTGGCCTTTTCCCTCCTCCCATTCCCAGATTGTTGTCTCTCTGGTGAACGGACGCCCAGGAGCCATGAACTTCTCCTACTCTCCTCTCCTGCGGAATTTCACCAAAGCCACCAACATCCGCCTGCGCTTCCTGCAGACAAACACCCTGCTGGGGCACCTGATGGGCAAAGCTCTGAGAGACCCCACGGTCACAAGGAGGGTAAGGCAGGCCTTGATACCTCTTGCTGGTGAGGTGGAGCTGTTTGAGGGCTGTGCAAGCCGCCTCTGGGGAGGGGACACCCTGGGTGTTCCCTGTGGGGATTTTCTCTGTCTTGCACCCCCTGAAGCTGAAGGCATCTCCTGTGGCTTGAGCTGGAGGCTGCTTGGGAAGGCACCAACAAAAACTGGGAAACTGGGAAACACCTCTTGGTGTCACGTGTGGTTTTCTGGCTCTGCTGGGAGCCCCCCACTCATAGCTAATGGGCTCTGTTAGAGGTGGTGGATCTTAACCATAGGCAGATACTGCAGCCTTCAACGTCACTGTAAGGGAAATATCCCAACACATCATTTTACTGGATGAAGTCCTGCTGAATCTTGAGGAGAATGGTTATGAATCTGATTTGTAAAAGTAGTAATGGCCAACTTTTCTTGTGCTTTCCAGTATTACTACAGCATCAAGGATATCAGCATCGGCGGGCGCTGTGTCTGCCACGGCCACGCAGACGTCTGCGATGCCAAAGACCCCAACGACCCTTACAGGTACCTTCTGCAAAATCCCAGTTCTGTCTGAAAGCATTTGAATTGCTGTTCTAAGAATGAAAGATGATATCAGTGTTAGCTGTGTCCTGTCCTGAGCTTGTAATGGTGCCATCACTGCTGTTCGTGTCTTTGCCCTGAGAAAGAAGCTGAAACGGCTCCAGACAAAGTAGCAAAAGTCACATATTTTGTCAGATGCCTTTTCAGCCAGATCAGCACCCTGGTCAAGTTTCCCTGTCCACAACTTTGCTATCCCACTAGAGCAGAGTGTGAGAATGAGAAGGAGGGATACTGATATAGAACAGGGAGGTTTCCCATCAAAGTCCTGGGATCATTCCTGAACTTGTGCAGAGAAGTCTCTTGCTTCCCATGTGGTTTCTTAAGCATTGGGACAATGCTCTCATAAATAGATGGTCTCCCATGAAACCAGAGACTGCTTCCCATTGCTACTCATAAGAACCATAGATTAGTTATGTACATATCTGAGATTGGTTATGTACATATCTGAANTCTACTCATAAGAACCATAGATTGGTTATGTACATATCTGAACAACTCTTTGCAAAAGAACAAAAGTGTGTAAAGAAATTACATTTTGGCTAATGGAACTTCCCATCTGCCTTGGCAACTTGGAATGCCAAAGAGCTGCTTCAGACCATGGAAATGTTGCTCTTTGCCATCTGTTTGCAGCTTGAATGTTGCCTTTATGAATGGGATGGGTAGATTCAGCTGGACGAGGGGAGCTTGTATTTCTTTCTCATCAGGATCATGTAGAACTTTTGGATCATCTAAAATAAAATTCCAGTGAGTCCCAGCCAAGGTTAAAGCTGTTAAGTATTAAAACAAAGATGTATTGGTAAGCAGGCCTGCCTGAGTGTGCCAAACTCTCTGACAAAAGGAAGTTCATAAATATTTGAATGTGTACAGTTCCTTGTTTTTTAGACATTGGTGTTGCTGGATGCAGAGTGCACCTGTGTGCTGGGGCAAAAGGCTTCATGGGGACAAGTTTCTTTAACATGGAAATGCCAGGACCTTTCTTGGGTGTATCAGTGGCTTGGGGCTCTCCAAGAAGGGTGGGAAAGTTGAGCAAGCAGAGATATGTTGAGTATCCTTGTTCAATGCCGCTTCTGCTTACAACCATCTCTGTCTCCTGAAATTCCTCTCCTCCACTCTCATTTGGATGCATTTGGCATCTTCACTCTTGGCCCCAGCCTGCTCTCTGATGTTGCAGCACATGTTGGTAAGCAGCTGTTGCATTTCACCCAGAGCACATCACGCTGGCCTGAGGGAGAAAACATTTCCTACTTGTGTACTTTGTACAGTCAGAACATAACAGCTGTAAGTCCTTTGGGATACAGCAGGAAAAGGTGCTGGATAAATAGATCTTCTCATGGCATTGCTGCACCCTTTAGCAAGCCCAACAGCACAGGCAAGTCAGCAAAAATCTGATAGTTTCAGTTGAGAAAATGAGTAATTGATGAAATGCTGCCATTTTCCAGGCTCTGGGAGCAGCTGTGTCCAGCCTTCCCACTGAAGTGGGCACTGCTGGGGCAGGATCCTCCCAGCCCTCCTGCCCTGACACAGCACAGAGCCAGCCTGGGGATATCTGTAATGCCACATCAGCTGGGGCTCAGGCACACTGTCCCCTTGAGACACAGGCCCAGCTACCAAAAACTTGTCATGTCTTCAGCAATCTGTGCAGTGTGCCCTCTGCACATGTCCTGCCTCTTCAGAATCTGATGTGTGACAGCAACTGGGCAAGGAAATGCAAATAAAGGGATGTGGATTGGCCTGGCCCTATTCAAAATCCCACAATCTCAGCCTATTGGGGAGTCTCTGCTGCTGATTTTAACTTCTGTCTTCTGCACACCCCATGATTCTTGTGCCTGTTGCTCAGAAAGGAAGGGTGAGCACTCTGATAGAGGTGAGGTGAGCTAGAAATCTTGGCAAAGACTTCAGGACGTGATGAAGCATGTCCTTGAGCTAACTTCCTGGCCATAAATGATAATATTCATGCAACTTCAGAAAGTCTGTGTGAAGTGCCAAGCTACAGAGGCTGCACATCCAGCTGTGCTGAGCTGGCAGCACATCTGGGCCCTGTGTGAGTGTTTGCAGGGACCTGTGGGCAGGTGCAGCCTCCTCAAGGTTCTCTGCACTTCTCACAGCTTTCTCTCTTTGCCTTAAGTTGGAATTGAGCAGAAGGAAGGAATGTTCTCCTGGTTAAAGGTGAACACCAGCAGGATGAGGCACAACCCTTTCTCCTGGCAGACCTTTGGAGCAGTGAGATAAGAATCATCAGGAACCTGGCTTGGAGAACCCAGACAAGAGTCGTGTGCTAGCAGGCTGAGTGAGCTCAGGAGAACCCTGTAAGGATTCTGCATCTGTCTGATCAGAGCAGCTGTTTCTGTGGCTTCACTGCCCTGTCACAGACACCACAAGCAAGAGGGGAGACAACCAGAGACTCCAGATGCTCCTTCTGTGCCTGATGCTGAAGATAACCACCAAGAGGGCAGCAGCCTGGCTGGTCAGAAGCACATCCACAGATGAAGGATGCTTTCCCACTGCTGGAGCCTGAACCCCAGCTTCCCCTTTCCCATTTGGAAGGGAAAGCACCATGTGTGCCAGTAGATTTGTGCCATCTGTCAAGTCTCTTTCTGCAGGTGTTTTTTTCTCCGTGCAGTCAGAAACAGAGGAAGGGGCTTTTTTTTTTTTTTTTTTTTAATTGACTGTGCTCCTCAGATGTCCCAGCCAAATCCAGATGCTGTAGTGTTTGTGTGCTGCTCTCAGTTCTGCCACAGCTGCTCTCTGGAAACTGTTTAGTCTCTGCCATTGAGTATCAATTCCAGCGGGAAGGCTGCGGTTTAATTTCTTACAGCAGGATGACCAGGAAATATGTGCTGTGTGGACACAGCCGCTCCCTCTTCTTCCTTGTATATACTCAATCAATGAAACATGTAAATATTGTGGTTTATGCACATTTGTCTGTAATTCATTAGCAGCACGGACTCGGCACAAGGTGCAGTAAAGCCATGATGGATGAGCTCTCTGAGAGGTCATTGCTAACTCTGAACAGCAGAGACTAAATAAATACCTCCTTCTCCATCTGAAAAAAAAAACTTTACTCATGCAGTGCCATCTTCTTGCATTCTGGGAAATGAACCAGTACTTTTCAAACATCTTGAACGTTAAGGAGCCTGGGGTGTGTGGCTGGAGCCACGTCCTCCAGTCAGGGAGATTAACAATGCTCAGCAGGTTTATAAGTTCCCTGACTCAGTGACCATCTTTCTCCACACGTATGTATATGGATCTTAATCTTGATCTCCAGCTGCTGCCATGGAATGAAATGATGAAGTTTTGTTTCCTTGTAAGTGCTGAGTGGTAGTCAGCCAGGTGAGAGGTCTGTGGGTAGTTGCATTCCAGACACACAGCCAAGGTTTGCCTCTTATTGAGACTCCCCCTTGGGTCTGCAAAACACACGAAGAGCAAAGTTCCTAGTGAACATTTCAGGGCTGTTTTCTGCCACTTAATCTTCAGCCAGGGGTTCAGTTTCATGCCTGAACTCTGCCAGCTACAGCTCAGCCTGTAGAATGTGGGCAGGGACAGGGCATGAAGAGTGCTGACAGAACTGACTGCAGCCAACTGTCCTGTGGCATCTGCAAGGGAAGGGCTGGAAGCAGCACTGGGACCTTCTGCCTCTCAACCCCTCTGCCTGAAGCAAACATGCTGAGTGTGGATCCTGTCTGCATTCCCCCAGTCTTTCAGATCATCCCATTATTTTCATTTAAATGAGGTCACTTGTCCAGTAGTGCTGCTGCCTCTATCTGGCAATTCACTATACGTAGACTTGCAGGTCCCATGTCTTAAAATTACACGTAGGTGGAAACTGTGGCACTCAGCTCACTGCAGAGTGTCTGCACTCCTACACTTCACCCTGAATGACTGCTCCTTTTGTTTCTAACGTTTAAAAAAAAAAAAAGCATTTATTTTTAAACACACTGCTTTTGAATGGAAAAGCATTGGAGGAGGGAGAGATGGGAGTGGCAGACTGGCCCTGAGGGGAAATGAATAATTGCACAGATAAAAGCTGGAACATGCTGTATTATCCGTAAGTCTAACCCAACAGAAAGCGTTTGTGTTGGAAGGGAATCGCCCTGTGCTCAGTGGAGGTTTTGGGGCTGATGTCACTGCCGTTAATGAATCATCTTTGCGGTCGGGCAGTGACAAGATCCATCGGGTGCCTGTCGAGATTCCTTGCCTTGCCTTGCTCCAGAGCTGCCTGTTTACCCAGCATAGCCCTGCCTGGAAAGCAGGAGGTGCAGTGCACAGGGAGCGTGGGGCCCAGCATCCACTGAAATTCTTAATTCAGATTTCATGCCCTCCACCCTTGCAGCACAGGTGTATCTGGAGGAGCAGATACCACCTGTGTGGCCCCATCCCTCTCCAGCTCTGGACTGTCTTTTTTTCCTTTCATGCTGCCCCTGCACAGTGGTGGGGGCATCTTTGTGTCCCTGCACACTCTCTCAAATAATCAGCTTCGGCTCGGTTTCTAGCACTGCCACCTCCAACCATTTCACATTTTATTCTCTGCAGAGCTGGCTAGGCAGTGGCACACTGATTTTCCTCTTATCCTTGTCTCCCTATGAAGGAAAAAAAGAATGATGGTGGAGGAGAAGAAAGGGAGAGAATATCAAAGGGAGGGAGCTGGAATAGCAAAGTTTGGTGTTTGAAAAAAATAAATCAATTAAAAAATTGGAGAAAAGCCTTAGATGCCTCTTTTCCAGAATATCAAGATTAGCAAATACCACTCGTTCATGTACCAGATCAGTGACAGCAATGCACAGCAGGCTCACACAGCAGCTCCCCACCCCGCACATCCCTGTCACCCCCCAACCTTGTCTGTGCCCTGTTGCTGTCCCTGCAGGCTGCAGTGTGACTGCCAGCACAACACCTGTGGTGGCTCCTGCGATCGCTGCTGCCCCGGCTACAACCAGTTCCCCTGGAAGCCCGCCACAGCCGACAGCGCCAACGAGTGCCAGCGTAAGTGGGAGCTGGGCTTTCCCTTCCCTCCAAGCACAGCTCAGTGCCCTGGTGCAGAGAGGCTGGGGCTGGGGCTGTGTGGGACTGGGTGAACTGGAGGGCACAGCAGAGGTGACTCTGCACAGCAGGTGTTGGTGTTCAGGTGAGGCTCGCACAGGGAGGTCTCCGAGGTCCGTGTGGGGCTGTGGCTCTGCTTGCATTCCAGTTCCTCCTGTGTGTCCAAGGGTTCGTGCAGGCAAGTCTCGTTGCTCAATTCTGTCTGCAAGATGAATGAGGTTTGGATGTGTTTACGCACAGGACATCTTTATTTGTCTAGAGAAACCTTTGGTCAGTGCCGACAGTGGAATTTCTGCTGCGCTGGGAGTGCAGAGCACTGAGCTGCCTCACACGGTGTCTTAGAAACGCAGGGTGGCAAAGGCTCTTAATCCTGTGAGTTTGTAAACCTGCCTCACCTAGTGCTGGATTTTACAGCTCACCTCTGTCCAGGGTGGGATAAAAGAGGCAAGAATGTTGCTCTCTAAACCAGACTACTCGAGGCCCCACAGTGTGGTAATTTTTCTTTCTCGTCCATACATGTCTACACATACTTAACTTGTGATTTTGTGCCCACTGTGCTCTCCTGGTTGCAAACCAGACCGTGTGAAGGAGTTGCTGCTTCTGTGCTCTTGAACTGAAAGACTTTCAGAGAGCTTGGTAGATCATGTAATCCCCCAGATGCATTCAGGCATCTTTCCTCATGGAAAGGCCAACCCATCAAACCCAGGAGGGAGAGCTGACATCTTGAAATGCAGCTGCTGACTGAAGGACCTCTGAGGATGGAGGTCTAGCTCCCATCTCTTTGTATTCCAGCCTGCAATTGCAATGGCCATGCCTACGACTGCTACTATGACCCAGAGGTGGATCGACACAAAGCCAGCAGGAGTCGTGAGGACAAGTTTGAAGGGGGAGGTGTTTGTATTGACTGCCAGGTAGGCCCAAAGAGCTTCTCTGGAAAAAGGCTGTTGCAAATGTTTGTGTTTGTTTCTGCTGCCAGCCAGGAGTTCAGCCTCTTGGGACCTCCACCAAGCCCCTCTGTTATCTAAGTTAGGTTTCTGCTTGAAAATTTAGTCTCTTTGCCGTGGATTAAAGGAGTGTGCACCAGCAATGAGAACAGCACTTGGGTTTGTAGCTGTTCCCTGGTAGTACCACTGCCTCCTAAAGCTTTAGTTTGGTGAGATACTGGAACTGGGAAGGACAGGTTGCTGCCCAGCACTTTGTGTAATCCCTACCTAGTTCACAGTGCTCTGGCATTTCCCTGGATGTCTCTCTGCCCACCAAAATGCCAGTCTTCAGTCTCTGTGAAAGTGGGAAAGTAGCTGTTCCCTTCCCAAGGTGTCGTGGTTAATTCATGCACTGGCATGAAACTTCTGGCTGTGCTTCCTTGCTGGGAGGACACAAGTTGCTCCCATCCTCTAAGCACAAAGTGGTCAGGACATTTTGCCATCTGAAGGAAGTGAAATGGGCTCAAGGTCAGATATGAACCTGAAACTCACACTGTGTTTATGGGATGATGCAGCTTGCAGGAAATGCTGATTGCTCCCCAGTTGGTGTCTGTGGAATTTTGAGCAGA
This sequence comes from Illadopsis cleaveri, assembly GCA_013399915.1. Taxonomy (NCBI): domain Eukaryota; kingdom Metazoa; phylum Chordata; class Aves; order Passeriformes; family Timaliidae; genus Illadopsis; species Illadopsis cleaveri. Next base: position 677,517 of record VXBB01023395.1, read on the forward strand.
TTTAGGTCTTTGGTGTGCTGACACTCCTGAGCTGCTTCCTCTGTAACGTGGAGCTGTTAGTAAATCTGGCAGATGAATGTGAATCCTGCAGGCAGAGGAACTGATGCCTTTCTAACCCACTGTCTTTCAGCATCACACCACTGGCATTAATTGTGAGAGGTGCATCCCTGGGTACTATCGATCCCCCGACCACCCCATCGACTCTCCGTACATTTGCTACCGTGAGTGTGACATCCTGCTGGACGTGGTGACACTAGGGAGGGCCTTCTGGAGGGTTGGGCTGAGAGGTTTTCCTGCTCTAGGGAGTCTGAGGCCTCAGTCAGTGACACTGCTGCTGGCTTGTCCCTCTCTGCAGGCTGTAACTGTGAGTCTGACTTCACGGATGGCACCTGCGAGGACCTGACCGGGCGCTGCTACTGCAAACCCAACTACACCGGGGAGCACTGCGACGCCTGTGCCGAGGGCTACCTCAACTTCCCCCACTGCTACCGTGAGTGGGGGGCTCACATCTGGGAGCCCACAGCCCCAGCAGCTCTGGGAAGGGCCAGCAGCTCCAGCTGTGGCTTGTGGGATGTCCTTTCCCTGTGCCACGTGGCACTCCTGTCCCAGGAGGAGTTCTTTCACGTGGGCACAAGTCCACATTTGGTTTGGGTGGAAGCTGCACCAGAGGTGAGCTGCTCTGAACACAGAGTCAACAGGAGCTTCCCATTTGGCTGGAGTTTCATCTCTCGCTTTCTAATGAAAGACAGGCTAAAAAGGGCTGTAATGGATTGTTGTTTAGTGGGTCATCTGTGCTTTGTTCCATGTTCCACATTTTTATTCAGCCTGTTCAGCTTTGGGACTGTCAAGTCCCTGATATTCCATCAGGATTTCTCTGAGTGTGTGTGAATGACCTGTGCAATGTGTCTCTCTCTGCACAGCCATTCCAGCTTTCTCTCACAACGATACTGGAGAACAAGTGCTTCCTGCAGGACAGATAATAAGTAAGCAGTGCAATTTTCCTTGATACTTTAGCAATGCTGTCATTTCTGTTATACCTCCCATCCAAGGCAAGATCAGGTCTTCAGGTCACTGTGCACATGCATTGTATGAGGCAGCCCTGAGTGGTTTTAAGAGAGTACAACCAGCAGCTGAGCTGGGGGGAAAGCAAGTTTTATGATCCTCTTTTTGTAGATGTGGAAACTCTAGAGTGACAGTGCGATTTTTTTTCTGGGGTCCAAGCCATGTGGGGATGTCCCTTCTGCTCTCCCTGTGAGGAAACTCCCCCAAAGGTCATGGAGGGGCTGTGGCTGAACTGGAAGCTCTGCTTTGGGCATCTCTGAAGGGTTATGCACAGGCAGCCACTCTCTTTGTGTCATTTCCTCTGTTGTTTAGAAAGCTCCTCCATGCTCTCATCCCTGCTCCCCTCCACCTCCCTCTTCTCTCATGCTCACTCCTCTTGGTTCGTCTACTTCCTTGTGCTTTATTCTGTCTCTTTTCCCACTGAATCCTCCCCTGTCTCATGCTCTCCAGCACGCTCCAGATAACCTTTTCCTTCCTTCTGATATTTTGAAGTCTGTATCTTCCAGACAGGTTTTTTCTTTCCTGAGCTGGAATTTCTCACTTCCCTTCTCATTTCCCCACCTCCCCCTCCCTCTGGTTTTTGGATGATGTTTGTCCTTTCCTCTCCCAGCCCAGCACCCTACACCACTGCTGTTGGTGACAGCAGGGCTGGCTCAGAGCCTCAGCATTGCCTGCCTGGAACACCCTGCCCTACAAGTGGGAAGGTCTCGGGTGCAGCCAAGCATGGAGTGACCAGAGAGAAAGCCCAAAGTTCACCCTGGTTACCTGAAGGCTCTGATTATTCCCACATTACACTGAATCAGCTCTGCTTGGGCGTATGGAAGCAGCATTTGTCTGCTCTGTGCATTGCCCTGCTGCCCACCCTGCACCTTCACACCAGTGTGGTGCTGAGGCCGCCCCGCGAGCCAGATGTGGCTTGGTTAAAACATTTTCATCTGACAGGAAGGTTATGGAAGCAAATGCTTGAGCATTTGAGTTGCCTCATGGCAACTCCTGCCCTGTCCTTGTGGGACCTCAGAGCTAGACTGACAGCCGTGTGTGGTGTCACCTGTTGTGTGTCCCCATCCAGACTGCGACTGCTACGCGGGTGGCACAGAAGGCAATGCGTGTCGGAAGGACCCTCGTGTGGGGATGTGCGTGTGCAAACCCAACTTCCAGGGAACACACTGTGACCAGTGTGCCCCAGGCCACTACGGACCCAGCTGCCAGCGTGAGTACCCGGCGGGCAGCGTCCCCAGGCTCGCCCTGCTGGGCTGCTCCTTGCTCTCCACCCGTGCCGGGGAGGAGGAATTCCACAGCTCCACTTCCAAGTGATAAATTCCTATGACTTGTGTGCTTCTGCTGTTGTTTTCCACCCAGACCTGACCCTCCAGCATCCTCCCAAGCTGTGGGGGGCTCTTGAGGAGTTCCCTATGGACATGGGCTATGGGCTGGGCATGCTTGCTGTCAACTCAGTTCCCCATACTTTCTCCAGCAACTGCTCTTCTACCCCAGAGGAACAGATGCTCTGGTTCCTTTCCTGGGAAGGCTAAAGACAAAAAACCTGCTTATTTACTAATGCCGTTGTTGCTTTGCAGCCTGCCAGTGCTCTGGCCCTGGTCAGTATGATGGCACCTGTGACAGTGAGACAGGGCAATGTCTGTGCCGGACAGGATTTGAAGGGCACTCATGTGACCAGTGTGCTCCAGGCTACTTCAACTACCCTCTGTGCCAGTGTGAGTATCCTTCATGGGCCTGGGTGGGGACACACAGCCAGAGTCCTCTGGCAGGGGACTGAAGGACTGGAAAGTGGTTTTGTGAGTGTTTTGGAGAATATGTGCCATATGTGCCAGAGACTGATGGTTTGAACGTTTAGAGCAGCACCTAACTCCTCTCTGAGAGCCCCAGGAAAAGGAGAGTTTTGCCATGAGCTGTGCCCCATGCCCCCAGCTCAGGGCAGGTGGTGTCTGTGTGTTGCAGTGTGTGGCTGCAGCGCGGTCGGGATGCTGCCGGGGGGCTGCGACTCCGCCGGGAATTGTTTCTGCAGAGCCGAGTTTGCTGGGCCACGGTGTGAGCAGTGCAGCCCTGGGTACCACTCCTACCCCCACTGCTACGGTGAGCACCTGAACCTTCAGCTCCTGCTGCTCTAAAAAACACCCTTGTTCTTGCAAGGCTTCAGTGTTCCTCAGTATCAAATCTATGTCGTTTGCACTGTGAATTTGGCAGGCTTGTTTTGGAGGTCATGGATCACAGGAAAGCCTGGAAGACAGAGCAGTTTTTATCAGTCACACTTCCTCATCACAACCCTGCTGTGACCTGGTGTCTCAGTTTATGCCTTTTTTATGTGTCATTTTAGTGCATTAACCTACTAAACTGCTGGGGAACATTGAATGGGCTGTAAAAACCCCTCAGTGGCACTTTCCTGGTATAGCTGTGAAAGTGCTGCATGATTTGCCAAGGGATTAAGAAATTAATTTTTTCTGATGGAAGTGGCTAATTCCTGGGAGGGGCTGAATGATGGTTCAGACCAGCAGTGCTTGGGCACAGATCACAGGGATCATCAGAGTTCCTGCTCTTACAGCTTGCTCCTGTGATTCCCGGGGTGCTGTGGACAACAACTGCAGCCCAGCAGGGCAGTGCCGATGCCACGGGAATTTTGCTGGACATACCTGCAACCAGTGTGCCCTGGGCTTCTATGGATACCCCAGCTGCACACGTGAGTAACACCTTACTGCTCTCTACAACCACCTGTGAGGAGGGTGTAGTGTAGCCAGACTGAGGTTGGTCTCTTCTACCAAGTAACAAGAGGAGATAGCCCCAAGTTGCACTCTGGGAGGTTTAGGTTGGGTATTAGGAAAAACTTCTTCACCAGAGCAGTTGTCAAGCATTGGCACGGGCTGCCCAGGGCAGTGGTGGAGTCACCATCATTGGGAGGATTTAAAAACCATGTAGATGTGACACTTGGGGACATGGTTTAGTGGTGGGCTTGGAAGTGCTGGGGGAACAGTTGGATGATGATCTTAGAGGTCTTTTCCAACTGTAATGATTCTCTGATCCTATCCATTTCCCTGGGCACTGCATCACTCCTGGACTATTGCTGCTGCTGCCAGGACTGGGCAATGCCTGTGGCAGGTGCCTGCAGCCCCAAATCCTCTGACCAGCCCTCCCCAGCTCTGGGCAGAGTGTCCCCATCTCCCTCCCTGTCAGCAGTCCCGGCTGGAAGCCAGATGTACTCTTACGTCTCCCAGCAGGAATTTACTGCTCATTAAAAAGTAATCCGTGGTACAGTTTCCCTGAAGCAACGAAAGAGCATCATCACCCTCTTGCACAGTACTAAATGTGGACTCCTGAGCCATGCCAGCTGGCAGAACACTCCTCCCAAATGCTGATGCCGGCAATATGCCTTTGAAGAGGCTGGAGGCAAAGATGAAATGGTCTCACAGGAGTTCAGTAGTCACTTTTTTTTTTTGTCTCATAAAGCCACAGCCACATTGCAGAGCTGTAGAAGACCTACAGCAAGGAAAGAAAAAAACCACCTGATTTTTATATGTTTTTTTAAAATCTATTGTTTCCTGAGCAGTCTTTTGCTGTTAGCCAGTGTGGGGGTGTCTGCCTAGAATGTCTCCTTTGGCAGGGATTTGAGGTGTGCTGGCTGGGCAGGGAAGGCATGGGCAGCTCCCTGGCAGCTTGCTGACCTTTCCCGTGATAGGGCAGTGGGATCTCTGTGCATTCATGGGCAGCAGGTTCTCTAGAAGCTGTAGAACCATTGCCCTGCCCTCACCCTGCTGCCCACATCCAACATCCACAGGGGAGACCCTGATGGCTGAATACTGCTCTTCAGCAGGGGATTTTATAGGGTCTGATATGTCACTGGGGATGAGATCACACCCCTTCTCCTCAACCAAAAGTCTTCCCTGCCTCTGAAATACACATAAATGTACATGAATGGGTGCTATTGACATTGAGACTTCTATTGTTTTTCTTAAAAATGCGGTGGTTTTAACCAAAAGCAGAGAATGAGAATTTCATTTATAATCCCCCATGTCTGGCCGCTTTTGGTGAAGGTCAGGCAGACAAAAGAGGCTGCTGCTGGGAAGCCCTGAACGCTACTCCAGCAGCTCTGTCCCCTCTCTTGCAGCTTGCCAGTGCTCCCGGGAGGGGTCCCTGCATGGCACCTGTGAGCAGGACACGGGGCAGTGCAGCTGCCGGCCCAAGGTGACGGGGCTGCGCTGTGACAGCTGCGTGCCTGGCGCCTACGGCTTCCCCCACTGCGAAGGTAGCCCCTTTTCCCTCATCTCTTGGGACACTCCAGTCTCTTGGGTGCTTGTAAATGCGTTTATCATCCCCCCAAAAGCTGTGCAAAGGGAGGAATAACCCCAGTTAGGGCAGCCACGGGGTGAGCTGGCGCTATAAATCTGTTCTTTTACTCCTCTTTTTCTAGTGGGCTCCTGTAACCCAGCAGGGTTGGAGACTGCAGATCCCTCGCTGGCCTCGGTGAGTATCAAATGAACCCACCACAACCCCTGCAGGTCATTTTGTATGATCCACTTTATCTCTTTTTTGGACCAAGTCCATCCTTAAGTTCAGGCAGAGCAGCAGTCCCCATGTTCGACCACTGTGCTGCAAATTCTCACCTGCTCTTTTCTCCCCCTGCCTTTCCCCAGGGCTCCTGTGCATGTCGGGCATATGTTGAAGGCCCAGCCTGTGACAGATGCAAGCCTGGATACTGGAACCTGACCCCAGAGAACCCCTATGGCTGCCTGAGTAAGGAAATGGCATTTGCACAGCCCACAAAAGTCCCCTCCATGGTGCAAGGGCCAAACTCAAGCCAGTGAGCACCATCACTGGAGGGCTGGAAGGCCTTCCTTCCATCTTCACCCAGAAGTGATGTGTCAAAGCTGGAGTCCTCTGGGTAACCCTGATGTGGAAAGGGGAAAGGCTGGAGCCCAGAGCTTTTTGCTTGGGATGAAACAGAGAGCTCATGCAATGAGTTATGCCATTCTCAGCCCTCCCTGCAGGCACTTAACTTTTCATGGCCAGATATGCAGAAAAGGCAAATGTCTTTGGTAGCTGTGTCCTTGACAGTATCTGTCCAAAATGAAATCTGAGCCCTTGTGCAGGACTACCTTCTACTTGACCAGTTCCTGGCTCCTCTTACCCCAACCACTGTCTTCTGGTGTGGTGGGTGCTGACCCCATCAGGCTTCTTCTCAGGGGCTGATTGACCTTCTGGCTTTCTTGTTCATCTCCCTCTCCTCAGGCTGCAAGTGTGACACCAAGGGCACCATCAGCGGAATCGCAGAGTGCCGGCAGGTGAGTTTGTTCCTCTGCTTCCAGGCTCCTCTGTGCTGGGAGTGTTCAGCTCTGTCTCTCCCAGCAGCTGCTGGACAGGCCCCAACACTGAGCTCTCAATGCTTGCACCACAATCTGGGCTTGCATGAGAATGTGGGATTAAGACCTGTCATAAATTAGGTACCTAAATATTTCTGGGTCTGTCCCAGGATGCCTGGATTTTTGTTTGCCTGCATTGTTGGGTAATTTAAGTTATCTGGCCCTTATCTGGCCCACCCACGCGCAGGAAGCCATGTGGAGCATGAATCTCAAACTGCTGCTTCTGCAGTGTCTCAGACCAGAACCCAAATAACTGAGGAACAGCTTAGCCATGACAAGCAACAGGAAGGAATGAGTTTCCATGCCTGCTTCTCTCCCAGGGCGATGGGCAGTGCTTCTGCAAAGCCAGCGTGTGTGGGCAGTTCTGCTCAGCCTGCAGGGATGGCTACTTCAACATGGAGAAGGCAAATTACTTTGGCTGCCAAGGTGAGCCCCTTACGTGATGTGTTTGGTGAGTGAGGGGGGCCACAGGAACTGACCCCACTGCACAGACTGACTGGTTGGTGACCTTGGAGCAAAGGGGAAAGAGATGTCTTACCTTCTGTTTTGGTTCATGATTTTTGGGGTGATGTGGTTTAGTGCTTTAAGGGTTACAGTGGTAGTGCTGGGTTGATGGTTGGAATTCGATGATCTTAAAAGTCTCTTCCAACCTTGGTTCTGTGATTCTATTCCACAGCCCAGAGCATGGGCTGGGAGTTACTGTGGGTCTGGAGACCTGAGGTCATGCTTTTCCACTCTTGGACACAGGTCTGTCAGGCTGGGGAGCGAACAGCCAGGTAAGGTACCCCTTTGGGTACCGGAAACTGGTGTGTTTGAACCACTGCTCACATCCTTGCAGCAGTGCCCCCTCCTCTTGCTGGGAGAGGGTGGGCATGGCTACGTGGGGTTGGCCACTCTGCACCGTGTCCATGGGAAAAGGCAGAGGAGGAGAGCTGGCTGCTCTGAGCCATCCCAGGCGGTGCTGGCACTGCTGCTGGCAGGGCTGCAGTGCCTGGCCGTGAGGGTTTGCAGACCTTGTTCCATCACCGCCTGGAAATAGCTCCGTGCTGAGGTGGAAGAAGAGCCGATCCAAGTGGGGCCGGGGCCAAATGTGACAACGGATACAATGGAATAAAAGTAGTGGCCCCGGGCGCCCCGCCCGCTGGGATGTGCCTTTGATTAGCGACCAGGAGCTCGTTAGCCCCGGGGGAATGTAAACAGGCGCTTCCTGCCCGCAGGCTGCCGGTGCGACGTCGGCGGGGCCCAGGGATCGTCCTGCGAGGAGCGGAGCGGAGCCTGTCACTGCCGGCAGAGCACACGGGGTCCCACCTGCACCCAGTAAGCTGCACCTCGGCCTGCTCTGCCTCCCACGGTGTCCTCTGCCCCCACCACGGGGATGGGGACATCATTGTCTAGGCTGCTGTCACAGCAGCCTGGCAGAGGTGTCCTCCTGCGGGGCAGCCCAGCAGGTAACTGGTGCTCTCGCTGTTCCCCAGACCAGCACACGACCATTATGTCCCTGACCTTCACCACTTGAAATTCGAGCTGGAGGAAGGCACCACGCCGGCCGGGCGGGCTGTGCGCTTTGGCTACAACCCCTTGGAGTTTGAGGGATTCAGCTGGCGGGGATATGCACAGATGTCCTCCATCCAGGTACGCCTGGAGGCTGCAGCCCAGCCCAGCTCCCCGTGGGGAGGATGTGGCCGGTGCAGGACTGATGTGCTTTTGGCACACATCTTTCACCCCAAGTGTTCCTGAAACTCCCCGAAGTCACAGGATGGCCAACATAAACAGCACAGTGTATATATAGCCTGTTTGTGCAGAGATTTCCTGTAGTGCTGGGGGTGGCATAGACTGATGAGGGGAAAGATCCTAAACTGGGAATCCCATGATATCCTAATCCATTTAGACGAAGGTGGTAGCATGGTGATTACTTACAGGGATGTCTATAAACACTGTCTCTCAGTTTCCTTGTTCCTGTTTCAACTGACTCAGCTCTTTCCTATAACTCTGCATAACCTCTCCTCCCTTTTCCAAAAATAAGTATCTCCTCCTCAGCTGCCATGTTCAGCTTGGACCTCTTGTTAACCTTCAGCCTTTGCTGTTAGCTGGTTTGCTGTAACAATGGTTTATGCTAACCTGGAGTTGTGTGAGTTCTAGAAGTGAAGCTGTTTCTTCTGTTGACTCGTTTTTTCTCCTTGGTGGTTTTTTCTGCATGGCCTCTGCGGAAGTGTGTGCGTGTTTGGGGATGGAATACAGAGCAGTGATTCTCTGACAGTCTTGTCCCATGTGAGATGCTCCTTCCTCTGGTGCATGTACTTTCAGTTTTCTTCACATTTTTGTGCTTAGGTGAAACAACAGAGGGGCTGTTTCCCACTGAGTTTTAGGTAGGAGCTAAGCAGTGAACCCCTGTAGGCTCACTTGAGAAAATCCCAGCCTTAAGTCTTAAGAATGGAACTCATGCTCAAGCTCATAGCTCCAGTGTTGCATACAGTATTGGTGTTTGAGCTAGAAATAGATTTTGATAGAAGGGCTGGCACGTGGCTTTCAGCTGGCAGGTCTTAATGTAGTTTGTTATCATCCAAACCCTTTTAGTTTGCTCTCCAGTGGGAAGATGGAGAGGTTATTTAAGCCTAGATCTCTTTGAAATGGGTCAAACTTAAGCATCTCCCTTGCCAGGGTCTTGCCAAGTGGTGTCCAGGCAGGTGGGGATCAGATGTGCCATCAGTTGTATGGTCCATTAGCCCTGCTGGTCCTTAGCACTGCACATTCCTGAGGACGAGGCACCAGCTCACTTCCCAGCCTCTTTTGTAGGGCAGAGCCCCATAAATACAAGGGCAGGAATTTAGTACCTGGTGGCTGGATGCAGCACACTAAACCCAAAAGCAGCATGCTGGTAACAAAAGCAACAACTTCCTATAACCTTTCCCATATACTGGTGCGTGCCCCAGCTGAGCCACCCTGCTGTGCCACAGCATCTTCCAGATGTGATCACAGCCTTCCCACCCTCTTCCACAGGCAGGTTGCTCCTTGGGTGGCTGGCCCCAAGTGTCCCACCGAGGCAGGCGACAGTGTCACGAGGTGCCGTCAGCAGTAGGGTCCGTGTGCTTGTCTCCTCCTCGCACTGTGGCATGTTGCTTTGGGAGCAGTGAGCCGAGCTGCTGTGCTTGGGCTGGCAGTGTGGGTGGTGGAGGTAACTGAAGGTGTGCTCTGCTTCTCTCCCCTTTCTCTCTCCCACCAGCCCAAGGTAGTGGTGACTGTCAATGTGACCTCCCCCGACCTCTTCCGCCTCGTCTTCCGCTACGTCAGCCGGGGGCCCGCCAGTGTGGAAGGGAGGGTCTCGGTCGTTGAGGAAGGAAAGTTTAATGTTTGTGGCAACTGTAAGTGCATTTTTCACTTCTAGACTAACTCAGAGCACATCCCACGCTGCAACACTGCTCCTCTGCCCCTTCTCCTGCCCCAAGGTGTGTCCGTCCCAGGTGTGCCCGTGTCAGGTGGCCGGCCAGAGCCGTGCCGTGGGCTGGCGAGGGAGGGGGAAGAGAGGCAGGCAGGCAGGCAGGTAGGGCAGGTGGGCCAGGCCCTCCCCAGAGTGGGTGGGCGCTCAGGAGCTGCCCCCCTAGTGATGTGTGCCCCGTGTGCTCTTTTGCTTTTTGCAGAATAAAATCAGAGTCACTGTAGACGTGAAGGAGGCAGAGCTCTATCTGTTCCATGTCATCCTGAGGTATATTAATTCAGGAGGGGCCACTGTGTATGGCAAAATTACAGCTTATCAGCCACGAAGGAGAGGTAAGGATCCCAGACTGCTCTGCTTCCCTGTGCCATCGCCACCTCCTCCCCATCCCAGGCCACCTTCTGCATCATCCTTTCCAGAAGACGCTTCCATATGGCTTTACCCATTAGTCCTGCTCTCCCAGTTGAAAGGCTGGTTTGAGTTTGCAGCCCCTTTTATTTACCAGAGCAGCAGCAAGGTGGGCCCAGCCCTGGGGCTGCACACTGAGGACTGATACCAGCCAGGCTGGGAAATAAAGCTGTTGTACAGTTCCATACAACCTTTCCAGCACAGGACAAGATCACCCTAGTGTCCCAGGCAAAACTGAGCTGACTTTCCACAAAACCAGAATGGGCCAAGAGCTGGGAAGTGGATCCAAACTTTGGCAGCTGGGTGTGGTTTTATTTACCAGATGCCCTGATGTGGCAGCCCTGCCTTTCCCGTGTGCTTCTCCCAAGCCAGGCTGCTGGCTTCACACATGGTGTGGGGCTTGGAAGTGCCATGGAGTTACACATCTTACACAGGCATTGCACTCTGGTGCAGTGTCCTCTCATCAAGCCACGAGCTGCTGGAGAAGAGTCACCAAAAGATGTCTGAACAAGCCTAAAAATCTGGACAGCAAATACTCTGGGAAACAATCTGAGCAAGACTACATGGGAACACACCTGAGGCCATGGTGGGTGGTTGGCTGGTTGATTTTACCCCTTCAGATGCCACAGCCACAGTGTCCTGCTGAAGCTCTTCCTCCAGACCACACATGCACAGCACAAGGCTGTCAACACTAACTACCTAATTTATCAGTGTGTGAAGTTCTCTCCTCTGTCTTGAGTTTACACAGGTTCTGCCTTTGATGTGATACGCAAGGTTTGAAATGCCAAAATACTATTTTTCTGCCTTTTTTTTTCTTTTTGAGAGGAAAAATGGCTTATTTTTATGTCTAGTCATATTACACAGCAGAAGAATAAGAAAAGCAGGAGCCATGGTTATGGCTTTAGGATCTCACCAAAGGTCAGGAAGTATTTAATCTGTCCTACCCAAGCAGCAGAGCTCATTTGCCTTAAAAAGTGCTTCACTTCTTGTGCAGAAGCAACGTGATTTTTCTAGTGCTGAAGGCAAGCTGCCAAACTGGTGCACCAACAACAGGACCCAGGAGGGCAGCATCCCTGAGAGGCTCCAGGAGTGCTGAGCCACCTCATGTCTGGATGGAAAGGGCCTCACATGGCAAAGGACAAGCAGCCTGGAAAGAAGCTGGAAGATGTGGCTTGCAAAAGGGGAAGATTTTTCCAAGTATGGGATTTTGAGCCTGGTTTCTTGCACTCTTCCTCCAGAAGCCATCTCTGTTGGAGTTGTGTATTGCCTCAAAGGAATGTGAAACTTCAACCTGTCAATAAATCTACCCTGGTGCCAGTTCAGGGAAATCTCTTCACTCAACTCTGCTTCCCATCTGGAAAAGTGAGGTCCCAGCCTCAGCCAATGCCAGGCATGTCACAGAGCTACCACACATGGGAAGGGGTTATCAACCATCCCAGCAGCAGCACAAGCCCTTGCTTTAGCTTCGGGCCCTGTGTGTTGTGTCTTGATGTCCATGTACCACACCAGGACAGTCAGTGTGCCATGTTCTCCACTTCCTTCTTCATCTCATCTGCTCACCGTGCAGCCATTCCCAGTGAATCCCTCTCACCTGTGCTCTTCAAAAGCTCCTGAGACTGCTGGGCAGGCCCACAGTCTGCTTCTAGGTGCTCTATTGTGATTGCATCCATTAATGAAGAGATCATGGGACTGTCAGATGAGCCAAGGAGCTGTTCAGCAGCAGCAGGATCAGGCCTTGCACCCATTCTGTTCTGTCAGTTTAAAAAAAAGTCTAAATCTCGAGTGCAGAGTCTGTGGCTGGCAGGAAGAAAGGCAGGAGCACACCTTGGGGGCCTGAAAGTTTGCTAGAAGACAGGTATCTTGCCTGTGGAGCTGGGGTCGGAATTTCCCTGAGGAAAAATGTATCTGGGCAATTCTTTTAGCCTGTCTCACGATTAACTCTTCACAGATGAGTTCTTTCCTTTTCTAGCTGGCAAAATGTTCCTTGGCTTGCAACACTGTGCTCTGCAGTCTCACAGCACACTGTGAGAGCTCTGGATTTGGAGCAAGGATTGCAGTGATTTATGTTTATTTCTCCTATTAGGCTGTTGAGCAGATTGAGAGTGGATATCTCTGTTCCAGGACAGTGTGGGATTGTGGTGCACCGAGAGAGTGGGAACCTGTCACTCCCCACTGCACTACAAATGCTTCCCTGAGCATAACCTCCCATGTCCAGCCCCAGGTTTTCCATTTGAGTCCCTTGACAGTCTCTCATCCCTCCCATTCCAGGTACAGAGCAGACCAAGCAGATTGTCTTTGCCCCCAGCACGGAGCCAGCCTTTGTCACTGTCCCCCAGAACAGCTTCGGGGAGCCCTTCGTACTCAACCCCAACACCTGGTCCCTGGTTGTTGAAGCAGAGGGTGTGCTGCTGGTAAGGCCCTGTGTTCCACCTGCTCTGGGGGCTTCAGCAGCTCCCTGGGGACAGGAGTCCCAAGCATAACACCTCTCCCATCTCTCCTCCTAGGACTATCTGGTTTTGCTGCCCAGCTCATACTATGAAGCACCAATCCTGCAGCTGAAGGTCACGGAGCCTTGTGTCTACCAGCCAGCTCCTGAACAAGCCACCCAGAAGTAAGGATCTGCACATCTTTGTGCTGTGTGGGCCTTGCTCAGCTCCTCTTGGCCTGGGGTTAAGGAATATACAGTCTGTACTCTGTGATGCAGTAAAACTGCTGCGTAGAGCCCTTGCCTGTGGCTGATAAAGCTTGTGGAACCTGCACTGGCCCAGAAAGCCATCCCACAGATCTCATGCATGATACAGCCAGTCTGTGTTTTCTAATGGACCCTGGAGACCAGCTCACCCAGTGACACCATAGCCCACCTCTCTGCTGGGCTGGGCTCCCAGTGCCAGGCTGTGTGGGGTTGTGTGTGTCCTCAAAAATAGCTGCCATGAGTAGGTTTTGCTGGACTGTTTAAAATGAACAGAAAATGCACTAGGGCATCTCAGTGCATCTGTTTGTCCAGAATCTCTCTGTCCATGTTGGCAAGAAGGCTGGCTGGGCTCTGGACACTGGTTGTCCCATCCACCATAGGAGGGCTCCCCAGGATAAAATCCATTGCAGAGGGAGAAGCTTTTTGTTGTTACTGCTGTCTCTGGTCCTGTAATGCCCAGTCTCTTGCTCCCCACTGACCATAGCTGCTCCTTGGCCCTCCTGATAGACAAAAGCCTTTTACAAACTTGGCTGGGCCCAGGCTGTGTGGGTGCTCTTTTATAATCACGATGTAACTTTTGTACTTCACTTCTTTTTTTTCCAGCTGCCTGTTGTACAAGTACCTGTCTGTGGAAGGCTTCCCTGCCATGCCAGGGGTGGATGCAGTGTGCAGGCTGGACAACCGGCTCCCCAGGCTGTGTCCCACAGAGCAGCTCACCCCCTCCCACCCCTGGATGGCCACCTGCAGTGGCGCTGATGTGAGTGGCACTTGTGTTTTTGTCCCTCTCCCGGCCACTGCAGCGCTCGCCCCCCTGCCTCCCTTGTCTGGGGCTTTGCCTACACCTGGCAGGTGACCAGAAAGGCTTTACAGGTGACCAGAAAGGCTTTACACCCATGCAGCTGTGTGCTGGTGTGTCCTGTTCAAGGCACCCAAACCCAGAGTCCCACATGTAAAGGTTTGCAAGGATCTGATGAGATTTGTTGCGTTGTCCCCTGAGCTGCAGAGGAGCTGGTTTGTAGCACGGGCATCCTGCACACACTCCCTCAGTCATCCCTGTGTCCTCCAGGTGGAAGTGCAGCTGTCCCTGCCCGTGGCCCAGCCTGGGAGGTACGTGCTGCTGGTGGAATATGCCAACACCAACGCCCTGCAGACCGTGGGCATCGCCGTGAGCTCGCCGCACGCGGCCACGCAGCCGGGCACCTTCACCTTCTACCCCTGTGTCTACAGGTATGGGCATCTCCAGGGAGAAAGGGTCCAGTTCTCTGCCGTGGCAGAGACAGCCTCCCCTCCAGCTGAACTTCTTTATCACGTAAACAAAGCAATTCAGTGTTGTCTGTCTAAGCTCTGTGTGTCCAGTCTCATTCTAGCTGGACACAGATTTTAGTGGCTGCCCATCACATCTCAGGGAAGTAGGTACCTGCCTCTGCCAGGAGATGATCTTTTTGCAACTGTTTACAGCTGGATGTGTTGGTAGGGACCTTGACTTAGGGAATGACCTACGGGCAGGTTTATTGGAGACAGGTCAAACCCTGTCTGACTTCAGATTGCAACCTTCGCAGTAGGAAACAAATGTTTGGGGTGTCCTTGGAAAACTTTGCTCTTGGGAGCAGCCAGAAAAAACATCAAAAGATTTCCAGGGACTTTGTGTAAATCCCCTCAGGACACAGAGCTGGCAGGACAAGAAATGGGTCATGACCCTGTGCAAGGCTGGCTTCAGAATGTATGTTTCTCTTACAGTTTCCTTTGTCGAGGGATTGCTGTGGATTCCCAGAGTCGAATGGCAACTTTTGAACTCACCTCAGAGGCCACTGTTCGTTTCACCTCTGGTCTGGCTGATTTCTTCCTGGTAAGGCTCCCTCTGACTGCAGCTCTGTCAACAGGTCACAGGAAAAGCTGGACTGGGAGCCAGCCTGTAAAAGGGTTTTCTAGTCCTGTTTGGATAGGACACTGGACCTTAGTCTGGGTTTTCTAGTCCTGTTTGGACTGGATACTGTATGTTAGTCTCTGTCATGACCAGTCCAAGTGCAGGATGTGGTCAGTGGGGTGTTTTGAAGTAGATCATGGGTCTGGGAGTGGGGAGGAGATGGGGAGAAGCAGCTGCTCTTGCAGAGGGGGCTCTATACCAGTGGGGCAGTTCCTTTTTTATCTTGAAGACGTTCCTTGTTTAGCCAAGGATAGAAGAATCCCATCAATATGTAGAGCTTCCAAATGCCATAAGGCTTGTGCCAAGGAATATGGGGCATCAAGCAGAGGTGTGACTGCCATGCAATAGCTGAAGTGCCTGATGCCTGGTGGGCACAGGGACTGCTGTGGCTCCAGTGGCAGAGGCTGTCACATAACCAGGTGTCTCTCTCCCATGTGGCAGCACAAAGTGTACCTGATCCCTGCTGCACAGTTCACCATGGAGCTCATCGAGCCAAAGGTGCACTGCATCAGTGTCCATGGCACCTTCTCATCCAACAGGTGAGAGTCTCAGGTCCCCCTTAGCTTTAACATGGATGGGATTATTTCCAAAAACATTTGCTTATCCCTCTTCCCTCAGGCTCAGAGACTTTTTAAGTTCTTGATGAAGAAATCTCTAGCTGAGGTGAAGCTCCTTGCTTCAGACTGGGGGTCAGACTGATGGTCCTTTACCTGAGCCCCACTCTGCCTCCTGGGGCAGACACTCAAGTCATCCCAAATAGGCATTCCTGTGCTTGCTCACATAGAGCAAGACACTTGCTGTATCCAGATTTTTGACACTGCTTCAAATAAATATTTGCAGAGGAATTAGCCTGTGCCAGGCTCCTGTTCTTCCTGCTGAGCCCATATCCCAGAGCCCCAGGGGTGCTGGTAGTGAGCTCTTCCTCAGCAGGCACAGGCTGTAATCCACCAGGAGTTACAGAGTGTGCTTCCCTGCCAGGACCCCAGACCCCCTCTTTATTTCTGGAGATACTCACATCCTGTTTACTCCTTGTTTTTCAGCAGTTCCTGTGTCCCCTCAAGGTTCCTGAAGCTTTCTCAGTCAA
This sequence comes from Illadopsis cleaveri, assembly GCA_013399915.1. Lineage (NCBI taxonomy): Eukaryota > Metazoa > Chordata > Aves > Passeriformes > Timaliidae > Illadopsis > Illadopsis cleaveri. The sequence goes on from VXBB01023395.1 coordinate 693,486, forward strand.
TCATTTTGGAGGGTGCCCAGGTTCTGCCCATTGCCCCAGAGGTGCCCCTGGCTCAGGCTGTCCATGTGGCTCCAGCTGGGGTGCCAGTGGAGCCTGCTCCTCGTCCTCCCACAGCGATGGACCCCACTGCAGAGCTCATCCTCCTGCAGTCCCCACAGGTAGGAGCACAGGCACAGGTTGGGCTGGTTTGCTGTTACACTGTCCCACAGAGGCAGGGAGAAATTTTCCTTCCCTGTTGATAAATGCTTTATCAGTTAGCATTTTCAGAATTTAATTTGAGCTTTAAACTTCTCCCTGAACTTGTAATTCCTCTGGACTCACCTGTCTTGGCTTTATCCAACCTTTTTTGGTTCTCTGGAATCTTGGGAAAAGCTTTTCAGGTGGCAGCATTAGAGGGCAGAGAGTGTGAGGCATGGGGGCTTGATTCACTGAATTCTCAAGACTTGGCAGTTGTGCAATAAGAGCACAAATCTGTGCAATAATTACAAAACATCCCAGCTGTGGGTCAGGAGGTGTCAGACGTGGATGTTTGTGTGTGTTCTCCCATTTTGGGGCAGGCTGCAGTGGTGTTCAACAGCCGGATCCAGACCCTGGGACGTTATGCCTTCATCCTGCACTTCTACCAGCCCAACCACCCCACCTTCCCCGTGGAAGTGCTCATCAATGGTGGGCGCATCTGGCAAGGTGAGAACAGCAGGGACCTGGGGAAGCTGCTGCCTGGCAGAAGCCCTGGAAATTTTCCATGCCAGGGGATGATTGTGGGTTCTCTAGGGATTGCAAAATGAAGCAAGACTGACTTAACCCTTCCAAACTGAGAGGATGTGATGGGGACTCAAGGGACATGTGAGACCAACACTTTTGTTGTCTTTTCAGGTCAGACCAATGCCAATTTCTGCCCACATGGCTACGGTTGCCGGAGCCTGGTGGTTTCTGAGGACCAGATCATCCTGGATGTTACTGATAATGACCTGACTGTGGTTGTTCGAGTGCCAGAGGGCAAGCAGCTGTGGCTGGTGAGCCCCTCTCCAGAGCATGCTGAGCAGGCTTCAGCAGGGGGCTTTTCATTGGATTCTTGTCACTGTGTGACCACAGGGATGTTTCCCACCATTACTCAGTCTCTGAACTACCCTAGATAGTTGCAGTCTCCAACCTTAGTGGTGTGGAATTGAGGGCAGAATTTACAGGGGCAGCTTCTGTATATGACAGTCTCCTTCCTTGTCTGGTTTTGGTATCAAAACCAGGCAGAAACTAAAGCTGTTACTTTGCATACATAGTTTGTGATAATCCAGAATAAGCTTTATTCCTGCTCTAGCACTATTTTAAACCTGCGTAATATTGTTTGTTCAGGCAGGCCTCATCATGAGAGTAGGTCGCCCTTGTTATTCTCAGGCCGCAGGACTAGAAGATTGACCAAAATTTGGATAAATAGCTGAAAGACAGAATTGGAACCCAGGTGCCTTCATGTGTGGAAATTTCAGATGATAAAGACTGCCTCCCTGCTAAGGCATAGCCAGTGCTGTGCTCTGGGAGTATTCTATCTGGTTTTAGTCCAGTCAATTTGTAGAGCTTTAGGTTAGATGGACCCTGATGGACAGACCTCAATAGAGAGGTGACTCCTGCTCTTTGCAGTACTTGGTGTGTTTTGTTCTGTCCCAGCAAGGCATGGAAGGTTAAAGGTGCATTTGGACTTTGGAGTCATTTTGGATGGTGTTTGTCTGAGCTGAGAGCCTGGCTCACCCAGCTCACCCTTGCTTTCGCTCTGCACATCCTTGTGGTGCCTGAGGACAGCTACACCCCCCAGTACCTGCAGGAGGAACCCCTGGACAAGTCCTATGATTTCATCAGCAGCTGCGGCATCAACAGCTTCTACATCAAGTGAGATGCTTGGCTTTGGGTGCCCGCTCTGCTGTCCACAGGCTGCACGCTCCTCAGGGAGCAACACCCCTTCCCCTCATGTGTGGCAGGGAGGGGGCAGGCTGAGGTTTTCCTTCTGTTGACCAGAAGTGTCGCAGTCCCACTAACTACCCCTGGCTGCAGGAGGTGCTGGATTTGGGGCAGTGGGGAGGCTGTGGGGATGTGCAGCACTGACTCCTCCCACCTTGCCCTGCAGCCCCAGCACGTCCTCGAGGTTCTGCCGTGACTCTGCCATCTCGCTGTCCCTCTTCTACAACAACGGGGCGCAGCCATGCCACTGCCACGAGGTGGGGGCACGGGGCAGCCAGTGCCAGCCCTTCGGGGGACAGTGTCCCTGCAAGTCCAACGTCATCGGCCGCCAGTGCTCCCGCTGTGCCACCGGATACTGGGGCTTCCCCAACTGCAGGCGTGAGTTCTCCCGCTCTGCCTTCCCAGTGCTTGCTCTCTATCCATTCCCCCACACTTGCCTTGGGTTCCTGGGTCTGGCTCACCCAAACCCGGCCGTTTTCTGCCCCTTGCAGCCTGTGACTGCGGGACACGTCTCTGTGATGAGGTGACAGGGCAGTGCATCTGCCCTCCCCACACCCTGAAGCCCGAGTGTGTTGTCTGTGAGCCCCAAACCTTCGGCTGCCACCCTCTCATCGGCTGTGAGGACTGCAACTGCTCCCGGCCCGGCGTGCAGGAGCTGGCAGAGCCAGGCTGTGACGTGGACAGTGGGCAGTGCAGGTGAGGGAGCCTTGTCCTGGTTCTGGGGTCAACTGGCAGCATCCCTGGGCCCTGCTGGAGTGATGGGACACCTTGGGAAGCTGAGGGAATGTGCAGAATGGGGGTGAGGAAAGCTCTGAAAGCTCTTCTGGCTCTTGTGTCCACCCAGGTGCAAGCCCAACATCATCGGGCGGCGGTGTGACCTCTGTGCCCCTGGCTACTACCACTACCCTGACTGCCAGCGCTGTGACTGCCACCAGGCTGGCACTGAAGCCAGCATGTGTGACCCGGTCACGGGCCAGTGTCACTGCAAGGTCAGTCCCCTGATGCCTCCATGTGGTACCTTTTTCCTTGGCTCAATTCTCCTGTTCTGACAGGGGCTGTGTGTGCCCAGTGTGCCAGAGGCAGCAGGGCAGGACAAGGACAGTGCCAGAGCTGCAGCCAGCCTGGCCTATGGAGTGGTGGGTTCAGAGCACCCTGAAAAGCTCTTACCTGCTCATCCTTCCTGGCCATGAAGGTTCAGTCCTTGGGCTGTCACTGGGAGAGATAGCCAGTCTGAGTCCAGCCCTGTGTCAGTTTGTTGCAGGTGGAGCTATCAGCTCTGTTGGCTCCATGGCAGCAGAGTAACTCAAACAGCTTCTGAGCTGCCTGCTCCAGCCTCTTTAAGGCTTACAAGTGCTTTCTCTTGGTGAATTTAATGTTTGGTGGGTGATGTGCAAGCAAACCTGTTTGGGGGATTGCTTCAACATCTTCCAGCACCACAGCATTGTGCTTTGATCACTCAGACAGACATCCCTGTCCTCCACTGAGGCCTTGTGAGGAGCTGCTGATGCCATTAAGCTTTGCTTGTCTTTCAGGAGAATGTGGAGGGCCTGAGGTGTGACCAGTGTCGCCTGGGGACGTTTTCTTTGGATGCCACCAACCCCAAGGGCTGCACCAAGTGTTTCTGCTTCGGTGCGACCGATCGCTGCCGCAGCGCCGAGAAGCACCGAGCTGAGGTGAGAGGGGCTGGGGGCCACCAGAGCCTGCAGGTCAGGTGTGTTCTCATCCACCTGGCTCCCTGCTGCCCTCGGGTCTCTGTCCTGCATTAATCCTGCTGAAGATACACCATGAGGAGGGTTATCTTTGACTCCCTGTGCGCATCTCCTGCTTTCAGCCCCTTTTCCTGATCTCTGGGGTCTCATGTGCTGGGCGGGGGTGATGATCAGCTTTCCTGTGGCTTCATCAGGATGCATGTGAGGTGTGAGCCTGTTATTCCCCTTTCTGCTGCTCTGGGACCTGTCCTTCTGGAGCATCAACACCCAAACACTTACTGTAACTCCGCTAGAAGACCCACAGTTGCTCTTCCCCTCCAGTTTGTCGACATGAACGGGTGGCTCTTGCTGAGCAGTGACCGCCAAGAAGTGCCAACAGCTCTGAGCCCACGGGAGCAACTCGTCACTGCTGACCTCAAAAACCTCCCAGATGCCTACCAGGAGCTCTACTGGGTTGCACCCAGCTCCTACCTTGGGGACCAGGTAAGAGAATGGGGAACCACCCTGACCTCACCAGCAGCCTGACATGCAGGCACTGCTCACACTCCAGTTGAACACGGCCATCTCTGTCTTGTCTCAGTGGCGTGGACTTGCAGCAACCTATGGGATTTGTCTCTCCCTCAGGTTTCCTCCTATGGAGGGCACCTTTGCTACGAGCTGCACTCCAACCCTCGCAGGGGTGACGTGTTCATTCCCATGGAGTCCCGGCCGGACGTGATCTTGAAGGTGCAGCCTAAGAAATTCCCTGGTGCCTCCTGCTAATGCAGGAGCAGGATGAGGTGATGGCTGACACCTTCCTTGCTTTTCCCAGGGAAATCAGATGAGCATCATGTTTCTGGAAGGTGCCTACCCATCCCCAGGGGAGGCACATGAAGGCCGGCTGCAGCTAGTGGAGGTGAGTTTGCACACACAAGTGAAGTGCTCAGCTGCTGCAGGAAAGGACAAGACCTCATGCAGACAGAGGGACAGTTGCTTCTAGATCAGCATTTTAGGTGTTGCAGGGCTCTTTCGCCCATGCAAAGGGGAAAGATTCCAGGAGCAGGGATGTGGAGACTGGGCTGGATGTTCAGATGCCTGCGCTTCCTGCCAGTAATGTCAGGTTTTCTCCCACCAGGGTAACTTCAGGCACGCAGAGACCCACAACCCTGTGTCCAGAGAGGAGCTCATGATGGTGCTGGCAAACCTGGAGCAGCTGCAGATCCGGGCACTCTTCTCCCAGCTCTCTTCCTCCGTGTCCCTGCGCCGCGTGGTGCTGGAGATGGCAACAGACACAGCCACGGGCATCCGTGCCAGCAACGTGGAGCTGTGCTTCTGCCCAGCCAACTACCAGGGAGACTCCTGCCAGGTAAGGGGTAAATGGACGTGCTATTCCAGTCAGAGGGTCAGATAGTCATGTTTTGGGTACCAGCTGCCTCCAGGCTGGCTCTTGAGGGCTCCAGTTGAAATGACAGCTCAGCTTGTTCCAAAGGAAGGAACATTTCCCCACCACAACACTGTGCACTTGGGAGAGGTACAAAAATTTCATCTGCCTTCTTGGAAAGGACATGGTGGGGAAATCATTCAGGTGTTGCAGTACCTTGGAATGGGTCCTTCTCTCTGGCCAATTCTCTCCTGGTTAGAAGGAGCAGGAAGGAACTGCACTGAAAAATCTTCATCATTGCTTATAATCTTTTCTCCATCAGTACAACCCAGTGGGAATTCTGTCATGGAAACTAATTTAGTTTCTTTGCTTTTCCCAAAAGTATCAGGCTGTTTTTCAGATCTCTGCCTTTTTCTGTCTTATCAGGAATGTGCTCCAGGTTACTACAGGGACACCAAGGGGCTCTTTCTGGGAAAATGCATCCCCTGCCATTGCAATGGCCACTCAGATCAGTGCCTGCCAGGCTCTGGGATATGCCTTGTAAGTAAACAGTGGAGCAGTGTGATATTTTGGAGTTATGAGGTCTGTAGCATGTGATTCAAAAGCTCTTTACATATTAACTGGGCTGGAAGAACCATGCCTGAGTTGGAGCGTTGGCTTCACTCTTTTGGTGGTGACGCTGCTCAGGGTCAGCTTAGGGTGCAAGGCAGTTCTGGGAGAGATGAAGGACTGAGGCATCCTGCTGGGGAGTTTTTAGTGCATCCACCATTTCTTGTTGTCAGTGCTGAGCCCAGGGCTTGCCTTTTCCTTGCAGAACTGCCAGCACAACACAGAAGGAGACCACTGTGAGCGATGCAAGGACGGCTACATGGGCAGCCCCTCTGCCCAAGAACCCCTGCAGTGTGTTGGGTGCCCATGTCCTCTTTCAGTTGCCTCCAACAAGTAAGCACCCCAGGATGGGATTGCCTGTTTGGCCTCACTGTTAAACCACTGGAAGCACTCTGTGCCCCACCAGGGCAGATGTCCCAATGCCAACCTTGTTCTTGTCCCCAAACCATGTTCATGGCCTCTTACCCGAGGCCCCAACAGCCCACAAGGAGTGATCAGCTCCCCTGGCACCACATCAGGAGTAACTTCTCCTCCCTGTATCCCCATTCTCATTTCAGTTTTGCTGTTGGCTGTGTCCACAAGGGTTCCAACATGCAGTGCCTCTGCAAGCCAGGCTATGCTGGACCAAACTGTGAGCGGTAAGGGGGTGGCACCCGTGTTTGGGGGGGCCTCAGACACTAACCCTGGCAGAGAAGTTGTCCCCTTAAGGACTGCAGCAGAAATAGTTGGCTCTGCCCCTGCGTGCTTTATTCTGGCAGCATTTCCTCCAGTCCTTTTCTTCCTGCAAATGCCCGACTGCTGAAATTCTGTTACTGTGGGTGTATGACTTAGGTGTGCTTTGCCTTGACTTGCAGCCTGTGATAAAGGCACCTTTCTGAGGTACCACAAGGCAAAACACAAAGTGCTTTGAGATCCCTGAGGGTTGCAGCAGTTACGAGTGTTGGGTGCTCACGCTCTTCCAGTTGTGCAACTCCAGTGCATGGTGCGAGCTACAGGATCCTCACTCTGTTGTAACTTGTGTTTCTCCAGGTGTGCCCCAGGATACTATGGCAACCCCTTGGTGATTGGCAGCTGGTGCCAGCCCTGTGACTGCAGCGGGAACACGGATCCCAACATGCTGTTCAGCAGCTGTGACTCCCTGACGGGCGCCTGCTCGGGCTGCATGCACCACACGGCTGGCGCGCGCTGCGAGCTCTGCGCGCCCGGCTACTACGGGGACGCCGTGGTAGCCAAGAACTGCACACGTGAGTGGGGCAGGCAGCCAGCCCAGGGGCAAGGGGAGCGTGCCCATTCCCCAGCACTGCTCCTCTCCCCTCTGAGGAACAGCAGCCCAAATGCAGCTTGCAAAAGGGGTCATGGGAATAAGTTGTTGTGAGAAGCAAATCCAAGTGGAGACAGGCTCTGTCTTAGCTTTGATAGCTAAGGGGGAAAGAGGCTTCCCTGTTAGCAGTAAGTGTTGAGAGTGGCTGACAGGCTCTTCAGTGTAATATTGGGTGTATTTTTCCCTGGCAGAGTGCAACTGTTCACCTTGTGGGACTGACTCCTGCCATCCACAAACTGGCCAGTGCTTCTGCAAGACTGGAGTGACAGGCCAGCACTGTGACCGCTGCGAGGTGAGGGTCACCTGGGCCCTTGGATGGTGCCTGTCCTTGTCATGGGGATGGGGATGGTGTGTCACCCCCCGGCCTGTGAGCAGAGCAGGGCTGGCTGCCAGCTGGGGAAGGCTGCATTTGCATAAGCTGCACTGTACATGGCAAAAGCCTATTAAAGATCTGGCAGCAAGCAGTGGAGGCAGCATTCCAGTAAAGTGGCATCGTTTGGTAAACTGCAGTAAACCCCATTTTCCTGAGATCATCCAGCTTGGGCAAGGGCAGGTTCAGAGGGCAATGCTGTGTCTGTGTTCTCACTGCAGCTCCACACCTTTACCATGTTGCTTTGAGTTTTGTGGTGCTCACAACACACCTAGAAAGGAAAGCTGGAGTCCCGCACCACTGACCCAGGAGAGAGGCACACTTGCTGACCAGAGCATCCGTGTCCTGCTTTTCCCTAGGAAGGATACTACGGCTTTGAGGGCTGCTCGGGCTGCCGGAGGTGTGACTGCGACGTGGGTGCCGTGGGGAGCAGCTGCCAAGTGCAGAGTGGCCAGTGCAGCTGCCTGCCCGGCGTCAGCGGCTCGCGCTGCCACCAGTGCGCCCCGGGCTACTGGGGCTTCGGCCAGGGCGGCTGCACAAGTGAGTGTGGGCTCCAGCCAGGGGCACTGGGACAGGGCTGTCCAGTTGTTGAAGGCAGAAAACAGCTGGCAGCTGTTTGAGAGTCTGTGCACCCCAGCTGTGGCACGTGGATGAGCACAGCTGGAATAAAACCACTCCTTCCCCTCTCTCCAGAGTGGTAAAAGCACAAAATGATTCTCTGTTACTCGTCCCTGCAGAGTGTGAGTGCAGAGGGGGCTCCTGTGACCCTCGCACCGGGGAGTGCACGTGCCCCAGCGGGCTCACAGGGAAGCAGTGTGACGTCTGTGTGCGTGAGCACGAGATCCTGGTGGCAAACGGCCCCGACAGCATGAAGTGTGAAGGTCTGTGTCCCACTGTCCTGGGGAAAGAGGGGAGGGAAGGCCAGCAGAGGGCCTGTGCTGAACGCACTGCTGTGTTCCCCTGCAGTGTGTGACAGCTGTGTCCTGCTCCTGCTGGAGGACCTGCAGAACATCGAGATGTCCTTCCCGTCCATCCGTGGCCAGCTGGTCACCCTCAACGCCAGCTCCATCGCCTGGGCTCGCCTCCACGGCCTCAACAGCACCATAATGGCCATTGCTGTACGTGAAAGGTTTCATATCACCTTCTGCCCATGTTTCCTGGCCTGTTGGCCTCATTTAGCCTCCTTTTTTTTTTTTTCCTAGAACCAGCTCCGTGAGTACCACAGAGCCATGAGCAGGATCAGGCAAAGGGCTGATGAGCTGGAGGACGAGAACATAGATCTCACACAGGACCTGAATGCACTGCAGCACAAAGTAGGATATTTCTCCATCTTCCTTTGCCAGAGCACAAGTCCCCCTTTTACCAAAATGAGGGCTTTGAAGGCTGTGAGGAACCTGGTTCAGGCAGGTTGAGTCTTTTGCTCAACCAGAACTAAGTTGCAGTATTAGGTGCTCAAGGTAGATTACCTGCTTTCCTTCCTTAGAGAGCTGTTAAACATCTCTTGATATTGGTAGTTTTTGATTTGCTGCTTGCTTTTGAGGTGGCTCCAACTTTAAGCAGTGTAAATAAATTCAATCAAGTATCATTTATAAAAGGGGCATACAAGTAAGGGACATAAAACATCTGGGTCCATCATGGACGCAGTCTATAACCAGTCTGAAACCTAGCAATTGTGTCTTCAGAGAACATATAAACAGCAAGATTTGATTTAACTTGATTTGATTTATGAAAGGCCTGTTCCTAATCTGAAGGAGAGGGAAAAATCTCTACTTGATGACATAGTTCCCCAGAGAGCTGCGAAGACAGACTGCCCCTATGTGTACCAAGCAGCCAGACTGCAGCCCCCTGTCTCTTGATCAGGACCCAGGTGTGCCTGGCTCCAGGCTTTGGGGCTTTTCCTGTGTTAGGAGCACATAACAATGCTGAACTCTGTGGTGCTGGGATTGTTCCAGCATCCAGAGCCTGTTGCATTGGAGCTGTATTTATTGTTTGTGCTTCCCTGAAGGTGCTAAATATGACCATCCTTCAGTGCATTGTAGGACAGCAGCACAGGACAGGCTCGTTCAAGGACCTCACAAGCTACACATTCCCAGGCATTGTGTTCCTTTTGGGAGCAACAGTCCCACTGAAAAATCACATAAAATACTGTCTCATACTTGAACTAAGCCAGCATTTCTGTGGTAGATGACCATGACTCACAGAGAAGCGATTCGCGTTGAACAGCACACGAGGGACATGTACCAGAGGGGGGAACAGCTCCTGCTGCACATCCAGAGCATCCAGAGGGGTATTGCAGGTATGTCTAGAAGGGTCTTCACTTCAGGGTTTTTTCCCTGTGATATGCCATGCTCTTGGTTTCAATCACTGCCAAGTGCTGCAGTGCTTAGAGAAAGCCATGGAGAGAACAAAGGAAAGTACAAATGAAGATCCCTGCAGAATCCCAGCTTTTACTCTGACCAGGCTTATTGTGAGTGTCAGCTGCTTGGCTATACACAAGTGTGGGGAAAAAAAACACATTAAACTTCCACAAATGTTACTAAAATATATAAAACAGAGGCAATCTGCACTGCAGCTTCAGGAGAGATTGAGCAAAACAGAGTGGCTGTATCTTGGACAGGAGGTAAAGCCACAGAAAAATGCTCAGGATGTAGTGTGTGTTACTGGTAGTGGCCAAGGAGGCAGAAATATGGGGCAGTGCCTCTGGGTGATCTCAAGCAATTTGTTGTCTGAGTGCTGCCTGAAAGCTTTCAATGGTTTGTGAGGGGAAAAACCTCAGGGAGTTTGAAGGACGTGGTTTGGTCAGTCTAACAGGGGTGTGGTTTCTCTGCAGACCTGGTGAGGCAGATGGACAGGTTTGGGGCAGCCAACGCCAGCACCGCGTCCGGAGAGGAGTTCCGGCAGAAGGTGGCCGAGGTGGAAAGGATGCTGAGGGAGATGAAAGAGAGGAGCCTGGCAGCCCAGGAGGAGCTGGCAAGGCGTGAGCACGAGGAGGCTCAGAAGTGTGAGTCCAGCTCTGGGCTGTCCACATCCTGCTGGGTCTGGCTTGGAGCCCACACAGACACTGCACATCATGGTCATGTTTAGAGTGCTGTTAAGAACCAGGCACCCCCAGCAATTTTTATAGGAGTTTCAGAGTTCCCTGTGACACTCCAACAGGATAATTTGTGGTTCCTTTTCCCTAAGGCAAATTTCAGGGCAGAATTAACTGGGTAGCTCCATTTGATGAACAAAAATTACAACACTTAGAACCAGGAATCATCATTATTGTGCAATGTATTCACATCACTCATGGATGAATAAGTCACACCATGTTTCTTCCTATTTGCTGTCCCCATAGAGTAACAACCAGCGGCCAGCACCCACAGTAGCTCTGCTGTCCTGAGGGCATCCTTGCAGGAGTGAGAGCAGTGAGCCCAATCAGGGACGCTGGCACTGCAGGAAAAGAACACTTCTTATTAACAGGCCCTGGCAAAATATAGCTCAGCACCTGAAAGCTGGAATTATAAACTGGCTGTTGTTGGAAATAAGTAATTTTTCACAGTGGAAGTAATCAAGGCCTCAGGTGGGGTTTCTCCATCACCTGGAGTTTTTCAGGCATGGTTGTGTGTCTTTGAAAGAGATCCCATCTCTCACCAGCACTGAGGGTTTGGAGATAATCATGGACAAGATCCTGTGCTATCTAGGCTGAAAAGGAGGGAGGGATGGAAGATGGTCACTTGTGGCCTTGCTATCTGCCAAGACCAAAACCAGGCTTTAAGACAGCTGGCCACAGAAAGAATTGGTTTAACATAGGAAGAGGAATTAGTAGCAGTTCTCATCCCCTGTCCCAGTGCTGCATCGGGTGAGGAGCGAGCTGCACGTCCGCTGGCAGTCCAACCAGGACCTGGTGAGCAGCATCCAGGAGCGCCTGGCCCAGCACAGCTCCCAGCTCATGGACCTGCGCGATGCCCTCAACGAGGCCGTGAACAAAACCAGGCAGACAGAGGACTTGAACAGCCTGAACCGAAACAACCTGGAGGAGACTCAGGTAGACCTTCACCACGACCATGGCAGTGAGGGGTGGCTGTCCCAGCCCTGCTGCTCCCTAACCCTGGGTCTTTGTGTCCAGCAAAAGAGCCAGGAACTCCAAAAGCAGCATGCGCTGGTGCAGGAGACCCTGCAGATGGCCAAGGACGCCCTTGCCCAGGTCTCTGACTTCCTGCAGATGATGGAGCGTGCAAAGGAGGTGAGTGACAGAGGCACTTTGGCAGGGGCAGAGGGAGAGGTGTGGCAGCCCTCAGCAGTGAGAGGTGTCCTTGCAGGCCTACGAGAAGCTGGCGGCACGGCTGGATGGGGCAAAGCTGCCCCTGACCGAGCGGGTCAAGAAGTTCTCCCCAGCCAGCAGCAAGATCCCCATCGTGGAGCAGGCAGAGGAGCACGCCCGGCTCCTGGATGAGCTTGCAAGGAACCTGTCTGGGTGAGGCACCTGTCCTGACCCTCACTAGTCAGGCTGTCTCCTACCAGAGCTGGGCATGGGAAACTGCAGCCCCACTATGGCAGTGGGGTATCACCTCCCAAGTTTTATACTGGAGCACACATTGTGTTGAGCAGCCCAAAGGGTTTGTCTGTGAGGGCATGGGCAGGAGCCTGAGTGTTCTCCATGGACTTGATGGTTTCATCTTCCAACACAGCATTATCCAGGACACAAACCAGGATGGCTTTATCCAGCGGGCGGTCGATGCCTCCAGTGCCTACGCCAGCATCATTGAAGCTGTGAGGAAAGCAGAGCAAGCAGCCCATGATGCTGATGAGGCAGCCAGCGAGGCCCTGAGGGTATGTTCTGTGGGGAACCCTGTAAAGATGGGCAAAAAACAAACTCCCTTCCCTCTGACACTGGGCTCTGCGCTTGAGAGCAGAGTCTGCCACAGCTGCGGCCAGACTCAGTGTCTGGGTCTCCCTGTCACACCCCACTGCAGTTGTCTGAAGGAGCATTTTTGTGTGCAGTCAGAGTCAGAGACTTGAATTCTTCTTCAGAGTCTCATGTTTGTTTCACAGAATGTCATATCAGAAAACCTCGGGGCCACCTCTAGAATCCTGAAGAGGAACAGCAGCATTCTGGAGGAGTCTGCGAGGAGACAGCAGAGCAAACTCAATGGGGGTGAGAGAAGCTCCTCACAGGACCTGATGTCCTTTGGGCTGGACTGAGCTCCAGCAAACAGCATGTGCATTTCTTTAATTGCAGCTATTAAAGGCACTCTGCAGACAGCAAAGGACAAGCTGGCTGACCTCCGTGTGAAGAAGGAGCAGCTCCTGACCCAGCTCCAGTCTGTGCAGGACATGCTGGGCAGGGAGCAAGGTTTGTTCTGGGGTAACTGTACTGATTGTCTCTGCTCCCTTTTTTGTGCACTCTGACCCAAGAGTGCTTCCTCCCTGCTCCTGGACACCTTAGAGATACTTCTTTCTTTGCAGAGGACACAAAGGACATGATTCAGAATGCCAAAGCAGCTGCTGCTGAGGCCAATGAAACAGCTGCAAGGGTGGAGGATACCCTGAGCACCATGAAGAAAAACCTGGATGAGTGGAAAGACAAGTATGGAGGCCTCCGAAATGAAGACCTGAACCAGGCAGTCCAGGATGCCAGGAAATCTGGTGAGTGCTGAGCCTGGTGTGCTACCAGGGTGAGTCTGATAAGAGCCACTGCATGCACAGATACCTCCACAGCATTTCTGAAAGCAGTGCTTTGCAGCTCCAGGTCAAGAGCAGAGGAAGGTAGCTAATACTGGATGCTTTAAGTCCTGGCCCCTTTTTTTTTTTTCCTCTCTTGCAATGTCTGTATCACCTGTAGCTTTACTGCAGGAGGTCACATGCACTGGAGCACTCTCACACTGCCCTCAAGGCTGATGGATTTAGGGGGATCTCTCTGTGACTGCTCCCAGCTACCACTGCTTTGACTTGCATTTCTCAAACTGCCTGAACTTTGCATTTCTCTTCCTTGCTAACCTCCAAAACTCCTGGCTCCTCTTCAACCCCAGTGTCCAGCCTGGAAAGTACCATTCCCCTGCTGCTGGAGAAGCTGAGCAGCTTGGAGAACAGGAGGAACAAAAACGCCACCGTGTCAGAGAACATCGTGAGGATCCGGCAGCTCATCACACAGGCGAGGAACGCCGCCAGCAAGGTGAGCTCAGGGGAGGGTTGAGGGCAGGGCACAGTGTGCTGGGGGCCTGGGGTGGAGGAGGGCTTACCTGAGGGTAACATGGGCATGTTTGGGCCCACCAGGCAGGGTCCTTTTCTCATGGGATTTAGTAGAACTGGCAGTGACCAGACAGGTGGCAGTGGGTTCAGTGCCACAGGGTTGGATTTCTCTCCCTACAGGTGAAAGTCCCCATGAAGTTCAATGGCAGCTCAGGGGTGCAGGTCCGGATGCCCAGCAATCTGCAGGATTTAGCAGCCTACACATCCCTCAAATTCTACATCCAAAACCCTGAGCCCAGGGGCCAGCAGGGCGAGGCAGAGGACGGGCGGTTCGTGTTGTACCTGGGCAGCCAAGAGGTGAGATGGGGCCAGAGGGTGGAGTGAGCCCTTGTTGCATCAATGATGTCCATGCCTGGACATCAGCCCCTCCCCTGGTCCCTGAACATCTTTGTGGGGAACACAAAGCCCCTGGATGCAGTCATCAGCCTGGGTGGGGAGTGGAATAGGGTCTGTTTGTCAAGTGCAGCCCTGGGGGCATCAGGGAGAGTTCCTGCCTGTCTCAAATGCCAACATGTGGCCCTGTCTCCCTGAGTTCAGGCCACTGGAGACTACCTGGGCATTGTGCTCAAGGACCACAGAGTGCATTGGATCTACAAACTGGGAAATGAGGAACCAACCTCCCTGAGTGTTGATGAGGATATTGGAGAGCAGTTTGTCACCATCAGCATCAACAGGTAGGGCCTTTGCTCAGGGAGGGTAGGATTTGCTCCTTTGGGGGTCTCCCCTGGTCTTGACCATCCCTCCCTGCTGCAGGATCCTGCAGTACGGGCACATGTCGGTGATTGTGGAGAGGCAGAGGGTGCACGAGATCAAGGGAGACAGTGTGGCCCAGGGAGAGCAGGGGCTGCTCAACCTGGACCCTCACAACGTGGTCTTCTACGTGGGGGGCTACCCCTCCAGCTTCACGGTGAGCAGGGAGGGGGGAGCGGGTTGTAGGAGGTGTCAGTGATGCCTTAGAAGGTCTTACAGGAGGGAAAACCTGTTTAAGTGCCAGGTTTCATTCCCAGCCCCCTCCTGCTTTGCGCTACCCCAATTACCGCGGGTGCCTGGAGCTGGACACACTGAATGAGGAGGTGGTGAGCCTGTACAACTTCCAGCACACCTTCGAGCTGGACACGGCAGCCGAGAAACCCTGCGCAAGGTGAGCACCGCACCGAGCCGGGAGCAGCCCTGCTCCGAGGCACTTAGCTCAGCTCTGCTCGCTCCAGGGCACAGCAAATGGCTTGGGATTGATGCCTCTTATGTGTCTCAGGTCCAAGTCCACAGGAGACCCCTGGCTGACTGACGGCTCCTACTTTGATGGCACTGGTTACGCCGAGATCAAGTTTGAGAGTCAGTTCGGCACGACCAAGCGCTTCGAGCAGGAGATCCGTGTGGTCTCCTACAACGGCATCATCTTCTTCCTGGAGAACCAGGCAGGTGCTTGCTCTCCTGGGGAGCCTTCATCCCTCACTGGGCGGGCTGGGACAATCCCAGGCCTGCTTGCAGGCAGTCCCAGTTCAGGACAGTGGGGAGAGGAGAGCTTTGGAGATCTCAGGGTTGCTTGGAGCAGGATTTTCAGCACTGTTGTTAAAAGCCATGAGAGGGGTGGACCCAAACCTCACAGCAGTCACTCGGCTGGTGATGGAAGGGCTCCCCAGAACTTGGAGACCCTCCAGCCTGGGCCAGGATTCACTCATGCCTCCCAGGCTGCAAGGAGCATTTCCAGTTTGCAATGTTATCCCTGTGTCCGTGCAGGGCTGCTGTTTGAAGATAAATCCCAAATAACTGTGACCAGGGCATTGGAAGTGGTACCTGCTCCCACCAGTGCTAAAGGCCAGGTGGGCTCAGTGCCACAACTGCATCCTGGACACCTGCTGAGAGTCCATCCTGCCTCCCCCAGGGTCAATTCCTGTGTCTGGCCATCCGGGATGGGAAGCTGGCTCTTTACTATGATTTCAGCTCTGGCCTGGAGATGGCAAAACCCAGCAACTCCTCCTCCCTCACCATCAGCAGCACCACAAACAAAGCGGTAAGAGGGAATGGGGCTCTCGTGGAAGGAGGGCTCCTCATCCAGGGTGGGGAGGGACATACACCCTTGTTTTTGAGGGGGGAAGAGCTGCAAGAAGTTTTTTGACTTGAGCCATTAACTAGACACTTTGCCTTGCCCTGTTGTGATGAACCCAACTGCCCCAGACTGACGGATCATTTCTCTGTTCTGTCTCCAGATCCAGATTTTCCTCCTCAAAATGAATAACAAGAAGCGCATCCTGGTGCGGGTGGAGCGCCTCACCATCTTTGTGGTGGAGCAGGAGAACTCCCTGGAGAATGCTGTCTCCTACTACCTGGGGGGTGTGCCCCAAGCTGTGCTGCCCCCCAGGTGGGTCCAGCCTGCAATGGGGTGGGACAGTCAGCATGTTCCCCTCAAGTTCCTGGTGGTGGCCCTGGCCCTTTCTCAGCCACATCCAGGGCTGTTGAAACATTGGTGAAACGGTGGGAGAAGTTTTCCTATCCCTGTCCATCATCCTGAGCTTTTAAGGATGGTAACTTTTCCATCTCTGGTGAGGGAAGAGGTGCTGGTGGGTGTCACCAAGTTCCTCCTTTGCTGTGCTGCCTGCTTTGGAGCGGCCTTGACACTGTGACCATCATGATTCATTCCCAGGCACTTTGCCTGAAGAGCTGCAGGGCCAGATCGTGCCCAGGGTTGTGTCCTGACTGGAACTGTCCGTGTTAACACTGTCTGCTTCTCCTGCAGTTTGAAAGCTCTCTTCCCCACGGGTGGGCCCATCCGGGGCTGCATGAAGGGCTTGAAGGCTCTTGGCAAATACGTTGACCTGAAACGCATGAACACAGTGGGCGTCAGCTACGGGTGCACCTCAGACCTCCTGGTGAGCACCAAGCCCTGGCAGCCTGGCCAGTGTGCTGGGGGAAGGGTCTGTCAGGGAAAGGGAGCAACAGGACCCCCACGCCAGGCCCCATCTCCCCTCATTCACACAGAAACAAGCATAAACCTCCAAAGTCCTCAGTGCAGAGGGGTCGTGGTGAGGTGCTTGCTTCACATGGTTGGCCACAGCAACAGCCAGAACCAGCAAGGAACCAGAGCTCCTCACTCGTCACCCAGCACCCCAGCAAGGCCAGGGCCAGGCTCCCATCTTGCTTCTGTGCTGTCTCCCACAGGTTGCCCGCCATGTCAGCGTCCATGGCCATGGCTACCTGACCCTGGCTCTGACAGATGTCCCAGGGCTGAGGGACTTCTACAGCGGCTTCAGCTTCCAGACAAGCCAGCAGGAAGGGCTGCTCTACCACCACTCCACCCAGGTGGGCACCTGCAGGCCCCAGATGTCCCAGCAGTGGGGCTGCTGCAGAGGAGGGTGCTGCTTCTCCTTGGGAAAGAGGGAATTTTGGTGGAACCAGGATATGAATCTGCAGTGAGATCTGCACCCTGAGCTCCTGGAGGGCAGTGGGGAAGGGGACTCTTCCTTGGAGTTCAGCTGCTGAGCTGCTGGGTGATGCTTTCTGCAGGAGGGGACGTGCCAAGTGTCCCTCCAGAGGGGCCAGCTGGCCTTGAACCTGCTGGGAAGTGAAGTCACCACTGACAGTGCCTACGCGGATGGCAGGGCCCACTACGTGGCCTTCTACAGCGATGCCCGTGGGTACGTGTCCTGCTGTGGGTGCTGCTGGGGGGCTGGGGTGGGTGGACCTACAGCCACAGGGTCCTGCTGACCCTGCTGCCACCCCCAGGGTCCGGCTGTATGTGGATGATGAGCTGCAGAACAGCAGGACAGGCTCTGGGCCCAGCCGGCGGCAGCGGCGCCAGGACGGGCGTTGGCTCTTCCAGCTCGGGGGGTCGCCGGATCCCGGTGCCCTCAGCAACCTCACCGGCTGCATCGGGAATGTCTTCGTCAAGCGGTGAGCGACTCCCTGCCACTGCCACACAGCAGGGCTCAGCCCCTTCCCACCTCCCACCTGGTGTGACAAGGACCTTTTCTCCCCCCGTGTTTAGTGTGTCTGAGCCACAGATGGTGGTGGACCTGCAGCAGAATGTGGAGAGCGTCAATGTCACCATGAGCTGTCCCTTGGGCGAGCAGTCACAGCAGCTCAGAGTCACTCCAAAGAAGGACAGGCGGAAACCCAAGGTACCAGCTGCTGCCACAGCTCCCCAAATCCTTCTCCTCATCCTCCTCAGATGCTGCTGCTCAGCTCTGCTGGGGATGTTCCCCTCACTCCATTCCCTTGTGCACACTGTGTAGGTGCTGGGCAGGCCTGCGCCGAAGGGCCGGCGCCACGACCAGGACGGGCTGTGCCAGCTGCAGCCCCAGCCCCGTGCAGCCAGGGGCACCTTCCGCTTCGGGGGGGCCCCTAGCAGCCGCTGGGAGTTCGATGAGATCCCAGCCTCCTTTGGGTGGAGGTGAGCCTCGCCCCGTGCCCACCCCATGCAAACCCGGCCCTGGGATCATGGCCTGGAAGCACATGGAAGCTGTTGCAGGAGAGCCGGGTGCTCCCATCACTGCCTGTCCCTGCAGGTCCCATTTCTCCCTGGAGGTGAAGCTGAATTCCTCCAGTGGGCTGCTGTTCTACATGGCGGGCGAGCGGGGCTCCTCCATGGCTCTCTTTGTCTCCAACGGGCGCTTTGTCTTCCTGGTGGACATCGGCAGGCGCCGGCTGCGCATCCGCAGCAAGGACAAGTACCGTGACCGGCGGTGGCACACGGTGAGTGGGGCACGGGGCTCAGCAGGATCTCCCTGAACCACATCAGTGCCCCTGCAGGGGTTGGCTCAGTGCAGCCCTGCTCTGGGCATTGCTTCTCAGTTGCATATGGGACACTGCAGTCCCAGGGGAGCAAAGGGGACAGCAAAATCACAGCTGGGGCTGGCTGAACCTCTGAGCTGAGGCCTCCCTTCCCTGGGCACAGCCCTGGGGCTCCTCCGAAGCTGGGAAACCCCCAGTCTTGGCACTGACCTTTGCTCCTTGCAGGTCTTCTTCAGCAGAGACCAGAGCCGGGCCCAGCTGGTCATCGATGGGCTGCGAGCCCAGAGTGCTGCACTGGCCACCACAGGGCTCTTTGTGGCCCAGACCCCCTTGTATGTGGGGGGGCTTCCAGCTAGAAAAGCCAAGGCTCACATACCGGTAAGGGCTTGGCAGCCCCATGGCATCACCTCATGCCTCCCAGCTTTTGCCTGCTTTGTGCTCAGTGGCCTCTCTCCACAGGCTGCATCAGCCTCCAGCTTTGATGGCTGCCTGAGGAACCCACAGCTGGATGGGAAGCCCCTGGGTCCCCCCTCACGCACCTTTGGGGTGACACCATGCTACGAGGGCACACTGGAGAGCGGAGTCTTCTTCACCACGGATGGCGGTTCCATCACTTTAGGTACCTCACTGTGACCTGGGACAAGGAGGGTCACATTCCATGGGAATCCACTTGGTCCTCTCCTCACCAATGGCATTTCTCTTCCAGCTGATTCAGTGATGACCGAGCAGGACTTGGAGGTGACACTGGAGGTCCGTCCCCGCAGTGCCTCTGGCCTCATCTTCCACGTCGGCACGAGAAGAAGCCACCACCTCCTGCTCTACATGGAGGAGACCAAGGTACTGGGAGGGTGGCATCCCCACAGGTTTTCAGAGGAAGTGGGTGTCTCCTGCCTGTCCCTCTCAGCTCTCCAGCTCTGATGGGTTTGTCTCACTCCAGGTCACTGTGAGAGCAAGCGCTGAGGCTGATGAGTTCTCAGCGTCAGTGACATGCCCAGCTCTCTGCGACGGGCAGTGGCACACCATTGCAGGTGAGGTGACTGCTCCCCTGGTTCTGTTCCTCTGTTCTACCCCTGCTCAGCCCACATCTCCTAGGGGGAGCTCAGGACAAGCCCAGCTCAGCAATTTAAACCCTATCCCCTTGCCATACGCACTTAATTAGGGAGTTTGTAGGTGGCATGAGGTCAACTTCCTAATTAACTAGAATTCTTGCCTGATTTTAGCACTGTCAGCTCTGGTAGGCAGGAGAGACAGGTTGTTTTTCCACTTCATGGAGCTGCTGGCAAGGCCAAGGGTGTGCCACAGGACTTGATCCATCCTGGACTGTGTGCAGCTTAAAGCGAAAGCCCAATTTGCTTTGGTGTCAAGTGTGTCCAAAGGGCTCCAAGCCCACAGCTGGGAGCAGAGATTGCAGGATTTATACCCGTACAGGAAACTCAGCCTTTAATGTAGCTGCCATTGAGCAAGTGCTGTTTTGCATCAAGCCCTTTTTGGGGTTTGGGGGCACAGCTGCAGCTCCATTTCAGCACAGCTCTATTTTAAACGTTCACCTTGTTCAGCCAGTGCTGGGTGAGGTTTTGGGGGGATTGTCCAGACTCTGGGCATTTCCCAGGAGCCAGGCCAGCCCCTTTGACCCTCCCAGTAGTTCTGCTCTTGGCTCCAGCACTGGTCTAGGCTGGAGAGCAGAGGTGGGCTTGCTGCATGGGTAAGGAAAAAGCACTGACTGTTGTTTTCTTTTGAAGTTACCAAATGGAAAAACATCATCCAGGTGGATGTGGACACAGAAGGCAATCACACAGTGGGACCCAGCCACCCTCCTGCACCCAGCACAAGGGCAACCTTCTCCCTGGGAGGGCTGCCAGGTGAGTTGGGAAAGATGTGCTCCAGGATGAAACACCCCAAAGACAAGGGAGATACTACTCCTGGTGCAAGGAAGAGGTATTTAAGCCTTTGCCAGACTAATGCCTGCTCTTCCTTGTTTCTTCTGCAGAGACAGACAAGGCCAGCACAGGGCTGCTGTTACCCCCCCTCCCTCACTACGTGGGCTGTGTCAGGAACCTGCTGATTAACCGGAGGCACGTGGACCTGCCTGGAGCCGGGATTGCCCGGGGCTCTGTGGGCCTGAAGGGCTGCCCCGTGCTCTGAGTGCCACACCCACGGACAGCCTGAGGGACAGAACGCTGCTCCGGCCCGGTGTCACCACTCAGAGCACTGACCGTGCTCGGGCACACGTATCTCCAGTGACTGCCGGCACAAGTCTGGGCCAAAGAGGGGCCACAAATCCCAGGGGAAGGAGGGCAGGGGAGGACGGCTGGGGAGAAGGGGGCACTTTGGGGATGTTTCACGAATAGAACCAAAAAGTTGGAGCGGGATGTGGTGACAGGTGAGTCCTTCCTGGGTGGTCAGGGACCTGCAACAGGGCTCGTGCTGCCCCGTGGCTCATGGTGGGAGCGTGGGCTGGAGCACAGAGCAGCCCTGCAGCACGTCCTGAATCCTGTTCCCTTCACCCCACACGTACAATGCACATAGATTTAGTTCACCGAACACTTGAGGCTGTTAATAAATGTCACAGACTGTCTGCTGATAAAGGCTGCAGGCAGTTTCTGTTTTATAATAAATGTAATTAGGACAAACTGGATTAATTCCGTCAGTTTTGGGGTTTTATAAGCAAGGGTACATTTAACCTCCTCTCAAGGGCAGTCTCAGCTCACCTACTACTGCTACACAAAGAGCTCTGCAAGGGGGAACTTGGACAAAATTCTGTTTGCAGAATTAGCATCTTCTTATCAGAGTAATTTATAAGAATCAAAAAAGAACAGAAGAGGCTGGGAGAACTGCTGAGGCAAAGCAGAAAAGCACAGCCACCACCGGCTCTGCACTCGCATTCAGCACTGATAGTACACTGACAAAAGTCCTGTTGTGTGAAGCAAGAAACCATTGCTTGAAAGGGAAGAAATGGAAAGCTTATCTCCACATCTGGCCAGGTGTGTGGGGTGGCACCTGGCCCTCCCCTGCCCTTGGCTCCTGCTCAGCCTCCCTCAGCCCTGGTGTAGTGCAGTCTCCACTTGAAGCAGCTTTTTTCTCCCAAGACACCCAGTTCACTCGTGCACTTACACGTCATATATATATTTGTGTGTGTATATATATCTCTGGCCACTTGGGGACAAAATCTTGCTTCTGAAATGGACTTGTAACTTATATCATTATATTGTGGGGTTTTTTTTATGAGGGGTAAATATTGTAAAATGGGTTTTTAACATGTCCATCTTAAATGTAATTATGACCTGTTTTTAAAGTTGTAGTATTAAAGATGGTCTTTGTAAATCACTGGTACATATTTTGGAGTCAAATAAAGTTTTGTGTTACTCTCTTTCACTTTACCTGGAGAGAGTAAGCATCAGGCTGATGAGCTGGAAGAGGGATAATCAGCACTGTAGGGATACTTGTACAGATTGGAAGGAACAGTATGGCAGATAAAGAAAATTCCTTTATTTGTAGATTTATATAAGCATAATATGAAGTTAGTAATCCTACTGCAGTTGCTTAAGTTAGTATCTAGGAATATCTGTAAGGAAGAGCAAATAACTTAATCTAAACTCATATCTTCCTCTTCATCTTTCTTGTCCTTAGAGTCTCCTTCCTTTTGGTCTGACTTGACACTGTTCTGCATGGCTTTGGCAAAGGCTTCTACATCTAGAAGTTAAACACACAAGTTACTGCATTTCCTGGGCTGGAACTCGTTGTCCACACAAGGTTAAAGTTTCATTACTTAGAAAGCAAACAGTGGCTTTAGTATGAATTAGCAGGGAGGAAAATTTTAAACAATAGTAACACACATCCATATCTCTCTGACATAGCATTTCATGCACTTTACTTGTGCATGAGCATCCTAAGACCAGAATTCTTGCAGTAATGGGAGGGATGCTAAAAGCTTATTGGGGAAAAGGGATACCCCCACCACCAGAGCTGGCCCTGACTGTTCACTGATTTCAGATGAATCATTAAAGACTCCCACAAGAAAGGCATTCCTTTCAAGGTGACTGTGACACCTCCAGAGTCTTTTGCATTTCTAGCAAGAAAACAAAGCCAACACATCTCTGCAGAATCCCAACTTCTCTCACTGCACATCACACTTTACTCTGTCTGCTGGGAACACTTGTCCCACCTGCCTTTTCCTTGTAAACATCAGTGCAAGAGGCAGCTTGCAGACTCAAGACTCTCAGAGAGGGAGAGTTAGAGAGAAGCTGATCCTTACACCCCACATTCAGTGGTTGTGTGCAGTGCCAACACCCCCAACAACCCCCTCTCTCCTGCTCCCACCAGCACCAGCACTCACCGCCTTTATTTGCTGCATCTACTGCCTCTGCAGGTAGCCCAAACTGGCTCATGAGTGGGCCCAGCTGTCCTGAAGCTAAAGCAGCACTGAACATGCTCAAAGCCTGTGGATTGGAGTCAACAGCATCAAAATAAAGTTTGCATCAGGTTCCTGCAGCAGTAACCCCAGGAGGAGAGCAGTCCTGTCAAGGCAGGGCTTGGGAACAGATATGCAATAAAATAATCACCAGTTGCATGTCCCTCACTTCCTTTTGTCTGCATGGAAGTTGCTACAGTTTAATTTATAACAGTCATTTTAGCTACTGAAATTTTGCAAATTGACAAATTTCAATCAATTGGTGTAAATTAATAGTTCAGATTGGTCTGTAAGACACCAGCTTTTATCACAGCCAGTGTCCTGCAATTAAGGACTGGTGTTCCAAGGGATGTAGTAGGAACTGTGATCATCTCCTCCTTTCAATCACCTGAAATTACCTTTAAGGAGCCACTTGGTGAAAGGAAATAATTAATTTGCTATTACTCCTGTCATTTGCCAGGGAGCACTTACAGTAAAAAGAAAGGTAAAGCCCAACTCCAAAAGAAAAAGTAAAAACCATTCCCCTCTGCCCTTGAGTGACTGCAGGAAGAACTAGTACTCCCTTAAACCATGTCCCTCCTCCTTTCCACTTCTACTGAGCAACTTCCCACTCTGAACAGTGCCAGGAACCTGGAAAAGCAGGGCAAGGTGCATCAGGAGGATGGGAAGGAGAAGTGCACTTCCCCCCAGAGCCAGCATCTACCTGCTGGAACTGAGGAGACGTCAGGGTGTTCTGGATCTCTTCCGCCGTCTGCGGCAGGGATTCCCCTGAGGGAAGGTAAGGCATCAATCGCTCCTGAACTTCAGCGTTGGCCAGGATGGGAGCCATGATCTCAGGAGTCAGAACAGCTGCCAGGTCCACTAGGAGAAAACAAAGGGCTGGCCATTAGACTACACCCAAAACCCTGTATTTTTGTCCTGTAAATCAAATGATCTAGTCAGGGTCTGAGTATTAAAACTTCTTAGCACATTGCCACCATCTTTTCTTCCTCAGTTTTGGAGTGAGAATAAGCCTCCTGAAGCAGTCAAAAACAGCACTGAAATTAAAAAAAAAACAAACAAACAAAAAAACCACACCAGAAAACAGGAACAAAAAAATTAAAAGACCTTTCAAACCAACGTGGAACAGGACAGGACAGTAAAACAGCTCCAAAGGACTCCTGGATCCAGCAGCTGCCTGGTCAGAGCACTGTTACCTTGCTGTCCTCCTGCTCCAGATGGCACATTCATAGTAGCTAAAATGTTCTGAAGGTCACTCAATTGAATGGGCTGGGTTGGGCTTGTGGCTGAGCTGGTTCCATTACCCGAGCTGGGAACGGGGCTGGGGCTGGTCACGGAGGCGGCCGCAGGAACGGACGGGGCAGGCGTTACACGGGTGGAAGAAGTCGTGGAAGATGGAGTCACTGCAGCTGACTGGCTGCGAGAGCTGCCCAAGAGAATTAGGGTAATTAAACCCCTGCAAAAACCTCTTGTATTCTGAAAAGGCTTCTTTTCAAACCCTTACAATATGAAAAACTCCTACCTCATTTTAGAGAGGTAATAAGCAGCCTTGATTCCCACCATATTCCCCATCCTATAAGCCGTGATTCCTCCCATAGCAGTGGAAGTTCACATTACTACAGCCCTGCAGGCCCAGGGCAGACCAGGCCTCCTACCTTGATGATGAACTGCTGGTTGGGGGTCCCCCACTCCCAAGCAGACTGGCCAGCCCAGGCCCCGTCAGTGCGCCCAGCCCACCTTCCGTAAACATAAAAGAAGAACAGGTTTAGACATTTGTTTCCTCAGGGTTTTCTGCACCTCTCTTCTCTGGAGAGGCTGCTCTTGTACCTGAAAGGTTTTATTTGCTAAAATAGAGGAGGGGGTGAAAGAGCCCAACCCACCCTCCCATCTCCCTCTGTAAATTAACAGAATCTTCTTTTCTGATCTTGCATCCCCATTAGAGAGCTGAACATCTCAGAAATGACTCCATTTCTAGGTGTACACAAGGATGAGGTTACTCCGGTTTGTGCCACGCGTACATCATCGTAACGCAGCCCTCTCCTCTTATCTGCTACACCAAAAACCCAACTCTTCTATGAACTTTAAAACCAAGGCCCTCAGCAGAAGATCCCAGAGGCATCTTTGAGTCGCCACCACTCTCTCCTCACAGACCAGGAGTTTGCAGCTTCAAACCTAACACAGAGATGCGGCAACAGAATGAGCCAAGCTGTTAAACACTTCACAGGCAAAGGAAAGACAGCTCCACACACCAAGTGCTCTCAGGGGAGCAGCCAGCAGGAAACCAACACCCCTATGCCAAAGAAACCAGAATCAGCCTCCTCCATCACACATCCCAATTACTAAGAACTTACTGCAGGGTCAAGAACCTCAGCTGGGAAAAGGCCTGGCTGCTGGCCCCCCTGGAGTTGTCAGGGATTTGACTGTTCCCCCACAACCCCTCTGAGCCACATCAGCCAAACACTCCATTTCCCATCAGTAGTTCCTTGCACCACATCTGATTATACACACAAAGCACCTGCATTTCTCACCCACCTCTGGGAGCACCTGGGAACAGAGGACAGAACAGCACTCAGTGAGCAAACCCACGGCCAGCTGCAGACCCTGTGGGTCAGAGTGAGCCCCTGCCAGTCCCTCCTTGGACAGGAACAATGCCATGGAACCAACACTTCCTTCACTCATCCTAGAGCTTACCCAGCATCAGGCACAGCAGGAGAAGCGCACCTGGCTGCACCACACCCTGCTCTGCTCCATTTCATGGTAAAAGTGCCCCAGGAGCAAGAGAGCTCCTTTGGAGCTCAGCAGAGCCCCAAGAGATGCAAATCAGATGTGAAGAAGACGACACTCCCAGGGGAAATGATTCCCAGGGATTCACCACAACCACTGTTTGCAGCAGCAAGCAGATGGTTCCCTTTCTGTAACATGTCAATCTGGCTTATGGCTGGAGGTAAAGGCAAGGAAAGAAGAATTGCTGAGGAAAAGTGCTGAGAAAAGGAGGACAGTCTCAGGATTATCTGAAGCTTCAAGAGGAAGATCTTTTCCAAACACATCCTAAAAGGCCAGATTTTTCCAACATTAACATGAGATTTGCATCTGAACATCCCACCAATATGAGACTTGCATCTGAAGCTAAAAAGACACCAGCCAGATCCACAAAAATGGACTTCTGAGCTTCAGCACAGAACCTTGGTCACTGCCATCTGTGTTCCTTTGCCTGTTTGCATCGAGGGTCTGACCTGTCAGAAAATGCTCCTGGAGCATGGATAGTATTGAGAACAGACCACAGCAGGGACTCCAACACAGCCCTCAGCCCCTTCAGAAACCAGAGATTCCAGCTCTTCCCAGGGCTGCCCAGGAGAGAGAGCCCTGCCCTGAGCCTTGCCCCTCTGACTGGGGAGTGCTGTGGGGTGGGACCACTCTGACCTTCCTCTTGAATATTTTCTACTTTGCACACAAATATTCACTGAATCAGAGACAACACAAGCAATTCCACAGCTTGGTAACCAGAACATTCACCAGGAACAAATCACTGGTTTTTGGGCCTTGCTCCAGTGAATATTTAGGAAAAAGAAGAAGGAGAGGAAAAAAACAAGGGGAAAAAAGGCAGAAGATTCAGTGCAGCAAGGAGCAGAATCAGTTCCTTGCAGATCAAGCCCTGAGATAAGTGCTGTGGAGAATCTAGTAGTACCCTTTTTCTGCCCCTGAGCTCATCTATGAGGCAGGGCCTTGCCTTCTAACGAGAAAGAAGTGCTACTGAGATCAACAGCACTACTTCAAAATATTGTCAGGTAAGATGTAACCTGGCAGGAGAAAATACCATTTTGGCATAAAGATATTAAAGCATTTTACCAAGTCCTCCTAAGCCCGTTGGTCCGATCAGCTGCATGAGCTGGTTATGGCTCATGTTTCCAAGAAGGCTTTGCAAGCCACCCTCACCTAAAAACAAAAACATTCTGAAACACAACATATTCACAGAGTTTTTTTCACAGAACTCCGGCTCAAACAGCAGGAGATTAATTGGCATCACATTGTGTATGGAAAAACAGTTTCAAGTGTTTACTGATTCATGATCTTCATAAAAGATAAATGTAACTTGGCTTCATAAAGAGGTAAGACTCCAGAGAATCTACTGGAAACAAAGAGACTTCTCCTGGCAGTCTTAACTTTCATCCTACACCTATTTTAACAGCACAGTTTATTCTGCTAAAAGCATGTTTACGCTTCTGGTATTAACAATGTCCCCAGCTCACCCTCCACAGCCATCAGGGATTTCTTCCTAGGGAACTCTAGGGGCTTAGTCTAAACATAAATTACAAAAAAAAAAAAAGCCTCTGACATGAAGGAGCAGAGAATGGACTGTACCTCCCAGTGCTGAGAGCTCATGGCCTCCGCTGGCATTCCCACCCAATGCCCCTGGCATGGGGGGATTGTTGAGATATTCATTCACCTTACGGCAGTGCTCCTCATCCTTGTCTGTCTTCGGCTCCTGCAAGAGAATTGCTCTTGGTATGAGTCACACTGGGGGTATTTTGATCCAAGACCTTTGTCATTGGCTTCCCACAAACCTGCATCCAGAAGAAGAGTCGTTTTGATCCTGCCTTGAACTTCAATACATACACACGGCCTGTGGTGCACTGTGGGACTCTCTTGAACTCACAGTCATCAGGAAAAATAATCAAATCCTGGAAAGTGTGTCAGGAGAAACAAATGTTTGAGAAAATACATCAATATTCCTTTTCACCTCCCAAATCCTTCTGCCCTCCTCCACAAACTTTCTTCCATCTGCTCCTCAGAGCAGAGAGGATGTGGGAGTGCAGGTCTGTCGGTGACATTACATTCTCACCCTAATTTGTCCTGGAGGAGCTCTTTCCGCAGTGCAAGCAGATCAGAACATGACACAACACCTCAGCACTCAAACACCAGCTCATACTCACATCCTCCACGTTGCCCGAAGTCCTGTCCTTCCAGCAGAAGTGAATGAGGGAATCATCAGTTTGCTGGATGTAAACAAGGCCTTTTCTCTTGTCTGGAGTTACAGTGCTGCCTTTCAGGGACATCTTCCCTGCCCGAAATTCCACCAGGTATTTGCTCGAGGAGCCACGAGAGCCTGGCACCAGGCTTGGAAATAATGCACCTGAAGACATCCTGGAGAGAGAGCAGCAGGTGTGATGAGAAATCTTCCCATATTCTCTCTTCCCAATATCAAATTTCAACCTTTACCAGGTGGCTTCACAAAAGCAATCTGTCCCGCTGCCTGCAGAATTCCAGGGCGATTCAACTGAGCTAAAGGAGAACCCTGGATGAAGACAGGAGGCTCTACAGCCCTCCACTAAAAAAGGACAGCCTGTGTGTTGAGGCACTTGAAAATGAAGCCACCGTCCCCCGGCGCTTCCTTCTTCAGTTCGAACCATGGTTCAAAGCAGGAAACCCTGCTGAATCTTCAGACTGCGGCTCCAGCACCCCCGCAGAGCCCCACAGCCTGCCCGGTGCTCCACTGACTCCACTGACCCTCACGGTGACCCCTCACGGCGACCCNACCCCCTCATGACCCCTGAGCCCCCATTCCGTCCCTCAACCAAGCACAGCCCAGGGCCAGCGCGTCTCCCAACACCTTTGGTTGGTTACAAAAAATATATCCTTCCGCGGAAGGCACGCCGGGCCCATGGCCAAAGCCCGAGTTGCCTCACGGTATTTCAGCATTGCTTCCCTGACCCAAATCGCAGGTGTTTTCAAAGAGCCGGCGGTGTGGGGCCTGGCCAACACAGGCGTGTTCCCAACGGCAGCGCTACGTGAAGACTCTTGGGTTTGTTCTTCAAAAGCAGTTTTGGGCAAAAAGTTTACTGGAAAACTGTTTTTAATTATTAAACAATAATAAATAGTTCTCATTAGTTTTCTTCTGAGTGATCTAGGATGGCTCCTGCCCTCATTAATCCGGGTGACAAGAGTTCTATAAATGCTGGATGTGTGAAAAGCTCGTCCCCATTTACAGCAGGACATCACCTCCAAGATACAAACGCTGTACAGCAACTACCAAGTTACCTTTCACATTTGTAACATTTTTACCAGAAGTCCGCTCTCTCCCCAGCTCCAGCTCACGCCTTGGCCTCTCCATCACCACACCAGGGTGAGGTCTCAGTGCTGGGAGTGTTCCCAAGGCTCTTCCCGCTGCCAATTCCCGGCCGCTGCAGGGTTCGGCTCTGGCACCACACAGCCCTCGCTGTCCTGCACCCCCACCACCCCACGGACTGCAGGGCAAAGGTGCTGAGGAACAGAGTCCACCACGGCTGGACACCTCCACACAGGGCTGCAGGTGTCCAAAGCTCCAATTTAAATCATCTTTGTCCAGTGAACGTCACAATGAAATCAAGGTACAGCCCCAGAGCTGGCTGAGCAAAGCCAGAGTCCTCCTGCCCCCTCCACCAGCTGCTCTGTACGGGTCTCACAAAAATCTCTGTCACCATCCAGAGGCCCAAAGGGTATTTATTAAGTATTTATTATAATTTCTTTCTAGCTGGTTTCTCTATGTAGCTGTATTAACATATACTAACACAGTTATCTTATATACAGTGTTTAATCAAGTTATAAAAGTGACATTCTTTCAAAAGGTGCAAAGTTATTAATGTTTTGACACGTAAACTACTGAGGCAACATCTGCATCGAAAATAAAAACTTTTGGACTTTGAGAGCATTAGGAATGCCAGGGCTGGCCAAGCAGAGCCGTGTTGGCAGCGCAGGGAAAGGGTTCTGAAAGTGTTGCCAATGAAGCACAATAAATTAGAAGAATGGGTTTGGAATTAATCTGAAATTTTACTGAAAACTTCAGACTAAAGGAAGGGGAGACTGGGGTGAAGATGTAACTAATGAAGTGCTCTTACATTGGAAATGTTCCCAGTTTCTTTTTATATCCCATGAAGATTCTATACTGAAGTTTGAATTAAACACGTTGGTACAATTGTTTCATGCTTTCACAAAATGACAAGGCTTTAGGTCTTTGAATTTTAAATCCTGGCTTAGACAAAAGGGATTCTACCCTGTACACCTCCTCTTAGAAACAGAACATCTGTACAGTTTTTTTCCATTCAGGCAATTTCTATTTATATGCACTGTTTTAAAAACATCACTCCAGCATTGAACATACCATGTAGTTAAAGCAAGTTTTAAACTCCCACTGGTCTAATATGTGACTCCTTTCAATCCTCACCTAACAAAAAATTCCCTATGGCATGTGCAGTGAGCTTGGAAAGGGGTTAACAGCGTCTGACACTGTCGTTAAAGCTCAGGTTTTTATCAAAACTATTTTTATGCTGTTCCATGTGGATCAGCAGTGCCTTTTCAGATGTGTCTGTGCCTGTACTAGGAACAAGCACAACCCCACTGTGCCACCAAGTCCAGCTCAAGCTCTGAGGACTTCCATCAACACAAGGTACAAATTGTGGCAAGAGAACCAAGTTGCCATGAACAAGATTCAGATTGTGCCCTTCCTTACTGCCTTGAAGTTTTACAGCTTCTCTTATTTTTCCAATGAAGACAACTAAATTTCCCCCAAATTTAATCTAATTGTTGTCAACATGATTTGGTAGAAGAATTTCTCTATGCATGTGTTTATTTTCTTTTGCTTTTTAATCCTGTGGCTGAGAGAGAAACACTTCAAAAATCTACTTTCTGGATGAAATCACAGATGTTTTGGACACAAATCAGACCAGTTCTTTCTTGAACTCTTCATGCTGCTGGCACTTAACACCAACCATTTCTAAATTACTGTAAACTTCACAGCAGCACAGCTGCTCTCCTTTTTCGCCTGGTTACTCATTTCATAAAAGAAGCAGCAACATTAGGATTAGTTTTAATTACTGGACCTAATTTTTCAAGCCTCTCTCCCCACCCTGGCCCCTGAAATGTACCACTTGAAAGGAAATGAATGCATCAGTTCAGTAACTGATTATTTCCAGTATTATATGGTTTTGATGGTTTGATATGGAAAAAAAAAAAAATCCCACTTTTTGACATCACGTGTTCACAGGAAACTTGTAATAGGTATAACTCTGCCAAAGCTTTAAATGGATTCTGCTTTTTCACAACATACAAAACAGACATGACCTAATAATGAGAAACATGCAAACCAAAACTTCCCCAAAACATGAACCTGTGTGGATACACACACGGAAGTGCTTCCAAAGGAAAGTTTAGTCTAGAAGCATACACAGTGCCAAAGCTGCCAAAGGTAGTGCAGAAGAGTTAAGCCTCCAAGTGGTAGCAAGCAATATATTGTACATTGGAACCACCTCGACATTCCTGCTATTGCTTCCAAAGCTTCTCCTATGATAAGAACAGCATTTGACCTCAGGAAAAGCACATTCTGGGTGTGCCCTTCCCTTTTTCTACCGTATGCTCTATGGGATTTATCACAGGTATACAGTTTAATGCTCACAGTGTCCCAAAGTTGTGAAGACTCTGTAACAGACAACTACAGTGTGAGAGGCTCAGGCTGGGTTTTGTGTCCTGAGTCTCTCAGTTATGGAATTGTTGAGAGGGGGCCAGGAGCTCCTGTCCCCGGGGAATGCTACATACAGTACGGGGAGTGTGACAGGACTGGGTTTGATCCTGTTGGTGCCACGTTGGCTTTTCATCCCTGCTCCGAGTGCCAAAAACTTCAGCTTCCTCACTATTGGACTAAGTAACGAGGATATTATCTCTATTTTATTTAAGTTAAGTAGTTTTCAAGGATGTTATGTGCTCTATGGATACAGAGTATCCTCCTGCCAGAGAAACTAGGGGAGGAAATGGAGAACCAAAGGTCCCTCTGAAAATTAGTGAAAACTTGATGATTTCGGGTGCAGCTTTATGGAATGAGCGCAACAGTATTTAAATATTTGGCAATCCAACATTAGTGATAATTAAATCATTGATTGTTGACTGACAGAATTTCTGTTAAAATTTACTTAGAAAAGCTGGTTTTTGCTATCAACAAAACCAGAGTAACTGGCTTGGAATGAAATCTAGTAACTAGATGTCCGGATGAGATGAGCAATTGGTTCTGGAATTTCAGTATATGTCTGGACAGTCTGAGAAATTTCTATCAAAATAGCCACCTGAGTACAGCCAATCTGGAGTCCCAGTGTATGGGTTAGTGCCTTGATGAAACCATCTGTAACACAAAAAAGAAAAAGGAGAAACAATAAAAGAAAAAAGCAAACAGAATGAACAGTTATTAACAGGGAAAAAAAAACCCAGTGCTGCTTCTTTCACAACACATGCTAAAAATACATTGGTATTTCTTATAAAAATAACTCTCAGGAAATATTCTGAACATGAAAATCACTGAACTTCCTACACAATTATCACTACCTTGTAGAGAACCTTTTATTTTAGCATAAAGGAGTAAGAAATGGATTTTAAAATTTCTGTCTTATTCCAAGTAAAAGTAACATTAATACTCTAGATTATATCTATTCATTTTTACTTTAAAAGAATGCCAAATCAGTTACACAATCCTTGTAGGAAATTCGTCCCAAGAGGAAACAGTTTCTGTTCTGTGAAGCTGTGCCCTGCACAGAACATCAACAGCTGCTCATTTTTTAGCCACGTTAACCAAAACCAATTTTATATTCTCTGGAAGAGATTTTTCAAGGCTTTAACTGGAATTAATCTGTAGCTACTCCTCCAGGCTTTGGGAAAAGAATGCTTTCTCTTCTGAATTTCACAGAATCATTGAGCATCCCAAAGTTCTTGCCTTTGAGGGAAGCAACTGCAGCGACTGGCCATGAGCACACACTTGACTGCACAGCACTGGCAGCTGTGAAAAGCACCCTGTGGGAGCAGCAGCCAAATCACACATTGCTCCCTGATGCACTCTGTGACTCAGAAATTACTTGAATATGCAATTCAAAAAAGCAATTTCTGAAGTATCCAAGCCAAGAAATCCAAAGAGTGTGAAAATAAAAGGCCCTAGAGGGCCACAATGTCTTGCTCAACTACCAAAAGCTGGACAGGAATTGGTTAAAGGAGATAACAATATTTTAACATCCATTCTAACAAAAAATGACCTCTGTAGGTTTAAAAAACAAAAAATCCAGCATTACCACAGTAGTCAATTATGACAGGTTTCAGCATTTATTATTAGATAATTTGTCCAGGACAGACTTTTCAGCAATTTTGGCTTCCACCTACATACTTAATTGTTGACTCAGCAATGCTTTAAACGACACTACAAATTGTGCTGTCATGGAAACAATGGAAACAATGTGCTGTCCTGAATAAAAACAATTCAAGCAGTCTACCCAACTATTCCAAGCTTAAACAAATTCCTCCTTCCTTGCCCCTTACCGTGTGTGCCACTCCACCTCGTCTTTTGCACGCTCCTTGCGAGCAGCTCTTTGTTTCTCTTCTAATCTCTCCTTCTCTTTGCTTGCCACATCTAGCCAATGTTTCAAGAGAAATTGGTAATTTAGCAAAAAAGAAACAAAAATGCAGAAAACACAGGAAAGACCAGAGAAATGAAATAGAATTCGTTTAAGCACGAGAAAGCATTTGCTGTACACAATCTTTAGCAACAAAAACCTAAAATTCATTTCAGAAAAGTTCCTGCTACAAACACAGAGCTGAAACTGAAATGTTGGTGTTTTATCTCTCAGAAGCACTGCACTGAGACAGCAGGGAAGAACTTGGATTAGGCATAATAGAGAGAGTGATTTTTTTCACTGTTTGGCCGTGTGTTTCCTCTGACAAACACCAGAGCAGCACAGCACGTCTGCTCACCACATGTCTCTCCAGACAAACTCCAGAGCAAGTGGAGCACGTCTGCAGCTCCTCCCAAGCTAGCAAACATGCAAACACATCGTAACACAGGACAGCAGCCCTGGGATCCACCTGGGATGCATCTGCTCTCCCAGGATTTTCTGGGAGAAAACAGACATCATACACTGCTCAAAAGCGTGTTCAGTGCACAGGATGAAAAAGAGTTACAGCTGGTCTGGGAATGAGAAACTAAAGACTGTTTCCTGCACTGATGTCCCTTCAGCCATCCCCCAAAACTCACTCATGTGCTAGTATTTCCTGCAGCCAACACATACCCATGTTCCCGTTCTCCATGTTCCTGATATCCGGACGTAGCCGGCAGTCTGTGGGAGCCAATATCGCTTCCATGCCCTTCTCCAGCTCATTGAGGCTCACAGCAAAACTGGTGAAATTGTACATCTGAAAAGCAAGTCAAAGGGAACACACAAGTTATTCCAGCAAAGCAGAGCTGGCTTCCCCTGCAATGAATGGATACAACAAAACTTCCAAGAGAAATTGCTGAGTCAAACCCGTACTGGCTGCCCTGAAGGCAAGGTTAGGTTCATACAACACCAGCTGAATTTTTTGTTGGAGGGGAAGAACAAGAAAGGGCAGATGGGGATAGAAATCACAACTTTCATTTTTTAAGCAGCCTTTGCTTGTGAGGATTAAGACAGATTTTCTACAATAATGATATTTAACATCATGATCTTTAGGAAAAAGCGGAACAAAACAAAACCACCCACACCTAAAAGAACAAAAAGTCTTGCTGAAACTATGGAAATTAATATCCAGCTGTCCAGTTACTGCACCCTGCAGCAGCTTGTCTTGGAACAGCAGGGCCAGCAGAAGGGAATGTGCACTCATATTTTAGCCACTCAGTGCAAAGACCTCCCAGACAGGTAGGCCTAAGTCTCCAGATTCCCAGGTGCATTTGGAGCATGGATTCCTTGTGCCAGCTCAGACACAGCAGGGCTGCTTTCAGCACAGGACTGAAGCAGAGCTTGCTGGAGTGTCATTTCAGTGCAGCAAGAACTGCCAGAGCCTGGTCCTGTGCCAAGGAGTGACACTGCAACAAGGTTCCCTGAACCATTACTCGTGTTCCCCTGGGTAAATCACCAGCAAGAGCAGAGCACAGGCTAATTGGGACAGTTACCTGTGATGAGTTTGGTGGCCTACAGTTTATTCTCCAAAGCAATTTACTGCCTGGTATGAACTGCACTGTGTCTTGAACCTCTGGCATATCATCAGCCTCATCATTTTCAGATTTAATTTCGTCTTCACTCTGAAACAGATAACATTTGGCAGAGGAACAAAGGAACACTGGAGGGTTTCATCTAGGATTCTGAAGAATTTGTTCACATTTAAGATACTGAACACTCCTGTACTTCTGCCTCATCCCTCCTGCTTGCTTTTCCTCACTCTTTGTACAGTCTCTCTCATTTTTATCATGTCTTGCTCTTGATATCCTGAATAGTCTCCCAACACTTAAATAAAACTTGAATATCTGTTTAAAAAAATCAGAAATAGTAATAACAGTAAATCAATGACTTTCAGAAGTGTTTTCTCCAGCTTCCCTTCTATCCTATGCCACAGCTTAATTTCACCTCACATGACCATTATTCCTTCAGATGCAAATGAGCCAAGACTGAAATTTAAACCAGTTCCCAAGTTAGATCTTAAGTCATAAATAGGGCACACCTGTTTTTGGATAATGCTTCATCATTTGCAAAACATTCGGATGTGTGGCTAAAAAAAGACAGGCCCTCATTTCAGTCAGATCCAGACTCCAATCACAGTTACCACTGCCAGTTTTCTCACTGTGAAGACTGTGTCCTTAAGTTTATGAATACAGTGACTTTCCTTCAAAGTTCCTTTGTTACCAGCTGCACTGCTGTGCTGCACATGTAAAACTGCAATGGTTCAGGAGGCTGCTCTCAGAATCTGAGAGAATCTGACTGCTGCAGGACACAGACAGTAGCACTGTGGAATTTTAGAGGATTTCACCATGAGACCCCATTTAAAACCACAACAACCAGAAGGGAAGTTTGAGGCAATAACATTCTGGAGTGACAGTAACAGTTTTTCTCGCTTCCACCCCCTTTCTATTTTCTTTCTGCCCTCTCTGACATAGCTCACTTGTTTCAATCAAAAATACCCTACTAGGTTAAACAGGGCCTGTTTTATACACTAGAAAACAGCTCCATATGGTTAAAAGTCTAATTTCAATCATTTGGTTTGAGTATTCATTATTTAAAAAGACAGTTCTAGGCTACTTTCCATGTCAACATCTGGTTTACTGTTAGACAGTTCCCCATCTAAATATAGTCTCAACAGGAAGGAAGGAAGGAAAGAAAGAGTTATTTTCTTAAGATGAACAGAACTTTATTAAAATATAAGCCTGTACCATGATAGAATCCAGAGCCAAAAGCAAGGCCTGTTGTTGCTCTAGAGTCTCCTGATGTGACTATTAAAGTTTGAGCCTCTTAACATCAAGGATGATTAGTTTCTGTTTAACTTTTCATTTTCAGCGAGTAACTGTTGATGTAAGGAAACCCAAAATCCTCTGCTGCAGTATACAATATTTCCCATTTTCCATGTGACACTTGGAGGTTTTGGCAGCAGCTTACCTGACACTGCTTACACACAAAGTAAAAACCCTGAATGCTTCCAGACCTCTTTGTTGTGAAGATTTTCTGCATCATAAGTTCTGAACATCTACATCACCAAAAAGCATATCTGACTTAAAACAAAATTATTACTGCTTTTACTGCCCCAATCCTAGTATTTTCACCACTGGAGTTAGCAGTAGAGCCATTTCCCTCATTCAAGGACTGGACAACATCAGCTTAGGGGTTGATGTTTGATGATTTCTCTGACCAATCTCTAGCAGACACCATTCCTACAAGCTCCCTTCCACACCAGCAGCTCACACTACAGCCTGCAAAGCTCCAAGTGCCTTCTCACATCCAACTCCTACCAAACGACAGTTTTAACCCTTCATTCACCTAAATAAGATGCTTTGATTTCATTCTATGACATTTCAGAATCTTTTTTCCCTAAGGAATCGTTCACCTTACCGACTTCTTCTTCTGCTCCCCACCTCTCTTCTCACTCTTCTTGTAAGTCTCGTACGTGGCGGGATCAGTGCACCACAAACATTCTGTCCACTTGCCATAGATCACACACAGCTTCTTCCTACTGCAGAGAAAGCAAAGGACACTGAGCTCCTCCTTCACACTGAGCCTGCTAAGCCAAGCCTTTCAGATTCTGATCTGTATTAAATATTCAGCTTCCTTCTTCACTGCATTTTATGTTTTTATTTGCAGATTTCACAGAAAGGCAGAATGGGTGATTCTTAGAAAACACAGATGTTTGATAAGCAAAGTGAAGGTTTCAGCTCATTCCAGCTCTCCAGAACAGATCCTCATAGCAGTCACATGTTTTTGCCACTGTTAAATGAATGTGGGTACATCAAAGCCAATTATAATACAGATACTCAGAGTCACAAAACAGGTTTGGGTTAATTAAAAACTTCTAACAACCACACTCTCATTATTTTAAACTGAAGACTGGAATTATGACTGTACAATAGCAAATCATTTGCACCTACTCTGCACTTTTCCTTTATTTCCAACACCTGAATTGCAGAGTTTTTCTAATAATGCTTAAAAACGATCATCCTGGAATCAGGGGGTTTAATACAGACACAGAGAACAAAACTGGGTTACAAACTACACCACTAGCAACTTTAAAGTCACGTCATTGTGGTCACTATGCCAGCAAAAGAAATGCCCCAGTGTTCAAAAACAGAGTGCCCAAGAGGCTTTTATCACTTACTGTTTGTCCTGGATGTATCCCTCTACTCTGTGAAGCTCTTTCCCAAACAGTCCACACGGTTTAAAATTAAGGACACATTTATCTCCAGTACTGTGGAGGAAATAAGTACATGATTAGAGAAGCAAACCCCTAAATACATCAGAAAATTTATTTTACCTTATTAAGCTTTTTTAATATAGTTACAGTTAGCTGGTGGTTACATACATATATATATACATATATATATAAAAATTATTTTTATTTAACTATGGTTTATTATCTGACCGGGGCATTAAAAATGGTTAAAAATTTCACAGAACTAACAAATTTTGTGCAAATACAGGAGACAGGATTACTGGTTTGATGCCATGAGAAGTATCAAACAGCAGCTTGTTGGATTGAAGCTCTCATTTACTGACAGAGCAATGTGTGCAGAAGTAATACTTCTCATAGAATTCCTTCCCTCATTATTTAGAAGATAATTTATTTTATATACCTAAAAAGCTTTGATAGTTTGATAGCTCTGAAGTTGGCAGAGCAGTTGACGCTCTCTAAGTTCACATTTCCCAACTCAGCAGTCATTTTTCTGTGCTGTGCCCTTAATTTAAGACATTCTCCATTATCTTAACTAAAAAAAGTGACAAACACCATGGAGGTCAAATCTGCCTCTGGCAACTATTCCATTTAATGGTTCTGGAGTTAAATTTAATTTCTGTTCTCTGGCAATGGGGCTGAATTTGGATGGGTAACTCACAAATGTAAAACCTTTGCTCTTCATAGGTCATCAGGCTTTGTGCCTTTTCATTAATAATATTATGATAGTAAGCCCAGGCCTAGGGAGAGTTTGTATTTCTCAGGAGAAGAAAAAAAACCCAACCCCACAAAAAGACAAAAAAAAACCCCCACAAGACTTAGGAGCTACAAAACAAAGCTTCTTGTGTGTCTGACAAAAATCAAAATCTGCTCTGTAACACAAATGACCACAACAATCTCTACAGCCCCTGAATTAATGATCAGCATTACCTGTGATTTACAATTTCTACCACTCCGTACTGTTCTAACCAAAGTTTACCAATAATTACATTATGTACACAACAGGTTGGATTTGTCCATGTGTAAGCTTCATTGTGCCTGTCAAGGAAATAAGAGAAAGAAATCATTTTCTTGAGTTTGAGATGGAAACCTGTTTTCAATTCTGTTCATGGCAGGGCAACATATTTAGCACTCCTCTGAACAGCCAGCACTCAGCTTCAAAACTGAAGAGAAACAGACTTTTCTTTACAAGCCAACAATGTGTTGTATCCAAGCCATTAGTGCAAATTAATAAAGTGATACTGCTTTTATTCTTCTCCCTTCTCACGTAAGTTTTACAGTTGCTGTGCTTTGGATTACAAATTTCAGCCCAACATAAAGAGCAGCCCAGGAATTCCATCTTTTTCATCTGTATTTTTGAAGTTTTAAGTGACAAAACATAGTTTGCAAGAGAACCAGACTAACAAACTAATGCCTAACAGTGTGTTCTATTCAATTGCTGCAGCAGCAGTAAATTGCGTAATTGGTTTCCACAAAAATACTGATGAGAAAACTTGTGGCATCTGAGACCTGTTCCAGTGCCACTGAAGGTAATTTTGGGGGGTGTGACTGGTTTTTGCCTTTTTTCAGTTGGTTGTTTAACACCAGTGGAACACAACAGAACTATTGCAAGCTACACAAACATGACATTTTAAAATTCAGTTCACTACTCAATTCCATCCTTTCCCCAAAGACTTACTGAGAAGAAGGAAAAATCCTAGAATTGATTTTCCACTTGGTTTTATTTTTGGGGGTTTTTTTGGAGAACAATGACAAGTGTGAGTTAACAGATTCTAAATCCTTCAAAGACCTTATTCCATAAATGGTCAAAATGTTAAACAACAGGATTCCTACTGTCACTAGCAGAGTCAAAGCCATATATTCACACTCATCTTTCCAGGCTAGTAAGGGAAATATTTAAGTAGGCAATCAATCCATCTTAGAAAAGCTTGTAAACTCTGTTTTAACAGAAAATACAGAAAAAGCAGTGCCCTCTGCAAAAAGTGCCTTGTACTTCAGAGAACACTCCAATGTAATATTTCCACCCCATCTGTCCAGTACAGCTTTTCCAGTACAGAGAAATAACAAATAGTGAGACTTCAATGATTTCCCACAGCTCCTTTTCTTCAAGGAGTCTTTAGAACAATGACAAGTCTTCAACTGGGGAGTGTCTAATTAAAGTCCCTCCAATTTATCCCCCAGCCTTTAAACACAGTTTTATTCCTGAACTATTCTGACACCAGAAGCTTTACAGCATAAACCAAAACACACCACCAGGCACTTATGGTTAGGGCTAATGAACTGAAGCACATTTTTGTGCTGGAGAAGAGAGGGAAAAGTGTCTTCTAATGCTCTGAAAAATAGTCATGGTTAACATAAAGGCACAATTCAATAGTGACTCACAGCTTTGCTGCCCAAACAGCTCCTTGTTCACTCAAGCCTTGAGCAGTTCTCAGACTCCTCAAAGCAACAGAATGGTCTGAATCCCAACACTGAGAGGTTCAAAATTTGATTTCAACTTCTGCTGCTAACTTGAAGCAATTATTTAAAAAAAAAATGCTTTAACTGTTTATATTCCAGTTTAAAGCCTTGATTAGGCTCAGCATGAATTTTAATAGTCTTCTAAAGAAAGGCTCTCAAGGAGCAAACATTATTTTGGTAACACCTGCATTCTGCACTAACATTCACAGTTCCTTCTACATTCACAAGAAATTTGCTTTATTTCCATCACCATTTATCTCCAAGACCAGTTCATACTTTTATGAACTTTGGAATATTAGATGCCAACAGCTGAAAAATTAAACTACTTCCAAAAGAAAATACAGGAAAAGTCAATGTTTGCTATGGGAGCCAAGTTGGTTTGTTATTGAAACCAAATATCTAGAACTTTCCTAAATCAACATTTCAAAAGCACCTCAGAGTTAGGCCTCAGAAAGGCTTTTATAAAAGTACCAAATGCAGAATAGTTTATTTGCAACTGTTCTAGTGCATCTTCATGTCCCACTTGGGAAAGCTCCAGTCTTTGTGCCACCAGGACACAAAACAATTCACGTAATTTATGAGAGACAAGCCTGGGAGCAATCTGGAGAGACATTCTTGATTTTAGTAGGAAGCTGATCCTTCTCTGGAAGTGGCAATCCTGACAAGTTTCTCCTTACCTCAGAGAACAGTTCTTGTCAGATGCAGCTCTTTCCACACAAACTACCCAAACCAACAGCAATACTGAAAATTGATATGAGCGTGAACAGCCCAGTGAAAATCTTATCTCTGTATTTAAATTTTACATGCCTCCACAGAACTAGCTTTCAATAGCAACCAATTCGTAAGAAATGCTAATTTTCATGGAGGAAAAACTGGGTCAAATTGCTATGGAAGCATAACACAGATTTAAAAAAAACAGCCCTGAAATTAAGCAGTGAAAATTAACTTGTAAATCAATTCTTACAACCTCTTCAGCAAGGGGTTTTTAGAAACCTCTGAAAAGCCAACTGGGTTATTACAGTAAGTAAAAAGTTATTTATTTCTCATACTCACTTCAGAAGCTCCAAAGTAATTGTTCCCCGAGGTTCTGCTTCTATACTCTTCCCCCAGAATTTTAGTTTGGGATAGATTGATCCATGAAAGATGAAGTCCTTATTGAGGCCTTCAGAATAAAATGCACTAATAGGTGGGTGGTGGCTGACTTGTTCAGATATAAACCTAAATCCTAAGTCCTCCCTGGCAACAACAAAAAAAGAGCATTAAACAGTAAGTTTATTTTTAATATTGTAAGAGAAAAGACCTGATACTTAAAAAAAGAGTGAGATATCTTTAGATTAAACTGAAGGTGAGACTTTTCCTTTTCTAGTTCCATGACACATTTACAATTCATGAAATTAAAGGATTTCTACTCTGAACACTTTCTTTTTATACCCCAAAACCAGATTTCTACCCAGAAAGGCATCTGAAGAAGTTTCACTGAAATAACTCATGAAAATACAGAAACCCTTTGGGCAACATGAAAAGGTCTGACTGAAAATTCTTTGCTCTATTGTAGATGTATCACCCATTTCTTTGAGGAAGCTCAAAGTCCTTCAGACTAATTTCTCTATCTGACATGATCAACAAAACAGTATTTAAATTAATTAATAGTGTCTGCTCAGGAAGTGTCTTTGGTGGAAGAACACAAACCAATTTGTCTCCAAATAATTCACAGAATACTCTGCCTAAACTTAGAAATAAAATTATTAGCTTTTATAACAACTTCTCAGAAATTCTGAGAAATTCTGAGGAAAAGAATTTCAGCTATACACAGAAATATACTTTAGTGGTATTTTACTATAACCAAAGCAGTGTGAGAGTCTGCTAACTCAAGAACACAAACAGCCCCAGCCCCAATTTAAAGTAATTACTACCTGGTTAATTCATAGGTTTCTCCTAACAGTGGGTTAAATGGTTTGCCAGTTCTCTCCCACTGAGAGGCTACAGCAGAAACTGCAAAAGCAGCTACAGCCTGTAAGCAAATTAAGAACATATTGTTATGAGAATAGTGAACTAAAACTCTAAGTTTAACATAATTTATTTGTTGCACATTACAGTACTTATTATCCCAAAAAGGAATTGCTTTATATTGCTTAAGGCAAAAACATCTGTAAGTTTCCCCACATAGAAGTGGGGAAATATAAGCACTTATTAAGAATCTCATTTCCAACAGGAATTATTGTGTGTGGTAAATTCTGCCAGGTTACACTCTGCATCACCTTCTTTTAGAAGATTAGCCTGTTTTTTTAAATCTACTTTCCCCCCACTTTGACTGCCCCCCACCCTCAGCTCATTGGGAACAGCCTCACTCTCCTAGCACCAGGTAAGAATTATTTCTAGCACAAATGAGACTTCTTGAATCAGGTCAGCAGGTTCAGGTAACACTGAGGAGCTCCTGCAGGCTGGGAAATGGAGGTATGGACCACACAAATACAGGATCCAAGATAAACACTCCAGTTCCACTTAAGTAAAACCAGAGCTGTGAGCAACACCAGCATAACCTGATGCACAAAGGTGTCACCATGTTCACTTCCTTGGTGTGAGAGCAGCCAGGTACTGTGTCCTACTCCCAATAAGGACCAGTTTTGGAGAAGGAAAGAGTGGTAAATTTGTCTCTGTCACAACAATTTTTCATTCAGGAACTTCACAATCATGAAGCCACTCAACAAACCAATTTAGAGTGACATAAAGCCAAGATTTCATCCTCACAACACATAAAACCACAAAAAGAGTCAGTGTCTAATTAAAGAAATTAGTTGACATCCTTGGGCATGGTCAGTTGTGGCACTTTCCTTTCAAACTCTGTGCACAGCATGGAGGGTCAAAGTGTCACAAATATTTGACACAGCCACTATGAAAGAAGAAACTCATCTAGACAGACAAATTGGGCATTTCTTCAGGCCCCTGAGAAAGAAATACACTCAAGTGAGAAACTGTCTTAAAATCAAAGACTGGGAGAAAAAAACCTCTTGTGAATTACCCAGAAGGTGGTGGGGGTTCTTACCTGCATTCTTTCCAGGGGATCTGCATGACTACAAGCCTTATTGATGAGGTATATATGCTCCATATATTCTGTTATCCTTTGAAGGAAACTCAAGGGCTCGTTGAAGACAATGGGCATCGTAATCTTGGACAGCTCCTACATAACCAAAGGGCAAGTTGACTTCTTAGACACAACACTAAGTCAACAACTGGCAACAAGAATTTTGAAAATAGGTTGTGGGTGAGCTTATTTATAGTGTTCCCCAAATACTATATTACTGATATAAAATACCAAACTGGTATTTGGCAAGCCTGAAGCAGACCTCCCAGTACTACGGCAGAAAGGGGCTGGAAGCACTGCAGAACACTACTTGCAATCTGAAATAACAACTTAAAACATTGATCCAGCTAACCTAATAAATTCACAGAGAATTTATTCTCTTCTCTGCTGTGGTCTGTGGAAAGCAGAAGAGGTTAAAAATTCCCTAGGTAGCAGCAATAATGTGGCAACCAGCTCCGTGCTGGTACTGAAGTGCCACACACTCCTTGGAAACCCTCACATGCTTATTTGCATAAAATCTATCTATTGTACTGCAGCAAACACAAATTATTTTTTGAAAGGAACAGTTACATAAAGAATAGCATCTGAATTGCTCTAACAGATTTTAGTGGCTTTATTTAAGCAACCTGTTATCTGTGTCAGACCGTTTCTGGTTTCCCGTGTGGATACAAGACAGACAGGAAGTTCACAGAGATTTCCAGCACTCCAGGTCTTTTACTGCACCCAAGCAAATTTGGCTGTTTAATTACAAAGCTGTATTCATGACTGAGCATTAAAACATTTATGTAAGTGCTTAAAACTTAGCAGAATGCCACCAGATGAAGTAAATGCAACATTTTCCTCACCTTGGCACAGGCAAGGAAAGAAAAATGTTAACTTTAACTAACTTAAACTGATTTGGCCCAAGCAAAAGGTTTGGATAGATAGGTCACTCATCCCACCAAAAGGGGTTTTGAGAGAACAACTGTATCTTCTAGATGACATGAATTAATAAAATAAATTCCTAAATCACATTTTGCTAAGTAAAGAATAAAAAAAAAGGCAGCTAAGAGAGCATTGTGTCAATCAAACACATTTGACTGTATTTTAATGGCTTTAGTCTAGTTTTTAAAGGACAGGTTCAGATATGCCAATTCACATGCTCCAACAGCTAAAGAAGATATGGAAATAGTACTGTTAATAAAGAAATGTTGAGATCTTGGGAGTTACAGTTTAAAATTGTTTCCTAGTGAAAAAAAAGGAAAATGCACCAGGTGTTAGATTCTGTGTCTTGATGTCTAAGCAATAAAATTAATTAGCTGACAATAGGAGAATTAACACAGATGCTTCATCCAAGCTAACTTACCAGTCCAATGCATTTTTTTAATATGCTCCACACACTAAAATCACTTCTAGAAAACATTGGGGCAGGTAATGATGTCCTGTAATGGAAAAAAAAAATCCAACTGTCATTATCAGCCTATTAAACAACAAGCCATTTTCTTTTCTATTGAAGCAACTTATAAAGGAAGCAAAGCATCACCCCAGACTTGGCACAGGAAGCAGACAGGTGAAATGACTCTCCAGTCCCAGAGAATTACCCTCTGCATGAGAACAGCAATGCCCCAAAAGGTCAGAGCAGCACATGCTCACCTCTCATCTCCTATGCAGCTCTATGTGTTTACCTGTGTCTCTTAATCCCATTTTCTTGGATCTCTGTCTCTCCATTATGCTTTCCAGTCCTATTGCTTTGGTGTGGATCTAGATCAAGCATTTCTGGAACTTTATGATTTGCTTCTGAAAACTCTCCTGAAGAATTGTCTGAGTCAAAGCCTGTATAAAAACCAAAAGGCAACAGTTTTCTTTTTTCTTAGGAATCTTACCATACCAGAGTGCCACTCACATTTTGAAAGTCTCACTTGAAGTACACTTAGACTAGGTTAGTTTATTTCAAAGAGTATCAGAGTGAAAACCCTTATTGAGTGACCTAATTTCCAGGAGTATTATGAGCCAACTGTTGCATTAGAATCAAGAATTATCATTTTTCACACTGCTGAAT
Organism: Illadopsis cleaveri; assembly: GCA_013399915.1. NCBI lineage: Eukaryota > Metazoa > Chordata > Aves > Passeriformes > Timaliidae > Illadopsis > Illadopsis cleaveri. The sequence continues at coordinate 738,428 of VXBB01023395.1, forward strand.
ATAAAACTCATTTAGAATCTTAAAAGCTCTCGAGTAGCTCCTAATCAGATTAGCTGCATTGTCTCTTTTTCAGAGCTGCAGTGTAATTACAATAATTTGTTTCAGTTATGTAGTTTTCCTCAAAGACCTCAAATAAATTAAACTTACACTGCTAACAGGCAAGGAGAAAAAGAAAAAAAAGAAAAGAGAAAACAGCCATTTCACAATGCAAGGGCAAACACCCAGACAACTGGAACCACAGAAATGTGGGATATTGAACACATTTTTGCCACCCATATGTGCAAACCATCTAACACTCCCCTAATGACTGCAGCAGGAACACGTGGACACCAGGATGAATCATTCCCTGAGCTCGACAAGTGACCCACAGCCTGACCTGCAGGAGGAGGCTGCATTTCCTATGTCTCAGATCCATCCCCTTGGTCAAGAGCTACTGGAACCAAACCACCACTGTAACCAAACCCCAACATGCTTGGAACAGCTTTAATCCCAAAAATGTTAAACCAGCAAGAATCTGTAGAACACAAACCTGTGTTATCAAGCAGCCCTAAGTAAAAGTTGGACTAAACCAACAATCCAAGATTCCAGTCTAATGATTTTTAGTCACATAAATTACACACATAGTAATATAAATAATGACAATTTTTGGATATGGCTTTGAGTAAGAAGATTTTAAAAGCATTCTGTGCACCTCTACACACACCCTTGGTCTCAATCAACAGCAAGAGGCCTCCCCTCAGTGCTGCTACCCAGACTGACTGCAGAAACAAACCACTTGTAAACCACAACAGCATCACCACAGAGCACCCAAAAATGATCAATTAGTACTCAATTTCACAACTGCCACAGCACTACAACAGAAAACACTGCTGATCAATCAGTGTAATAAAGGAAAATTTTTGCTGAAATTAATTCTAAGATCATTAAGTCCTTTCTGAGAGCCAATTCTTCCTCAAGAAAGATTTTAGTTTCCAGCTTCCAATTTGAGAGTCAGAGTCAAAATGTAACATTAAACATGGGTATTTTCTGGCATACAATTTTTGCCATAGTTTTAAGGAATACATAACAATTTTTGCATTCTTTTCATTCCAGCTGTCACAGCCTGGGCAGCCCCTTGTCTTTGTACTGAGTTCCTGTCACACTCAGCTATGGCCTGTCCCAGAGTCCAGCTGTGGGTACAGAAAGATTCTGAAATATTACAAAGCCTGTAAACACTCTAATGGAGTGAAGAAATCAGTTGTGTTAAAGATTATTTCAAATTTAAATGGACTAAAACACTGTGAGCCTCTGCCATTAACCTTTTTACAAAGCAGTACTTCAACTTTATTTTTACTTCTCCAATGGCTGCTTTTGCTGTATTACAGCAATTCATGCAAGGCACGCATTCCAGAAAAAATAAGCTGCACTTTTTTCAGGGATAAAGAGCATGGCAATAACATTCAGAACTGCACCAGGAAGTCCCAGTGATATGATCTTATTTGGTAAACAGTAGGTGTAATGGGTGATGTCATGTCTTGTCCTGTCTCCTACGTTTTGATGTCACAAGAATGTAATTATACAGCAATAACCACACCTTGGCACTCTTAGTACTCAATTGGAAAGCATGACAGTCACATATAGATTCAGGTCATTAAAATGAGGACTGCCCTGAAACACCTGTCTTAAAAAAACCTTCAGTCAACTCACAACAAAATATTTATGATTTGAAAAAAGTGTTTTTAACCATATATTAGCGGGTTTGGAATCTGTTACAGTAGAAGCAGCAAAATAACTTATTAGCTTAACTGTAAGTTGGGGGGGAAAAAAAAAAAAAAGGAGGTTTTTGGTACAATACCCTCACCCAAAAAAATGATCAAGCTCACATGACACAAAGAACAGCATCACTTCAATGAGATTAACACTTAAATGTGGAAGTAAAGCTTCACAACAGGAATAGTCCATTGGCTTATAGGGGAATAGTTCTGAAAAATGTTACTGTAATTTCAGTCTTTACATTGCACCTGAAACTCTGCAAATCCTATCAAACGGTTACTGTGTTATCCACATTAGTGTTTCTGTTTCCTATGATTCAGAATTGTTTTGTTCTGTTCCTGTAAAGCACAATAGGAATTTAGATTCAAGTATATATAGTATTTATGGACAACAGTATGTCAGTGGTAAGTAAATAAATGCCAATTCAAATGAGTGTCTTGCAGACAAACAACAAAAATTAAATCCTTGCTCCAGAAAAGGAAGAACATCAGAAGGGTAAGTTTGCTTTTATTAGACTGCACTTCCACCTAATTGCTGAAAAAGCAAACCAAAACCACTGTGGTACATAGCCAGATAATCACAGACTTTCAACTACACTTTCCACCTTAGCATCACATGACTTATCCACTACAAACCCATTGATAAAGTTTCAGAAGATGCTTCTCAATGAAGTTCTAGGTATTACGGTTCTATTAACAACTATCTAGGCACCATTTTATGCAGAGGAAGTATATCTGGAAGAAAAACAGCTTACAGAAGTGATTTGTTGTAGTTTTTTTAAGTTCCAAAAAGAGCCATACACCAGCTGCCAATAAAGCTTTGAACCTGAGAAACTGAGTAGGTAAGAGTTACTTACAGGACAGTTTTCATACTGAAAAGCCACTGGGAGTGAGGATAAAAATGGAGATTTAAAAGGAGGATAGAGGCCCAGAGACAGAAATACAATGTTAACACTTAGCTTAATTAGAAGTTCCACTGACATGCTTAAAGAGTGAAACAAAAGCTTTTTAAAAAGTCTTAAACTTTCAAAGTAAAATACTCAAGTTGGGTGCCAACATAAACCTATTTCAAGAGTTTAAAGAAAAGTGACTTGCCAGTAACTTTAGTTCTCTTAGCCTTCCTCTTCCACATCCTGCAAATGAAACAAGCCCACTCAGAGTGTGCCAAGGCAGCAGAGGCCCTGCTCCTGAGTCAGGGACAGAGACACGAGACCTCCCCTTTGGACAGTCAGCAACTTCCCTGAGAACTAATTAAGCCTTGTCAGCCAGGGCAGAAAGGGAATCAAAATACCTTGCTACTGACAGCCTTCAGACCTAAAAAAGGCATAAGGAATAGGATAAACATGTTGGAAGTGCAGATAGCAAGTGAAGCAAGAGGTATTGTTTTTCTTTGCCAGAAATTAATCATTCTCCACTTTCCAAAATAAGTCCATTGTCACAAGCTGTAGCTGATGGAGGCAGGTTGGCCTTTCACAACATCTGCAATACTTACAGAGCCATTGATTCAGTCTGATCCAGACAGAATGAAAATATATCAGTTTGGCAGATAACCTCACTTCCTTCTCCCCATGTGAAAGCAACAGAGAACAACATCCTCACAAATACACCTGGCTGGATGAACCAGCTGAGCCTCTTGGGCACAGAACACATTTCCATGGAACTGCTACTTTTAATATTTAAAAAAGCAAAATTGAACTATTCATGTTCTCAAAAATAAACTACCCTGGTAAACAGCCAAGTGTTTTCCTGCTTTGTGGCAGCACTTTCACAAAACGCTTTGGCAGAAAGATACCTGATAATATCAATGAAGGATACAGCTCTAAAACAGGTCCCTGATGGCACAAAGTCTTTACAAAGTCTGTGATGACATTAACACACCCAAAGTGACATTGATCAAAGCTATATGCTCCTTGTCTCACAGAAAAACTCAAAGAATGTGAAAATTCATCTCAGGATTGACCACCTTTATCCTGATCCAGCCTCAGAGAAGGTAGCCACTGGAATTTGAGAAAAAGCAGATTCTTGACAGCTGTGATGTCTGGAATTGAGATCACAGGTAACATTCCCAAGGGATTCCCTAGGGGACTACTCATACATGAGGTAAGGCTGTCAGGTGTCAGCAATGCTAATAACTCTGACTGCAAAGAAACTTCCCCCCATGGAACTCTTGGTCACCAACTTGATTCTTCCCCTTGACTCATCAATACCCCAGTCCATGCTGCACCTCTGTAAGTGCCATCATCATCCAGTCAGGGACAAATCATGTGCCAGGAGGATGACTCCCAACCACACAGCACACAATTCCCCCCTATGAACATGTCTTTTGGATGAGATGAGAACAGTGTCAGAAGCAGGAAACTGCTCAGCCAAGGAGTTAAAGCCAGCACAGCAAAAATCAGGGGTCTCCTTAGGAGAGATTCGTATTCTACAAATGGATGTCATTAATTAATAACTATGGAAAAGCTGTGACTTCCTCAAGGAGTGAATCCATATTATCTTAAAGGAGGCAGGAAACTACCTGGGCTGCTGCTGAGTGTGTTGCAGAATTCTGGAGTAACTCCCACAGAGTCCAAATGCTCTAAGCCTGGTTTACTCCCTAAAGGACAAAAACCCCAGTACCCAATTCCTAAAATCAGTGAAGCTTGGGAACACATTGCAGCTCCTTCTGGGGAAAACAGGGCCCAGGACTCAGCAGGAGCACAAGAAAAGTATGGTGCCCACACGGTTTTCATCTCAACACTAAAACACAGCTGGAAAACATGCTTGCTCCTGGCAGCCACATCCCAATCCTAGATTTTGAGCAGATTAAGCACATCTGAAGGCAGCTTCTGCCCTTCTACTGATCTGACCTGAAAACAAGGAGAGCATCCTTGGAAAGAGCAGACCGAGGAGCCTGCCAAGGGAATTTCAGGTTTTTAAATCAAAATTTGGAACTTCACATCCTGGAGTTTCCACTGGGAAACCTAGAAGCTCACCTTAGCTGAGAAAGGAACATGATTGTGGACTTGATCTCTTAGGAGTACTGCAGCTACACCTACCATGTCCACACCATAAAAACACTAAGACACAGGCAGGCACTACCAGGACCATTAACACCTAAAAAATTCACTAAAGCACCATGTGAAAGATCCACAGTGTTAACAGGAGCAGAGAGTTACTGCAGACATCAGCAGCCAGGGAACATGAATGCAGAGAGGCCCATTTATAGTTGTTCTTGGCATCACATTTCTCAATGACCTGGACAAGACACAGATACTAAGAACTAGGTCTGACTTCACTAGGTCTGTGCAAATAACTCATCAAACTGTCAGCACCTCCTAAAGCACCCAGCTGGAGAAAGGGATTGAGCAAAACTCCTTAAAGACAGACAGTCCTGAGGGAGAACAAATCTGAAGCAAAGTATTCCAAACCTAGCACTGCCCTTAAACTAAGTACCAGGCTCCAAGAAATGCATATAACACACACACACACATATATATATGTAAACTTATCTCCTGCCAGCACATTCCCCCCAGTGGAAGAATAAGATGAGGATGGAACAAGAGATGGAACAAGGAGTGCTCACAGAACTGACACACAACACCCCAGCTCTGAGCAGTCAGCCACGACTGCAGGGACAAGAACAGCTCATGCACAATAGCTCAGTCACCACCACCTGGAGCACTTGCAGAGGGAATCAACCTTTTGAGGTGGAGGGGGAAAAGAAGAGGAAAGAGGACAAAAGCAGAGTGTCTAAATGCAGATTGAGTCAAACACCAAGGGCTGTGCAGTTCTGCAGCAAGGGACAAAGGAATGTGTCACCATCAAAGCTGTACAACACAGACCTCATGTTCAGAGGCACATTTCACACCTTTTTCAGTGGAAAAAAGATCTAGTTCATTTGTGGCATTACCCTGAGCTCTTGGAACTGAAATATTACTAATGACATACAGAAACAACCCGTTGTGTTTTCAAGATTTTCATGGTACAGTGGTTTGATTTTACAGATGAATTTAGAGTAGTAGTCTCCATCACTCTCAGCTGGCATGAATGCAAACCAAATTTCCTTCTCTCCTCTGTGACATAGTTGTGACAAGTCCTGTACAGTGTGCTGTCAGTCACACTGCTTCACCCAGCCCCCTCTGTTTACTCCTCACATGAATTTCCAACCAACCATGTCTAAGTCTACCTTACCCACTTCTATCTACCATGCTACTTCCATTCCTCCAGCTTTCACACTTGCCATTATTCTATTTTCATTCCTGTGATTTTACATTAACCAGTGTACACTCAGTATTTCTCATTTCACCTCTGCTACAGGATTTCTCAAGAGACATTTCAGTGGAAATCTTTAAAATTGTTTAAGATCTTTAAGAGGATTTCCATTTTCTCTATTAAAATACTTCAAGCATTTTATTTCACCACTAAAACCATCTAAAGCTCTTATAAATAACTATTCATCCTTACTAGTTGAAAGCAAAGTACTATTTGATACACTGCTCAAGTGTGAAGTGATTCATGTTTGCTTTTTTAGAAAAAAATAGAATTGCCAAGACTTTTGGCTCCCTATCTTGAAAACATACTTCTACAGCAATTTGTTTCTGACTAGAAAAACATTTTCTACTTCAATTCTTTAGGATATGTTTTCCATTAAAATAAAAAAAAATAATACAATAGCAATAACAAGAACCCACAGGAAATATTTCACTTTCAAAGGGTCTGCTTCTCAAGCTGCTGTTAAATTGATTTTCACAGAAAATGAAAGCAAGACCTGGCCACTAAAGGACTGTTAGAGTGATGAAACAATAACTGGTATTAACCTTTAACAAAAAAAACCCTTCATTTCCATGCCTGAACATGAACTACAATTTTCCTTTTCTACTTTTCAGAAGATAGCACCACAAGTTTTACCAACACAAGTTTACTTTTGATTTATTATTAACTGCTATATATTACCAGCCCCATGCCACACACACAATGCAATTTATAGGAGTTTTCTTCCCCTGGGCACTGTGCCCATCACTCACCCGTAACGGCATCATAAAACTCTTCTTCACTGTTCATCCTTCAGTGTGAAACCTCTGTGCAGCCAGTGCAGTTCTCTCTAATGCATCGTTGAACTTGATTTAGAGATTAAGTATCTGTGTGCTGTCAGGGTCTTCTTTTGCAAATACCCAGCTGCTTCAGATGATCTATTTGACAAGACAGGGAAAGAGAATTAGCAGCTTCCACATTTCTCCTGTGTAAGAACACTCACACTTGACAAACACTAATTTTCCTGTTTCTTCCCATGGCAAAACATGGAGTTTTGCATTCATAAGTAAACAGCTTTCTTTGATACCACAGTAATTTTGAAGACAACTACTACCTGCCACAAGAACAAGTTGATTTACTGTGCCACTCTTCTCTCTGTATAAACACTTCATATACATTACTGCAAAATGTATCTTATTTACAGCAAGTTAAATTTCAGGCAAGTACAGCTAGAAGGAGCAGAGAACTGACAGAAGAAAAAGCCAGCTGACAAACCAAAAATTCTCCTTAGCAAGAGGATAAGCCTTACTGCATCCTTAACCAAGAAAGCTGGGAACAAGATCGAGCCTTGGTATCTCAAAGTCTGACCACTGCATGAAAATGTTGGGTCTGACTCTACATCATGCAATCAATATGTAGTGACCCTGAGAGAAGTTCTGTCAGGTTACTGCTATGCACTCCTGAAAAGACAACTGGAGATTTTTCCTTCTAGAAGGAATGTAAAGAGCCAACGAAATTTTCCTCAGTAGAACCACACACTCTGCCAATAACTTACAGATTTATGTAGCATTCCAGCTCTACTTTATGGATAGACTAAATTAGATTTTTTTCCAGATGGTTGGCAATGGTGTAACGCAAATATTTTTACCTCACTCAATTTTAGTTTAAGGAGAAGAATGAGAAAATTTCATTTTCACTCTTACAAATGTTCACCAGGTTCAACAACGAGCCAAGTACACAGCAATAAATGACAGCATGGCAATGCTATCAATATCTCCTCCAAAACAACCTCAATCTGTCAGTCTCAATTTTTTCTGATCCTGAAGATTCCACTGCTTTTGTGACAGTAGTTTCTCCAGAGTAATTAAAACTTGCACAATGCCATTCCAATTAAGAGAAACAAAGCCAGAAGTGCACTCTGCTCCTAGGAGAAGAGTTTACCATGTTTGAAGCCAATTTCTTCTTTTTCTCTGCAAGAAACCAGACTGTGTTTCAAGTCTTTTTCCCCTCATTGCCCAGAAAAAAAGCTGTTTGAATGTCTCACATACATACAGTTCTTTTAACTATCCATTCAGAGGGAGGAGCTAAACCAGCCCATTATGGGGCTCACCTAAGTTAATTATTTGCCTTGAAGTGTTTTATGTCTCTCAAGGACAGGTATTTTCATTTGTCACTTTTCCCTCAGGAACCTCCCGTTCCCTTGCTACTATGGGATTTTACATCAATCTCTGCACCAGCAATATATTTACAAGTCCTCACCCTGCAAGTATCTTTGAAGATGCAAGACATTTATGACTTCAATTTTCTGCAAGCATTGCATCCTTCTAGCAAAACAGCTGCCAATATTTCCAGAAGGAAGTTTACGTATGTACAAGACCCAGCCCTCTCATGATCAGGACTACAACTACATTATTTTCTCCATGTTTTCTTGTATCTTTCCTTTTTCTGTTTAGTCTTGCACAGAAGGCACTAAGAAATAAAAATTATGACTTACAAAACTGTCAAATATCATTAAGAGCCTTAGAATAAATAAGGTCAATACAGATGAATGCCAGTTTCTCCTCCCCCCTCTCCTGCACAATAATAACTGCATTACAAAAGGCCTTGTGAAGTGGAACTACATCCCACAGTGTGCAGTTTCAATGCAGATATAACAGAGCTTTCCTACAAAAACACCCACCAAGTACAAATGAAGTGACCAGAACCAGAGACAAATGAAAAGCAGGGTTATGTTGTGCTCTCCTGACATCTACCTCACACCGCACCTGAAGCTCGCTGCTATTGAAAGCTCAATCATATGCCTGTAAGTTATATACAAAATATTCACTGAAATCACTTTAAATAGTTACAGTCACAAATTGTCCTAAGGTGTTAGGAACATTTTAAAAAGGAAAAAAAATAACATGTTTTGCTGAGTTACACTAGGAATAACTTCCCACTTGCATCACATCTTTTACATACAGTTCTTTTATACAGCAGAGATTAACATGAATTTGCATGTAGCTGAACACACAGTGATAACAGCATTCAGCTTTCATGAGCCAAAAAGCTGGGATTAAATCTTGTTCTCTTACTAACAGCAACAGCAAAAGTTACTTTCAACTAGGCTGAGATACCAGAAGACAAAAAAAATCCTGGTGGCTTCCTATTCAGTACCTGTAATCAGTATTTCCTCCTCCATTCCCTGATGTTCCCAGAAGAATTCACCTGCACACCAGCACCTGTGGTTATCAGCAGCTTTTATCAAAATTGCCACTGAAAGAAGCATGCAACACTCCTGAGTCAGTCAGACAGACTTTCAAGAGCTCAGGACCAGCTGCTGTCCTGGAAAATCTTTCATAAATTTTTCATAAAGAATAAACATCCTGTCATGGTCTCACCTTTCAGTGCTACAGCATAGAAGAAAGGAACACAAAATCTATTTGGACATTCTCTTGCATGCACAGTAATCAACAGGAAAGTAACAAACAGGTTTCCATACAGACTTCACTTGTTGAGAGAACACTGTTCCAGCAGTTGAGGTTTGCTGGTTTACAGGTTAAAATTATCTTAGTGGGCTTCACTTTGCAGGCAGGGCCAAGGGGCTGAGCCTGGGTGCCCAAGACAGAGACACCCAAATGTGCTTTTCCTGGGGATCTCAGCCCAGCTGCACCCACCAAACCATCTCATCAATAACAGAGAAAAGTTGCAAGTAGAGGCACCTTAAGAGAACTGGAATTTCCTCATTTAATGATGACAACACACCCCTGGCCACAACCAGTACAGATTTTGTGGTTTACAGGATAAGCAATAAAGCTTATCTACTTCCTCATATTTTAAGGCTATGGATCGGTACGAACTAATTTGATTTATTATGGGATTTCTGTGCATGAGTACAAAAGGCTACATTTATTTTTATTTCTGTATCAAAATAATTTCCCTACAGGAGAGATGCTATTTTTGGAGCTCACACTGAAAGACAACAGATAAAAACATCCCAAAAAAGCATAATACTCATCCCAACAGTACAACTTTGATTGGTAAATCTGTACTGCAGCTGTATTATCTTTCACTCTGATACGTTGTCCAAAATATTCACAGTAAGATTTTACTCTTTGAAATTACCTTTAAAGTTGAGCATTAAAGCAATTTATAGAAAACAAGCCTAACATAACTCACTGAAGCAAGTCTTGAACAAGTTATTTGGGCAGAAACTAGATTTTCTAGTCATTTTGCTTATTTGCAGGCCAACACCTAAAATATGCAAACCCAAACTAGCTAAGCATAGGATGTGAAGTCAAAAACTTGTAAGAGCTTCTGGCAACTTCTAATCAAAGAACAACCTCTTTGGTTCCTCTGAAATAAGTTTTAAACCTTGGTGATGCTGTAAAGCCATTCACAAAAAGGTTAAACAAGATATTATGTTGTCCAATAACACAATTTAGAAATGCAGGTACCAATGCTGAAATAAAAAAGCCACTTTTGTCCCAAGGAAGACGCCCCAAAACCTGAACAGGTAAGGGATAGATATACAACTAACTATAAATCACATGGGCATAGAGCATGGTGTGTATTTTTGCTGTTAAAAAGTGTCATTGGTAATTGAGTAGCACAACAAAAGCAGGTTACCTGAAGGGAGCCTACAGGAAAGGTGCAGAGGGACTTTTTACAAGAGCATGTAGTGACAGGATATGGAGGAATGGCTTCAAACTGACAGAGAGCAAGTTTAGATTAAATATTGGAAAAAATTTCTTCCATGTGAGTGTGGTGAAGCTCTGGCACAGGTTGCCCAGGGAAGCTGTGGCTGCCCCATCCCTGGCAGTGTCCAAGGCCAGGTTGGACAGGGCTTGGAGCACCCTGGGATAGTGGAATATGTTCCTGCCCATGGCAGGGGTGGAATGAGATGAGCTTTAAGGCCCCTTCCAACCCAAACCATCCTATGATTCTGTGATAATCATTAAAACTCCTTTAAATTCTCATGGTTTATCTGAGAGGATCACACATTCCTGATTGATAACCAAGGACAGCCCCTCTCTTAAACGACATGAGGATTTTGCAAAGGCCAAAGGACAAAACAAAAGCATGCAGCTGAAGTAAAAACGACAGAAACACATCCACAGCACACCTTGAAATAGGTTCTACAGAGGGGAGGGAATTACTGAGAATTCCCGAATTCCTGCCTTCCAGAGCTACAGGAGAGGGAACAAACAGAAAGGGCTGTTCCTAAACATGAGACAGGTCCCAGGAGGAGCTCAGGAGCAAATTCCCTTCTCCCAGTGACCCCCACAGCCGTGATGCAGACAGTGTAACAAACTACTCACACCACCTCCAGTCCCAGCCAGGGCCCATGACCAAGGAAGAACAAAGTGGTGGTGGATCTGTCAATCAGCTGGGGGTGAATAATGTCGCACAAAGTGGTCTGTCAGGCACAGAGCTGAACCTGTCACTCGGCACTGACACGTCCCAGGTGATCTGGCTGCCACTGACACGCTCTGCTCTGCAAAGCTCTGAGCAGGTCAGAGTGTCCCCTACAAGGTCACACTCCCCAGCAGTAGAAGGTACACGAATTCTCTTCCAGAAATACACCAGTCCCAGACTCTGCACAATTCCTATTTTAAACCATTTTCTCCCACTTGAACTTATTTTTAAAACCAGGACAACAAAAGCACAAGACTTTGCAAATCGCTTTATAAACTGCCTAATTTGCTCCACGCATTCCGTGACGTGCACGTGAGCATCCCTCTGAGAGGAGATGCACATTCCACCCTCAGGAATGCTCTCCAAAACCGGTGTGTGGGAATCCACTGCTTTTATCTTGGTAAATTAGTAACCCCTCAAATTCGTCACTTCGTAGGCTTGTTCCTTCTCAAATTTCATTTTTTCAGGAGAAAAATAACAAAAACAGCCAACTTATTTCAACCGTGATCCTGGATCCTAGGAACTTACACACCTATTAAAGAACTCCAAAAACTTGGACCCCTGTAAGACTTTAGACCTGTAACTACCCTAAATTAATTCAACTAGTTCCTCCATCCTAACTTGTTCTTCCAGGTTAATCCTCAACAAAGACCCAGCCAGATAACCGAAAGTTACTCCTCCTTAAAGAAACATTTACATTTCCATAGAAAGACCAGCATTTACAATGAGTGGCTCACTGGGCTGGAATGTGGCTTAGCAAGCTCAGGTTTGAAGCTGGCTGGGGACAACTGCAGTGCTTTTTTCCCCTAGACCTCAAGCTGAAATTTCTCATCACGCAGCAATTCTGGAAAGCTTTGCTGACATCACCCTGCTAAATTAAAAATCCCTTTTTTTTTTTTTTTTTTTTGCTTTGAAGGTACATGTTCTAGCTCTACATGACATATAAAACACTTGGTCCTATTCATTACACAGATATTGAATGTACTTGTAAAATCCAGGAACATTTAAGTAAAACCAAGTACAGAATCAATAAACAGTCATTAAAATAACCACAGAGGTTCACCAGCACGAGCAGGTAGGGTGATAGGAGTTCAGTATCCTGGAATTAAGAGTGCCACCAAAGAATTCATGAACGAGCACATTCATCAGCTTTTTCACATGCCTAACAAGGTTTTGTTGGGTGTGTACTTCCACAGCAAATTTTAAAATCATTTAAGTTTTTTAACAGAGAAAGAGAAAAGTTGCAAGCAATTAAGAAAAGGGAAGAAGGAAAAAAAAGTCACTTGGGACCTTCCGCATGAAAAACATTTTCATTACTTTGATATGACAAGGACAAGGGGGAATGTGAATTTTCAAACTGACAGAGGGCAGGTTTACATTATACATTAGAATGAAATTCTTCCCTGTGAGGGTGGTGAGGCCCTGGCACAGGGTGCCTAGAGGAGTTTTGNTTATATATTAGAATGAAATTCTTCCATGTGGGGGTGGTGGGGCCCTGGCACAGGATGTCCAGAGGAGCTGTGGCTGCCCCTGGATCCCTGGAAGTGTCCAAGGCCAGGTTGGACAGGGCTTGGAGTAACCTGGGATGGTGGAAGGTGTCCCTGCCCATGGCAGGGGGTGGAATGGGATGAGCTTTAAGGTCCCTTCCAACCCAAACCAGGCTGTGATTCTGCGACATCCTGTGTTCAGGATGTACCTCCTGTCCAGAAAGGGATTCCCAAAGAGGAAACAGAAGATCAAACATCCACCTCCTTCATAAAAACACCAAAAATAAGAAAAGGGGGGAAAAAAGAACACAAAATCCCCCAGTCTACAACATAAATGGTAGAATAAGAGCCAACCCCATCGTCTCTTGAGCTGCCAGCTGAAATAAAACATAGCTGTAGTACTTCAAGGGATAGAAATAAATAACTTGAACTAGAAGATAAATATTCATGTGTGTTTAATTCATACACATCTCCTGAAAACATCAAACTGCAGTGTTTCATCTCTGAATGAAAGCTTCAGGAAGGATGAATCTTAATTGACTCATGAAATTAGGTTACCAGCAACACTGGATCTAAAACATCTACAAAAATTAGCCAAGAAGCAAATTTAATTGGCAACTTAGATTAACTGTTATGCACTTAAAACCTCTTCAGCCAGAGAACAGCCACACAGATGGCAGAATCCAGGAGAGGATTCTCTTTACCAAGTGAGATTTGTTTCTTACTCCAAAGTTTGAATGTAATATCATCTGCCAGATGTCTTGGCAAGATAAAACACTCTCTGCAACCACAGCAAGAGAAGGGCAACTTCCTTCTCAAATCTGTTGAATAAAGTGCAGAGAGGCTGAGTGAGGAGGATCAGCTTGGCCACTGTCACTTTTCCATTTCTTTGGGGATTGCAGCTGTCCCCACCACAGGCTTTTATGTAGTTGGGGGTTACTAAATGGCCTGGGGACAGTTCACTGCCAGCACTTGAAACAATGATGACAAAAACCTGACCATCTGAAAGGTTAGCTTTGAACAAATGAGCTGAGCAGTTTATGGCAGGCAGCACCACGATCTGTTCTCTGAGAAATACCAATTTTTGGTGACGCTTCACAGGAATTAAGAGACATAAGTGACAACTGAAACACTACAAGTCTTGCTTTCAAAGGAATAAAGGCCACAAAACTTGTTTGTGCATCGGAACAAATGACAGTAATAGTCCCACACACTAATCATTGCCCCAGCCCAAAGCTCCAGGGCTGCTACCAGAAGCATTATTTATTTAACATAAAAACTGTAAAGATGAATCTGGACAGAAAATATCCTCCCAGAATAGTGCTCAATTACCTGTGGAATCAGTGGCTATTCCCCACTTCCACTTCAACCAAAAATCCTGTTCTACAGCCAAGGACAGTGGCTTGCAGAACTTCATTCAAATCTAACAAACAGACCAAGGAAACTTGATTCCAGCAGATTAATATTTTTTGCTGCAAAACACTTCATTGAAATTCATACAGAATTCTGTAAATGTTCTTCTTTCTTAACGCTACCTCAATATCTGAGGCATTTTTCCACCCGAGAGCATCTGGTACAGCATTTTTCAGACTCTGTAACCTTCCCTTGGAAACTATTTCATGGCCCATGACTGTAAAAAATGACAAAATTCTGTTCTGCACACCTCTCCACGCATGATGCATAATGCTGGGTTTGATCACGAGTGATAAATCAGCTCATTTCTAGCCACACTGTTAAAAAAAAATCATTCAATACTGTATTGTAAAATTAGTTATTTCTTAGTTGTTTCCCAGGGATCTGTTTTATCTTACTTGTAAGAGAGAAGGTGGGAAGTAATCAATAACTTCAAGCACAGTGGCTTTGGACACAAGTGTCAGTAGATATATAATTAATCATTTAGGAACACTTCTCTGAAGATAAAATTAAAGATGCTTGGGTATTTCTCATCATAATGCAACCCACCCCCACAAACTGATCACTGAAGCTTATGAAGACAGTTACAGCATAAAACATCACTGGAGAAAACCCCTAGAACAGCAAAAATAGTTGTATGTTCATAGATCTTCCTCCTCAAAGGCAGCTTTGTCTCTGTGGACTCATTCTCTCCAGACACATGCAGGTTTACATTTACCCTGCACAAGGTATTTTGCCAGTAATTTTCACAGAGACTCTTAGACAATTATGGTAGCAATTATATTACAAGTAAAGCAGGAGGATGACAGTGACTAACCCACTGTAAAGCCCTACAGTAAGAAACCATATTTTTATGCCTACCACCAACTCCTCACACAGATTCCACAGCATGAGCTCCTGTATACAGCTATCAGACTATTTGTGAGGGGGGGGGAGGTTAAGATGATACCACAAATTCACAAAAGCTTTAGGAAGTCAGGAGTTTATGCAATGATTGAATTTCCTTTAAAGCTGCATTTATAGTAAATACCTACTGGATTCCAGTACAAGGTTGCTACTCTGTTTGCTGTTGTCAAGACATTAAAAACATAAAATTAACTTTGACTACTCAAGATAGGACAAATATCTCCATTTAGAGCCCAGTTTTAATAAAGAATCCATCCAGCTATCTGCTCAGTAACATTAACCCACCCGGGTAACAAAACATGCACAGCACTTTGTTTAAAACAAAACAGGAGCATGTAGACAAAGTTATTTACACCTCTGAAGATGGTTAGCATTTTTGTTCCACTATTAAACACCCACTCAACAGTTTCATTGTTCTAGTGCAAAACCTCGAAAGAACCCATGCATGGGGCAGTTCTGCTCTCCTTTCAGTCAGCACACGATGCTGAAGAGCCCCTTATGAACAGGCTGGTGAGAGAATTTCTCTGCAGCCTTAACAAACACAAGTTTCATCACTGAGAGCTATGAAAGGGATTTTCATCCTCACTTGATTGCCCTGACACGTTGTAGGGAGCAGAGGAGCTGGTTAGTGAGCTAGGGAGCTGAGCAAGAGTGATGTGAACCACAGACACCTCAGAATTCACACACTTTGCCACCTTCAACCTCCACCATCACCAGAATCAAAACACAGTGAGATCTACTAACAGATTCTTTTGGGAGCCCTAAAAAAAACTTACTCAGAAGTGTAAAAATAACGCCAGTAAAAATATAATGAAGTTATTTATCCAGTCATGCAAACACATTTCTTGACAAATACCCTAAGCACGCAAACTTTGCAATACCCCAGAGGTTCACAGCATCCCAAGAGCCTTTATCTCATCCAAAACTGAGCAGCACAGCAAAGGAACTGGACTGGAGCAGGAACACCACAAGTTTGTTTGGGAACAAACCTTAACTACAAAACCCACAAAACCAAGAGGGTCAAGTTTAAAAGGTCCAGCTCTGCTTCTGCAGCTGCAGGGACAATTCACCTTTTGTGCACCCTCCCTCTCACCAGATGGATAAACAAGCCCAGGGAGACAACACTCTGCAGCCTCTGCATTTTCTGAATGGAGAGCTGCTGCAATCTACTACAAACCTGTCTCATTAAATTATGTGCATAATAAAACATACTGAATTAATCTAAATGATGTGTCTAGACCAGCAAATGAATTTCCAATTGCAACTGTATTTAAGGGAAGAAAAAAAATCAAGTTTAAGTAAGCTTAGTCTATTCTTGTAACTTATTGATCCTGAAAATTAAAACATTATCTTTGTGCACTGAATCAACAGTACATTTTTAAAGAGTATAACTGAAAGTTATGGTAAGCCATATTTGACACATTCTAATTGCTTGTTGCTCTCCTGCAACTTGCTTTTACAAGCAAATAATTACATCATCATACATTTGTCTACACAGCAATTATTAAGATGCAAGGATTGAGATAATGAATTCTTGAATTCCAAGTTCTGTGGTGGTCTATTCCATAAAATAATAAAACCCATTAAAGATCTGCTATAAAGCATAACTTCTATTTTTTTGGTTTTTTTGCAACAGGAAAAACATCAAAGTCCCCTATCTCCAAAGTGGCAGATACAGGGTGACCAACTTATTCCCAGCTCTCACTTTCCAATTTGTTCAGCTCGGAGAACACACCCATGTGATCAGCTACATACTTACAAGCTCAGCAACAACATTCAAGTTCTTGAGCACTCCATATTTAACACATATTCTTTGCACGTCTCATTTTGTGCATTTCTTCCAAGAATTGTAAGAACCAAACATTTGAGTTACTTCACAAAGAGGAGACTAAATAAGCATTTTACAACATCATACCAGTGTCAAATACAGACATTTCTTGTATCTCCATGAAGCAAGTGACAAAACTGATGCTGAGAGAAGGACTAGAAGAATGGCACCTTGTAAACAGAAGGCCTAGATATGAACAGCATGATGTAACACTGCATTTGTTCAAGGACAAGCTACTTCAAATACCAAAGCTAATAAATTATCTGCTTAAAAATTCAGTGTACTTGCAGGCTAATCTTGCTTTCAAACAACAGAAAAAAAAAATCATCTGACTGGCACTACAAACAGTGATTTAAAAATATAGCCTTATCAAAGCAAAAAAAGCCTGATTGGGACATTTTCCAGCCAACACTAAGATAACAGAAAGCAAAGCTTTCCACCTTTGTTCTAGGTCAGCATATGTGAAGTTCACACAGTAGAATTCACAAGAAGAAAGACTGAAAGAAACACCAGCTTCAGTCATAAGATCTGCCAGCCAGTGCATATCATGGAAAGCAGTAAGTATTAAAAGAGACTTAAAGAAACCATTCAAGAGTGGAAATTTATCTTCTGTGATCAGATGTCAGCAAACAAACAACTAATAGCCACACTGCTTTTCGATACTGCATCAGCTGAAACCTTTATCCTATCTACTCTTTAACTACCTGTAGGCACAGGGTTTGTTGTCTAATCACCATTTTCAATCTCAAACTTTTGCCTTCTGTTTTTAAGATTATTTTGGCATGGCTGAAGAGCCAGCTCTGGAGGAAAAATGCCATATTTTTTTCCTGGACAGCAGACAGCATTTCCTTTTGAGTTCTTCCTGAAGTTACAAGTTCATCATGAGGTGCTGTTGGTTCAGGAAAGCAACAATAAGAATCACTCCTGATTCTATCCCAGATTGCCCTCAGCTTTCTGTCACATGGTCAAACGTGTATGGCTCAACAACTATTTTAAGAAAAAGCTGTGTTTACTGTAACTGAAAACCCAAGGGGTTACTTAGA
This sequence comes from Illadopsis cleaveri, assembly GCA_013399915.1. NCBI lineage: Eukaryota > Metazoa > Chordata > Aves > Passeriformes > Timaliidae > Illadopsis > Illadopsis cleaveri. The sequence continues at coordinate 756,486 of VXBB01023395.1, forward strand.
GGGAAGATCAGCGCTCGGAATTTCTTGCTTCCATGCTAGTTTATCCAGTTCTCCTACTCCCATCCCACAGCACAGCTTCATGTTTGGAAGTGACCCAAGTCACTGCTTCCAGAAATTGCCATGAGGTTTCACAAGTCCCTCAGCATGCTGGTGGTAAAGTTTGTTAAGATGGTAACACATGTGGTTGCCCCCAGACAGCAACATGAATGTGGATTTATAGAACTGCTGAAGGTTGAGTTGGAATGATCAAATTTATTTTACCTTGCATGTAAAGCTTTAGAAAAGGAAACACTATGGGAAGAGTGGGGCAAATCAACACTGCAGATTCATGTTTCCTTTTTACTTTTCCTGGGATCTCAATGAAGGCTGTGCAATTCAGCTGAAAAAATTCACAGTAAATGGAAGAAGCATGTGCTTACACTCAACATGCTTTGGCAGATACTTCTGAAACGAAACACAAGGTTTTGGCACACATAAAAGCCAGGAGGTGATTTTGAACCTACATTTGAAATTCTGGCCTGCAAGTGCTGCACAGTAACAAACTGCTTCCAAAAGGACTCCTGAATCCAAACATACAGAGAGTACAAATATGATCAATAACCAAATTAAATAAGTGGCATCTTATACCTTTATTATCATGCAGAAGTTCTGGTGGCATGTTATTTAAAAAAAAGCCTTTTTTCCTGCTATTTTTCCCATCTTGCTTGTCTCCTTCTCTGTAAGAGAAACACGGAGTAGGTAACTGAAAAACAAAATCAAAAAAAACCTCAACCCCAAATAAACCCCAACTGCTCGCTGTGCTTCAGCTGTGACCTAAAAGGCCCCTTGAGGCTCCTGTACTGTGCTGAAACTGAGCCCAGTACATTCCTCCGGGGAGCCGGGTAACTCGTAGACTCCTTTGCTGAACTACCCAGCTGCAAAAGCAATCGGAAAAACACGGTAAAATCAGAAAAAGCCCAACGCCGGGGCTGCACTGACCCGCACCCTCTGCACAGCAACGTCCTTCAGCCCCCGCTCCCTGCCCGGCCCCAGAGCGCCCAATGCATGCGGTGGAACGGGGCTCAGCCTGGGATGGGATCACGGCACCGGGCACGGCTCAGCCCCGAGGAGAACCACAGCACCGGGCAGGATTCACAGCACCGGGCAGGATTCACAGCGCCGGGCACGGCTCAGCACCGGGCACAATCACAGCACCGGGCACGGGCTCAGCACCGCACCGCACCGCTGCCGACGCTGCAGAACGGGCCTGCGGCCCGCAGCGCCCCGAGACACCCGGGCGGGTCGAGGCCCCCTCGGCCGCCGGGACGGGAGAAGCGCTGGGGCAGCCGCTCCCCTGCCCGCCCCCGCCGCACTGACAGCGCGGCCCGCTGAGGACGGGACCACCGAGCCGGGCCTGAACGGGGCTGTGGGGGAGCTGAGGCCGGCGAGGGAAGCGGAGACCCCGGGGGAGCGGAGCGAGAGGCCCCAGGCCCGGCCCGCAGCGTTACCTGCACCGGCTCCACCGACGGCACCGCGGACACCGAGGCGGAAGTGCGGCCCTGGCCGCGGTGGATTGACAGGCACCTTCGCCAATCGCAGAGCGCGGCCGCGCCCCGCCGTTGCAAAGACAACCAATCAGCTCTCCCGTTGCTCCGCTGGGAGGCGGGGAGAGTGCTAATGAGCCGCCGAGCCTGACCGCCCCGGGCCGCGCCACCGCTGGGGAGACCGCTGGCCAATGGCGCAGGGGATATGCAGATGAGGGCGTGGCTATGCAGATGAGGCGGTACCGGCAGCCCCCGGGGCGTGGGAAGCCATTCCCAGAGGTTTTTGGGGTCCCCCTGGCAAGAATGAGTGACTTGTGGCTGCTCTTACCTGTGTGATTTGTGGGACACTTGAGCTAGCAGCTGATTTTACAGTGTAACTTGGCTTGCTGGAAGAGCAGTAGGGAAATGTGTCATTCTCAAAGACAGGTGGAAGTGATCTTCTGCTTTGTCAGTTTTCTGATGATTTATGGGGTCAGGGGTCTTCAGCTGGATATTTACTTGTAGATGCTGTAACTTGATGAGAGCTAATATGAAAGCAAGCAGATTTGTGGGGTTATATAATTTGCAAGCCAGCGTCCCTGTGATTATGAATTCTTTCATGCCATTGACATCCTCCATGCCTTGTCACTTGGAGCAGCTCAATGGACACCTCAAAATGCCAGAGGAATGGTTCACAAAGCCATGTATGAATATGAAATGATTGGGAGTGAAGGAGGGAGATGAGACACAAATACTTATCCTCAAAATTATCTTCTCTTACCATTGATTCCGCTCAGTGCAAAGCAAATACAGGGATGAGCAGATTAAATCTGCAGCACAAACTAATTCATCAGAGGTGGATACAGATGTTCTTTAACAGGGGAATGGCTGCAAGGGCAGTGGGAAAAATCATCACAAAATCTGAACCACTGCTTTGCTGCAGAGTTCCCTCCTGCCATCCCCAAATACTTTTGCTGGCACGCTGTTGGTTCTGGAGCATTACTCACCCCTAAATGGGCTGACAGCTCTTGGCCATCAGCCACATGCTGACAATGTACGAGACACGAATTAGCACTGATAATGCTCCTTGCTCTGGCACAAGTGTAAACATTTAACGAAATCTCCATGGGGAATTTCTCACACGCCTTGGGGTTGAGGAGTGTTTTGGGGTGGGCACAGCTGCCTCCAAGGATGTCTGTTGGTCCTTCTCAATCCAGTCTTGCCATACCCACATGTTGTTTCACCCCTACATTTACCCAAAGTTGTTGGACTAATCTTTAGGGAGTACAAATCTTTGGGACTAAATGATAATTTGTATCACTCTGAATATGTTTATAATGTTTTCCTGGTTTGCCCAGAATTCTTTTTTCCCTGTAAGCCCCAATTCAGCCACCCCTCTTGGATTGCTGAACATTATAGTCTCAACATGAAGCACAGAAATATTTCTGCTACAGCTTTTAAGCAAAGCCCCACAAACAGAAGGTAATCAGGAATATAAATTATTATTTTCTGACAGTGCAGGCCTTTGTCATGACTAAGCAGCTGATCTGGAAGAGTTCTCCAATAGGACCATGGCAAGACAAATCCACTGATTAGATGACCAAGATATATCGAATTTTTGTAGCTTTTTCTGGTCTTAATTGAAGGCATGAACATCCTTCTCCAGGCCAGTTTGTAAGCCTTTCAGCTAGATTTCCATGCTTAGCAAAAATGAAGATAATTGACAATTTCTTACTTTGTTATCAGGGGCTATTCTCTAGCAATCTAACACCATAAAACTCCAAAACTGGACAGGGAGAAGAATTTAACTCTGTATTTGTCTCCCTTCTGCATTGGCAATGAGAGAAGAGAGCAGTTATCTTCTAAAGGAGATGGCACGGAAATTTTGCCTTGTTGGCAAAGTTTTGCAATGTTAAAGTAGTTAAACAAGGGGTTTACAGTGGAAAGTATTGGGCAACCATCTCAGGCATAGGTGTAACCATCAGCTCCACCTATAATAAACCCAACTGCTTCCCTCCTGTGGAGAAACACAATCCACTTAGAAAACTGATCCCAGCACACCTTGTCACTGCAGCAGATTTGGGAAACCTAAATGGTGATACAAGGGCAAAATGGAAAACCAAAAAAACTAGAGATGTTGATGTTGAGATTTTGCAAGGAAACGTGGCATGTTGCAGCAGAAATACTGATTGTCAGCAGTCAATCCATCACCCACTGTATGTAGGCAGACACAAAAGCCTCTTCCCTCCTCCTCCAAATCATCCAGTAGCCAAAGCACTCACTCAGTCCCAACATGTTCAGGCAAGTTGTCCAGCTCTGCCATGGGAAGCTCTTTTTAGTGCATGACTCCTTGCCAGGGAGTTTCAAAACCAAACCCATTTGTTTAGTGAAGGCTCCAGCATCTCCAGCTGCATGTCCCTCCTCCAGGCCGGAATTCCCAGCCCCCTGAGCCTGCACAGCCTTTCAGAGCCACAGCAGTGTCCTGACAGTTCTGTGCCAGCTGTCCTTGGAAAGGCTCCCAGTGCTCCTGTTCACCAACAGCTTCACCTTAGAGGAGTGAGGGGCTTGTCCACACTTGAAAGATTATTTGGACTAAGGGACAGTGTGAATTGAAAGCAGAATGGGAATCCCAAAATATCTCTGGGCAAAAAAAAGCCTCAAGTTATCAAAGCAGTTGATGGAAGAGCTTTCAAGGTCTCTCTCTTCCTGCATCCCCTTTGAGTGAGCCAGACACTACTCTGCAAAATGGGAAACATCCAAATCTTCCATAGTCTGAATAATAAAGATTTCCTCCTGCAGTCTACCTCATTTTAAAAGACAGAAATTTTGAGTTCTGTTGGCTGCAACAGAGTGCTTTGAGCTGCTGGCACTGAAAAAGGGAAGATAGTGTGAAAGAGCTACAGACACAGAAATTTATTTAATATAAGAAAATATTAAAAAAGCAGACATTGGTAATACTGATAAGGCCGTAATAAAAAAACATAGTAATGCTGAAACCACATGAATTTTAACCAGTACCTTGAAGAAAAGCCATTCAAGAGAAAAAGGAATCTGTAAATAATGAGGAACATGGCAAAAGCTGAATAAGTAGAAACAGCCAGTCTGTTAAAAGGCTGAATAAGCATGTTCTTTGTAATGGCATGGAAAAGAAAAGACACAACAGCCTGTATCCTCCGCTTCAGTGATAATTTCCCTGGGAGCTGCACCCATTCAGCTGAGGGCAATTCAGGGGCTGAGCCACTTCCATTCAATATAAAATAAAGTTTCAGGAATCTCTGTGGTCAAAGTTGTGAAAGCTTAAAAACTTGAGAGTGCAAGGGGCTTTCTGCAGGAAGCCAGAAAACTTATTAAAAACATGTTTTCTCATAAAGTCTAGACACAATCACAGAATCACAGGATTGTTAAGGTTGGAAAGGACTTTTAAGGTCATCAAATCCAACTGTCACCACCATGTTCATCATTAAAATGTCCTCAAGCACCATATCCACAGGTTTTTGGAATATGTGATGTACCCCTCTGCTGAACCCTGAATTCTTCTAGTTCCAGGTATGACTTCTGGTGCTGGAAAATCCTGGAGCTGAGCAGAGATGAGCAGGAGCATGTGCTCAGGATAAAAATATTTGGGCCAAAATAACTCACTTTCATACATCATCCTCCCTGGGATGGAAGTCCATGGTTTTTTTGTATATTCATGGCAGGGAAGATGGGGATAAATCAGATTTAACTCAAAACTTCAATCCTTCACACACCTGTATAGGATTTGGGAAGCTCCTTAGGGGATACTGTGGAACGTGATTTTTAGGAACCCGTCTCAATAAGAGCTGGTACATGTGAGCTTCAGCCTGAGTTCCAGGAGCAGATCTGAAGAAACTTTATTTTACCAATGCCTATGCACCACTGCTGCCAGCTGATCTGTCTTCAGTCAGTGATGCTTCATATACTAATAGATGTTTATTTGTCAAGCCTAGCCACAGAAGCATCTTATTTAGAATTAATTCCCACGTCTGGGTTTATTTGTGTGTACAGTAGCGAGGCAAATGACCCCTGTACTCTTGGGACCAGATTTCCCTCTATGATGGCAGTAGATCAATTCAGCAACTTGTGTGAGGCTTCTTTCTGGAAAGTCAGGTCAATAGAAGTTAATCATACTTATTGATGCAAGGTCAGAATTGATGTGGGAGTGAAATTTAACCTGAGTGCTTCCTTGGTAACTTCCCTCTGTCACCAGGGTCTCACTCAGGGAAGGAGCTGAGCAGGGTGGGTGTGCACGAGGCAGAGTGAAGGAAAGCTCCTCACAGACAACAGTGGAAGGGATATTTCCTTTTAGATATTCCCTGGGCCAGGTCAGACAGATTTCTGTTGCAGTGCATGATTAGGGTTCTTCCAAGACCTCAGACCACGCTGCCAAGCTGAGATCAGAGCAAACCCACGGACAATCGTTGGTAACTGTCCCAAGAGCAGGGCTAGCCAGTAGCAGCAGCCCCAGGGACATTTACAGATTTCTACTGCCCAGGTTAGATGTTATTGGTGTTGGCTAATTTAATTTCGTTATTCACTAAATTCAATACTGTTGTTTCAGTAGCACAGCCTTCCCCCCGAGGCAGCACCAGTTCCCTCTCCATTTTCCTGGCATTGTGGATGAAGGGACAGCAGTGAAATGTTCTCTGTGGCATGACACGGATTTTCCAAGTGTTGCTGATGACACTCTGCACTGTGCCCCTCTGGCAGAGCTGCCAGGGCTGGCAGAGTTCACAGCACAAAGACAACTGCCCTGACACCCAGGGTGCCACATCCTCACCATGCAGCAGAGAGCTCAGGCACCTTACCAGGAGTGGGCTCAGGACAGTTCAGCCCTGCAATTTTGCAAAAAAAAATCCCTGGATTTTAACCCTGTGACTTGCGACAACCAGCAATACCTACAAAAAGAAAAAAATGAAAAGAGGGAAAAAATAAAAAAACCTCGCACTGTGTAAAGGAGATTGTCAGCTGTGTTTACTGATAGACTATAGATTGGTTTAGCATGTAATTTTCTCTAGCTGAGTAAAATTAGCACCTTTGATCCAGCAAATATTTATATGCACATATTACTTGCTGGAATCATCTCCTGTGCTTTGTAACCAAGTCCTGTCCACTTGTCCCTAGGCAACCATTAGAACAAACTAATTAGTAATTACAAATTCACACATGTGCATCAAAACAAGATCCAGGTTAATTTTATGGTGCCTCTGTATTTTCTTTGCTTAAAAATTAGCGTCTCAACTTTCCCAAAATAAATTATACTAATTAACAGACTGGTTTTAAAAAGTCTCATTGTGAAATCCCACCCAAAAA
>VXBB01023395.1:763377-778309 GCA_013399915.1 Illadopsis cleaveri
ATGAAGTAAATAAGATATTTGAGCATGAACAAAAAGAAAAAAAATCAGATCCTGTCCCAGATCCTGTCCCAGATGGAGTTGAGAAGTCTGGCTCTGGATCTGAAGGCTGCTGCACAAGAAATCCCCGACAGGCAGACAAACTAATGTGCCTCCCTCATCAGCTTCTGTGTCAGCTACAGCTGACTCTATTTACTTTTAGCCCAGAGAAGGAACTGGGAGCAGAAGGAAAAGAAGAGAAACCTTCATTGATATTCACAATGCTGTCTTACATGATCAGCATTATTTTTGTCCAAGGAAGCTCTTTCAGAAAATGGGAGAAAACAAGTGATGAGGTGGAAGAATGGCCGTCAGAGGGAAAGAAAGGACCCTGTTGTGGAAGAAGGAGTTTGTTTTATTTTGTATTAAAGTACCGTGAATCATTTTGGTTTCTGTTTGTATGTTGGGTATCAGAAGAGTGAGATGGATTCAGTCTGAAAAAATTGACTTTTTTACCATAACTAAACTAGACAAATTAGACATCTCTAACGATGAAGGCAGGTTGCCAGAAATTGCAGCTCACCCTGATGGCAAAAATCCCCACTTGTCCCCATTTGCATGCAAAATAAACGATGTCCTGACCCCAGAGCAGAGCCCTGCTCCTGACCAGGGGTGCAAATCCAGGCACGGAGCTTTGGGAGGAGCTGCCCGGTGTCTGCCTGCCTGGGCTGCCCCTGCCAGCCTTTCCCAAGGCTGCACTCCCGGCCCCAGGGCAGCAGGAAGGAGCCCTGGCAGCTGCCTCCCTGCTGAGGCTCCCCAGCAGCCAGGGACCATTCTGCCTGCAGCACTGCCCAGGGCCGAACTCACATTTCCATGGATTCCTGTCACCAGGGATGGGAACCTGGGAGGAGGAGAAGCCTCTTTACCTGCACACAGCCACTCTGGGTGCAAAGCACAGTTGTATTTTTCCAGCCCTGCCATTCTGAAGGGGATTTTGCAGGTCCTGTCTCCTGGTTTACACCAAGTGAGGGTTTCTCCCTGGCTGACAGAGCTCAATTTTGGCTCCAAGCATGGCATTTACACTGCTGGGAATAATATCCAAGAAGGCATGACTGACATGGAACTTCTAAATTGGCCATGATGTGATTCATTGGGAGGTTCACACTCTCTGAGTTAAAACAGCATCACTAAAAAAAAAGAAATCACTGAAACCCCCAGGCTGTCTGGCAATCAAGTGCCCCAGGAGCCTTGACATGCTGTTGTGGGATGGCCAGGGCTGTTTGCTGCAGGTGCAGCTGGGCTGGAGCTGCTGCAGCTCCTCACATGCAGATCAAGCAGGGTCCAGCAATGGCTCTCCAGGTGCAGCCACTTTATTTTTGGAAGTGGCTTTGCATAGGCCAGGAAAAACAGCCCTTCTGTGGGAGCATGGAGGCAGAAGGAGTGAAGACTGAGGCAAGAAGGAGTGGGATAAGGAAGGAACCAATGAGCATCACATTTCCTCAGACTAGTCATAGAATCATAGGATTTCCTCCAATTAGTCATAGAATTATAGGACAGTTTTGGTTAGAAGTTTTGGTTCATTCCCCCTGCAATAAGCAGGGGCACCTTCAAGTAGACCAGGTTGCTCAGAGCCCTGTCCAGCCTCACTTTGGACACTTCCAGGGACAGGACATCCATCTCTGGGCAACTTGTTCTGGTATTTTACCACATTCATTGTAATTTTTTTCCTAATGTCTACACTGAATCAGTAATTTTTTAGTTTCAAAGCATCACCCATCCTTGGCAGTGCTCAGATCAGCCCTGGGAGTTCTAATGTGGAGAGGGATGAGTCTGGAGCAGCCCTATGCCAAGAGAGGAGACACAAGTGCCCTTTCAGCCAGAGTGAACTTTATCAGGTCTTTAGTAGGAAAAAATCATTATCTGTTCACAAGAGCAGCCTTGTGAGGCTGCACATGCTCTCACTGCTTCAGGCAAACAGAAGTGGAAGGACTTTTTCCTATCCTTTGTGTGTGCAACTGCTATTTAATGTAAATGTACTTACCAGAAATTGAATAACTCCCACACCAGTAATTTTATACCCATCCAACATTTAAATTATGAATGCAATAATCTGCAGCACCACGACTCACAAGGCAAGGCTAGAATTCCCGAGGCAAGAAAAGTCTATTTTTAGACCTCTGCAGCTGAGATTTTTACTAGATGTAGAAATTTGCTGCCTTCTGCTGCCTCAGGGGTTAATTTGCGTGTAAAGTTTCAGGGTTTTGTTTTTCTGTAGTTCAGGGGGTCAAACCTGAAACCAGCAAAACCAACAAGCTGCTTTCCGGGAAAGGAGTGTGAGAAGAAATCCCCGTGCTCTGCCGGGGTGAGGAATTGCCTAACTGGGTTACTCTGAGGCAGAGAAGTGATGAAATTGGTTGTTCCTCTGAAAATATCCTCTGTCTGGGCTGTAACCTGGCTCAGGAGTGGTGTGTGTTCTCCCTGAGCAGGGGCTGTGCTGGAATCATTCCATCTTTAGTCCATGTAGCTGGCAGCTACAGAAGATGCTCCTGACTCATATTTGCAAATGCCATTTAAAATCTTGGGTTATTTTCCTCACTATGTTTCTTAAGGGTTTTTTGAGGGGTTTTTAAATCTATTTCAGGGACATGGTGTTTTACTTGTTGCTTTTCAAGGAAAATTGGTACCAAGGAGAGGCTAAAACAGTGCAAAACTCTTGTTTCTCTCTGTGTGTGGCAATAGCAGAAAATGAATGAGAGAGAGAAAAGGATCAGATGCACCCCAATAGTCAGAAGCTCCTTTCTGCTGGGCCCCTGGAGGGATCTGTGTCACCCAGAGCATGGAAGCAGCTCTGGTTCAGGCTGAGCAGCTCAGGGTTTCATCACTGTTTGTGTCACATAAAGGCATTTATCAGCAGGGCTCAGAATAACTGGTGGATGAGATGTGGTGCTCCTTCCAAATCAGGACCATAGAGTAATGTTCTCCATGCCAAGCTCTGTCTGGAACCACAGCCTGCTGAGAAATCCCAGCCCTGGCACTCTCCTTGCCCCACTGCCACTTCTTGGTCAGAGGCTGCCAAAACAGGAGCTCTAACACCACCCTGCCTCAAACCCAGCTGAGTGGCTGCTCAGTGGCAAGAGTTAAACACAGTTATTGTGCCTCTGAATATCATCCGTGGACCATGTAGAGAAAAAGATGCTAAATCTCTGTCTCCCAGTGCCCTATGAAAGGCTCTAGCAGAGTAGGTGGACATTAATTTCCTCTCCCCTGCAAAGTAATGCACTGCTTTCCCTGCAGTCATCAGGCTTTGGTTGTGCTTGAGGGAAAAAATACTAAAAAAAAAAAAAGGAAAATATTGTGGCAAATGGAGATGTAATTCTTTTAAAACATTGTCTTTTTGAGAGGTAACAGCAACAAAAATTACGTGAAGATCAAAGAGAAAAGAGGCTCTGCTCAAAGATAACTCAAAAATAATATGGGGCAGTTGCTGAGCCACTCTCCAATGTGAAGTATTGCTATTTTCTTGTCCCTTCCCCCATCTACACAAGAGGGATGGTGTCTAGTACTGGTCAAAGAAAAAGTCTGTGTGATTGCCTGGGTACAATTAGATCTAAGGTCTTTGCAAACAGCTCCTATCAATCAGCCTCGAGCCATTGATCTTACATCTAAAGCACTTTTTGAAAAATAAATTATGGGGTTTTGATCTAATCCACTATTAAGGATTCCTTTCTTCCTTTTTGAGGCTGGGTAAATAAAATTCTTCCATCAGAACTTGCTTAATAATTATGCTGGACACACAGCAGACCAAATCCAGAGGGTGAAGCAAAGCAAGGACTCAGAAGCTAAAGGCTGATTTCTTTTTCTCTGGTCTTTTCTGTTGGAAGAGCTGTTCTTTAACCAGGCATTGCACAGTGCTAAATGCATTTCAATAATCAGGGAGTTGTCTGTTATCTGCCTCGAGCTGAGAAGCACATGTGCCACAGGGATCTGCCTGCTGCAGAGTGGTGCCCGAGGACTTTACCTTTCTTCTCCCACAGTGGGTCCATCCTTGTCCTGCTTTTGTGCAGCTGCTGGCACTTGGTTCCAGATGCAAAAGTGCTTTTTTCCTCTGAGGAGGGATTGTCAGTATCCCATCCATGGGGATCCTCCAGCATCAAGATTGCACTGAGACCATCAGATGGAGGGGCAGATGCCATGGCAACTCCATAGCAGGGCTGGGGCACAGCTCAGATGGTCGCTGTCCCTCACTCCTGCTGGGGTCTCTGGGGAGATGTTTAGATCTCTGAAAGCCATGGAAATATATTGTGTCATCTCATCTTGTCACAGAAGGGAATAAATTCCTGAGCTGCACCCCGGCCTGCAGAAATGGGAGGGGAGAGATCCCACTTTTCCATCTTGCTCTCCAGCAGGGCAGGATGGAGATGTGACTCAACACCCCACTGGGAAGGGTCCCTGTGAGCACCCTGGGAGTGGGGTCAGCCACAGGATCAGGGACCATAGAGCCCCTGCTCCACTTTTCTTTCCAGGGGGTGCACCTGAAGCAAAACAGATGCTTGACCCACAGCACCATCAGTGTGACAAGGCTTGCCCTGCTATTTCCCAGTGTGGTTTCTTTTCTTTTTTTTAATACCCCTTTGAAAGCAGTGCAGCCAGCTCAGCTCTGCCTCTTGGATGCTGGCAGGCTGCCACCCTTTAATTAAGCCTGCTGTTATGTCTGATGCTGGTGGCAGTGTTTCAGGGCACCAGCACAGAGGCTGTGGGAGTGGGAGCAGGAGATGAGGTGGCTGCAGAGCTGTGTGGTGACTTGGATGTTCAGGCTAAGGGTGTTGATTTTATCCTTCTCAGTGGTCAGATCAGCTCGTGAGCACAGATCCAGCCAGGCCATAGAAAAACTTCTTTTCCTGCAGGGAAGAGGACAGCTGAGAGCAGCGAGCATTGGTTTGAAACCCCACCCATCAGTTCGTGGCACAAAAGTGCTGCCAGAGAGCTCTCTGAAATTCCCTGGTGCCCGGGTGTATGGCCACAGCACGGAGCCAGCTCAGCAGGCTTGACACTGCACTGGCAGCCTGTGCACAGGGACAGCCCACACCTGGGTGAACAGGGCCTGAGCTGAGCTTCCAGCCCCAGTGACAGGAGCAGGGACTGAGGAAGGGACAGCTTTAGCATCTCTCTCTGTGCTGGAGGCCAGTCTGCAGGTGAAGTCTGGGTAGTTTTCCCTCTGCTTCTGGCTGCTCCACATAGAGCAGCTCAAATTGATGTGGTCCCCCATCATGTGCATCAACAAAGTGAGTTGTGGCCAGGGGCATTTCACTGCTACACAGCTTCTTAGATGCAAGTCATGACTTGATTTCAGTGCAGTCTTCAGCCTCACTCCTCCTCACACAACTCCCAAGAGCACAACTCTGTTCCTTCCTCTCCTCTCTTCACAGCTGCTCCCGTTGTGCAACCCCAGGATTGAATTTCAATGCCACTGTGCAAGGACCACGCACAGGACAGGATGACGAGGCACAGCCGGGAGTGTGCAACCCCAAATCCAGGTTCCTGCAGCTCCCTGTCCCCACAGCCAGCCGTGGATGCTTTGGAAAATCAGCCTCGCGTTGCAGAACACGTTGGGATGCTAACTGGGATGTGGGACTCTGCCATGGATGCATTTTCAGTGGAAAGAAGAGAGAACAGCCTGCTCATGGCAGCACTTGAATAACCTCAGACTGGTGCCCAGCACCCTGTGATTTGTATTCTGCCTCTTGATCTGCAGCAGCTGTGCCCTGCTGCCCCTCCTGATCTCCATCAGAGCAGCTCATCACTCCCTCAGCCCCACAAGGCTGAGCTGATCTGCTCTGCTCGCAGATGATGCCACGGACAGAGCCGTGTTGCAATTAAACACTCTCGCGGTTCTATGCTAATGAGAAGCAGGAACAGAGTGCACAATGGCCGATAATTACCGGTGAGCAATTACAGACACAATCTTCCCTCTTCCTTGTCCTTGCACTGGTTTTTCCACTGTTCCACACTTGCTGGGTGCCTGGCACAGCGACCAGAGCTCTGGAGATGATGAGCAGAGTAATGAAAAAGCTCTTTGAAGCACGTCCCTGAAGCTCCATGAGCCCTGATCATCCCTCCATGCCAGGTTTCTGCAGCCCTGCTGGCCAGGGTAGTGAGCAGGAGGTCCTCTTCAGGGGGTCTGAACTGCTAAAAGTAGGGTCATTAAGAAACCCCAGCTTAATCATGATAATTGAATTAAAGGAATATTGTGGAATTTTTCCTGCTTGTTTTCAAGAGGGCTTGTAACTTGCTAAAACTTTTTGAACTCCAGCTGCTGCAAATAGCAACTCATGTCCTTTCCCAATCACTTACCTTTCTTGCTCAATACCGAGTATCTATTTAGGAACTGTTTTTCAAAATACTCTGCACTTTGCACAATTAATTTGGGGAAGTCTGTGGTGTGTCCCAATGCGCAAAAAAGTGCTGTGACAAGCTGAGGAGATCACACATATAAAGTTAACTTATAGAAACAAATAAGCACATTTTTATGCATGCAATCTCTGGTCGGATTGCTTAGAAATCGTGAGTGTTTTAAAACAATGCCATAATATTCTGAAATGCCAAATGTCACATGAAATATTATTCACAATCACTTCTCTCTCCTTCCCAACCTGCCTGCAAACAAGTGGGATCTGCACAGCCCGATTGTGGGTGCTGGGAAGAGCATCAGCTGTGAGTGATGCATTATTAACCACTGGAATTATTAACTCTGTTTCAGAAAGCTGTTCTGTGCCTCTACTCTAGGTCGTTTGCAAAATTATTTGGAAAATTCTTCTTGCACCTGATCCCTCCCTTTTTAAATGAACCATGTCATGCTGTCAGACAATGCTGATGGACAGCATAAAGCAAGGAGAAAGGGAAATAGCACCTGAAATGACAGGCAGAGCCTTTCCCACAAAGCACCTCACTCACAGAGTTAAAGCAGAGCAGAACAAGGGGAGAATAAAAGGGAAATTGCACCGTGGGAGGCAGTGACAGTGTGATGGGACCTGGGTCCCTGTGGGGAAGGTGAATCTCTCAGTTCCTCACCTACTGCCAAAGCTTTGTGCCACCAGGAAGATGCTGATGGTGCCTGGCTCCAGTTTGGTTCCCTCCTCTATTTTCTGGCTCTGCTTTTCCAGCTGCAGCTCCAGCGGCAGCTCCAGGGAGAACCTCTCTGCTCACGGGGCATCACTGCTTTGTGTCCCCTTCAACATCTGCTTGGAAAGTAGGAGAACTCCCTCTTTGTAGTGACCAGAGATACCCCTGGGCTCCAGGGGAGCTGTACAACCACTGGAACCCTTGGCATCCTCACTCCACGCTCAGGTCTGCATCTCATTCCTATTTTTGCTGCTCTTCTCTTTTTTCCAAGCAAATTGCTGAGGAATCCTCCACCCACCAAGCACCAACCCAGCCTTCATCAGATAATACTGCCTGCAAAAGTTTTAAGGCAGGGATTTTTCTGTGGTTGACATTACTTTTCAAGCTTCCCAGTGTCTTGTAGGCCCTGTGAAAGAAAGGAAAGAGACAGGTGGGAATGATTTCAGGGTGATGTTTCTCAGCATCCACAGGGAGATGATGTGTTTGAAGCAAGAGGGTAAGAGGAGTTTCAGTGCCCACTGGTTTTGGGCTAAGCAGGTACATTTTGTCATGTAGCCTAAAAGGAGATCTTGCTTCTGCATCCTCCAAATTCTTGCTTCTCTACTTTCTGGGCCTTCACCATGAAAGAAACTCACTGATTGACCATCATCCCCTGGAGGTGTTGGATTTGACCTGTGATCCTGCTGTGCTGAGGCAGAGAACAGCCAGGGGCATGACAGCAAACACCCTTCAGAGGGATGACCCAGCTCCTGCTCATCTTGTTTTGCTACAGCTCCTGTGTTATTCATTCCCTTAAATTACACTGAAAGCGATTAATGTTCCTTGTCCTCAAGTTCTCCCTCCAGCAGGCTGCACTCTGGTTAGGCAGAGGTCAGAACCAGCAGGATGTGATTACTCATTGGAGAGAGAAGGATTTTCAGTTCTTCTTTTTCCCTTTTTATTTTGTTCCAGGATGGTCTGAACTCAGGTCACAGCAGCTGTGACATCCAGTGGCAGCTCTGTAGCGTTTGGAGTCCCCCAAGACAGCTTAACAAAACAGCTTTCACAAGAAGGGCCCTCTCATCATCACAGTCAGAAAAAGGAGATTCCTGTTACTTACAGCCACAGAAAACTCTCTCTCCTCAGGCCAGAAGCCTCAGCAAAGCCCAGGGTGGCTGATGAGATGGATTTATTTGCTAAAAGCCTGTTTGCTGCAGGCCAGACCAATAAAGAGACCTGCTGGAAGTCTCAGCTCTCCAGACCCCGGAGAGCTCTGTTTTCTTTGCCCTGTACTATCTGTGCACAAATCTGATTCCAAATGATTTTTCTGGAGGTCAGACTAGCTTTAGCAACATGGATTTGGGCTTGGCAGAGGAAGATCCTAGATAACAGCAAAGGCAGAAATGTCCTGAGCATCACTGCAGCTTTGCCTGCAGTGAGCTGATGCTTCCTAAATGCTTCATCTTCCTCCTGTCACTGTGTCCCTTTTCACTCCTCTTCCCCATGCCTTTGTAGCTGGGTGCCTCACATACTCTCTGTTAGTCTCTGCTGCCTTATAATGAACATCAAAAGAATGAAAAGATGATGAATCGGAGATCAGGACCCAGAGCAGTTGTTAATAGAAGGGAATACATTAGGCACACCACAGCTCAATAGGAAATATATTCTTCATCTGCCTTTGTTACACAGATCTAAGGGCAGGCTTGGCATTGTCTCAAGCAGACAGAGATGGAATTGAGGCAAGGTTTTTTTATGAGAAAAGCCAGGAGTCAGGGAAAATCCTGGTACAGATGAAGGTCTTTCTAAATTAGAGTGATCTGGAGCCTGCGGGTCAGGCTTTGGAAGGCAACGGGCAGGCAGGGGGAGCAGCATCCCTCTGGCAGCAAATTCATAACCAGGGAGCTGAACAGAATCCAGCCCCTTCAAAAACGGAGAATGGCCACAGTGGCTGACAGGGGTGGGACAGGGAACTTGGCAGAGCTGACAAGGGCTGGGAGGACAGAGGGATGTGTTACCCTCTCCCTAGGAATGGCACCTTTCTCTGGAGAAAACACACCTGATAACTGATGCTTAAGTGCTGGACCTTAAACCTTGAGAGGGTTTTTAGAGACACAAACACTTGAAATTCCTGCCTGAAATGGCAGCATCTCCAGGGACATAACAGAGATGGTGTCTTGGTGAAGGAGTGCTGCCCAAAGGGCCTGGGCAGATGCTGCTGCATCATTTCACAGGAGCCACTGGAGAGGGAGAGAATAGCAACAAGCGTCAGACCCTCTTGGCTAGACACTGCCCAGGACCTGGAGGCACCAGTTTTCATTATCACAGAAGCCAAATGGACAAATAAACAAGATAAATTTAGCTAGACTGCTGATTCTCCTGATCTCAGACACAAAGATTTATTTGCCCTCTACGCTCCAGAGAAATGTTTCCCTCTATTCCATGTTGCTTATATAACCACATATGCTTGGGGAAGAAGTGTCATACAGGAAATACAAGCTTTGGCTAACAGAAAAATTCCTCAAATATTGTGCCTGAAGGACCCTCCAGCTTGTATCACACCTGATGGGAGCCTTTGGGGACAGATTCTGTTCTCAACTGCCCTGGCATGACTCAGGAGAAATCTTTTGGTTCAGTTAAGTTGGGCAGAGACAAGAGCAAAGTTGTCTGTGTGTTTGAAAGGGACCTGGCAAACCCAGGACTCTATCATCCTCCCTGATGCACACCATGAATTAATGGATTTGCATCTCTGTAAGGGGAAAGAGAATTGGGCCCACGTTGAGCAGCGATAATGAATTAAACTGAATTAAATTTTGATACATATTAGAGATATGTTAGTTACTATATAAAGTAATATACTTAATTAGCCCGGGAAGTCTGTTAAATATTACATGAGGTTACCAATGGGTTCCTGCAGGAAGCAAGTGAGCTGACATTTGGAGGTCTTACATGAGAACCTGGTGGTAGCTCTGGAGATATCCACGGACTCCACAAATGGGCTTAAACTCTCCCTCTCTAATTGCTTAGTGACCCGAAGTTTTATGAAATCTGATGGAATGCAGAGGAGCCCACTGTGCCACAGCTTGCACCACAGCCCAGAGAAACCCAGCTCATTTCTCTACAGCTGCTCTGTTTTCCATCTGCCCAGGAACAGAACTGGCTTTGATTGGAAATGTTTTAGTCTTCCCAGATCTCGTTTTGTCACTCCTAACCCACACTGCTCGCTGCCATTAAGAGTATTAGAGACAAAGGCCAGTCTTGCCTGTTAAACCATCCCCTGATGGAGTACCAAATTTAACAGATATTTTTCAACAGAGCTTTAAAATCCACTCCTCCATGTGGCAAAATGCTTCCAGCATGGTTGGTAGCAGCTGCACACGGATTTCACATCTTCATATTCAGACCCTGCTGTCTCTCTCTGAAAACATCTATCGGTCTGAACAGCAGCTGCCAGCTCAGTCCAAGCTGACAGATGTAGGATGACTTCTGGTTTCATTCCCCACTGTGCTCTGAAATTTTCATTTTAAAATACAATACTGAATTGGCCTTGACAAGAATCGGGTGTTAACTCTGATCAGACAGTTACTTCATTACTAATGGCATTACTCATCCTGCTCTGCGGTGTTTTCCTCCCCCAGAGTCGTTAAACTCAACATTCCCTTGCTCACAAAAGTGCTGTTGGATTGAACAAGGGTAGAAGTGTGACTTTTTGTGGTGACAAGGTGATTTGTAATTTTAAGGAGCTCGTTCCCTAGGAGCCAAAAGCAGTCATGGCAGTTTGAGACAGATCCAACTATGAAAAGTCTCCCTGTACTAATGGATGCATTTTTTAACACTTTGGGAGTTTGGGTTTGCAGGTTACAGCTGGGAATGGAAAGAAAGAACAAAAGATGGAAGGAAAAGAAAGAAGTGAAAAGGTACAGGGAATGTTTTGAATGCAGGTGGACACACACTGTGCTCAGGTGGGGACAATTCCCCTCCAGAATTTGTGATCCTTCTCAGGGACGTGGTGGCTTTGTGGCCATTTGCAGCTCTCAGCACGTGTTGCTTTGGGAGTGGAGATTTAGTTCTTCCCACCTTTCTGCAAGTTGGCTCACAGATTACTTCTTAGCATTTTCAAGGATTGTTCTGGTCATCATTATCTTTGTTCAACATCAAACTCACTCAATTATATCACTTGCAGTATGGTAAGGAAGAGACTTGTGCCACCAGTAGCTGTTTTAACACCTGGCTGAGCAGGATGAATCGTATCCACCCACCAATTTCCTCATATCCCAGCCAGGTTGGGATTGCAGTGCTGGTTTTCAGTCCTAATATCTCCCTAAGTTTTGACAGATAAGTTGTTGTTGGGTTTGTTTTTAAGTGAAATATATATCAAAGAGTGGCATTTCACTGGAGAGGCATCTCCAGCATGAGAAATGGTCCCCTGGTGTTTCCTGTATCCTACTTGTTGATGCTATATGTGAAATATTCATACTGAGGGTTTGTGCTGTGTCTTGAGGGTCTGGCAAAGCAGGAGCTCAAGAGCTCCTTGAAGATTTTCCCCTCAGCCACTCTGGAATCTCTTTTCTCTGCCACACTGCCCTTCTCTTTACCCATGTGTGCTGGTAACTTGTGAGGGGATCTCAAAAAAGGGAATTTTCCAAACAGAATAAACATGTCTCATGATGAAAGGCAGGAAAAAAGGAAATAAAACAAAGGGATGGGTTTCACAGTGACAGATACTTGTGTGAATGCCAGAGGACTTTCAACCTTCATCAGTAAAGACATGAACACAAAGAGGTGTTTTAATAATCTCTTTCTTTAAAGTTTGTTTTTTCAGAGACAAACTGGCTCCCTGGGACAGAAATATGTAATGGAAAAACTACAACTTGTGCATATCCTCCTAGTTCTAGGTTTATGGAGAGCTATCTGTGAGCAAGATGGTGCAGACAAGAGAAGACTCTGACTGTGAGGGCAGGCTGGAGGGCAGCTGGATCAGGTTTCTGGAGGGGTTGTGGAGTCTTCATTCCTGGAGTTGTTCAAACCCCAACCAGACAAAGCCCTGGGCAACCTGCTGTATCTGACCCTGCTTCGGCAGAGGAGTTGGCGTAGAAAACCTCAAGAGGTCCCTTCCAGCCTGAACCATCCTGTGATCTGCCACCCCCAGCTCCTGCTCCTCAGGCACAACCTCAGAAAAACCAGAAATTAGGCTCAGAAGAGCTTGGAGCTGAGCTATATCTCTGATCACCTGGAAAGGTTCCACTGTACAGATCCACAAGGACTGAACAGCAGTCAGAAGAGATCTCTCTGCCCAGGAGAGGACCCCATGGCCTGATGCAGGGTGATCAGAACACCCTATATTTACTTATATAAGCACTTGTGAGCATATGGGATATCTACACATGGCATATGTCCTGTGTATGTCAGGTCCAAACGTAAGCTGTCAGACCATCTGCTTGCATGTCTGAGTGTGATCTGCTTTTACTGCAGGTTGTGTGATTTTCTTTATTAACAAGGTGGCACATTTCCTGAAATATATTAGAAATACACTTGTCTGGTGAAGCAAGAGAGAAACATCAGGATCAGGAAACCTGTAATCTGAGCTCTATCGCCTCTTATTTATCCAACAATTCTGGCAATTTACTCTGGATAAACAGTAACTGTGATTTGTCCACATTGTGTTGTATCACTTTATAAATTATCTTAGGTACAAAGAAGGGGGTTTGCTTTCTGTCCGGATGGTGAAAATTCTGAATAATGGATGACAGCTAACAAGCAGCAAACTGCTCCTAGGGATAGGAGCTGCACAGCACACATGCCATCGTTTGGAATTTGTAAACATTTCAATGAATACTAATGCTTGACTGAGTAGCTGGCGATTACAGATAACACCAGATCACAAACAGCCACACAGTTAAAGTGGTTCGTGGGTTCATTAAACATCGTGGGCTTCAAAAAACAAACAAAAAACCCCCTGTTTCTCCATCACATCTGTGGTGACCAGCATAAGATTCATCTCCTCTCTATTGCAGCCGTCCTGCGGCTGCCCGGCTGGGCTGTGGTGAGACCCCGGCCAAGGTGGATGGTTAAGTCTGATCATCCTTAAAGCGGTGCTGAAGCCCCTCACGAAGTCCCCCAAGGCCGTTTTCCCGCATCCCAGGAATTTCCCGCACGCCGCATCCTCGGCGCTCCCACCCGCGGATCCGCGGGCCCACAGTGACATCCTCTGTCGGGATGCGGCAGCAGCGGAGCCCGAGCCGTCCATCCATGGAGCGGGCTGGGCTGGCGACACTTGTCCCCCCAGGAAGGGGACACACGTGCCGGGCAGCTGCAGACCTGCCCGGCTGCCAGCTCATCGTGCCCACAGCCGGGAAAAGCGAGCCCGGCTCTGAACACGGAGCCAGCGCCTTGTCCCAGTGCTGGGCACGTTAAGGGACAGGATGAGGCTGGTTCTTGCTGAGGCCACCCTTCGGTGGGTGTCACAAAGGCCACCCCTGCGGGAGGGCTGAGGAGTGTTGGCGCTGCTCGGCTCTGCCGGCTGCAAATGATTTACGGCGATTCCAGAGAGCCCTCCCGGCCCCCTCCCAGCGGGATCAGCCGCTGTCAGGACAGCAGCTGTGGCAGCGTGTTTGAAGAGGAATTCTGTGAGGCTGTAGTAGTTCCCGAGGTGAAAATAGCTTTTGGAGCAATCAGAAGGTGGCAAACCCCCTGGGCATTAACTACAGGCTTGTTTCACAGTTTTCTTGCTTTGCTTATGTTCTCTCTGTTCCTCACACCTTGTCAGAATTCCCCAGACAGAAGATCAGGGTGTCCAGCCAGTATCCTTCTCTTTCTGCAGCTGCTGCTCTGCACATCCCTGTGCTGTTCTCCAGAGGTGATGATAGCAGAAGTGATCCTGCCCCTGTGACAATACCTGTGAGGATGTTTCCTCTCCTGCCACCTGAGCAGGCACCGTGCACAGGAGTTGTGCAGTGGTAGGTGACTTCATCCTGCAGATTCACCAGCTGAAACAAGTCCTCAGACAAAAGTTATTCTCCGTAGCTGTGAAGAGTGAACAAGAGGTGGAAAGAGGAATCACCTCCCTGGAGCTGGGGCTGGGGGCCCCAAGGACTCCTTGGTTGCAGACCAAGAATTACCTGCACCGCTTTACCTCTGCCTCCTGCTGCCCATGAGGAGCATGATCATCACCCTCTATGTTCCACTTGCCCAGGGAGTCCTCCTGGCTGATTAAAAGGCAAATGAAGTTCTGACTTCACTTCTGTTCCTTAAGGCACAGACCCCACGGCAGGAGCAATAAATTCACAGTGGACGCTTTGGAGAGATGCAGGAACGTTGCTGTCCAGCATGCAAGGATGCTCTGGGAGAATTTAAGGATGCTTCTGAGTTGAGAGGGGAAAGAGGAATGTAGAGATGTTCAAGGAGGTGGCAAGGATACTTTGAGGTAATGCAGGGATGCTCCAGGGAAGGTAAATGGGAGAAGATGCTCTGGGGGGATTCAGGGATGCTCTAGGGTAATGCGAGGATGCTACCAGGTTGAGAGGGGAATGTGTGGATCCTGAGGAATGCTCTGGAGGAATGAAGGTATGTTCCGGGCTAGTACAAAGATGTTCCTGAGCTGAGAGGGTACGTGGGGATGTGCAGATGCTCAGGGATACTCTCGAGAGACGCAGAGATGTTTGGGCGGATTTAGGGATGCTCTGGGGGTTTCGGGGCTGCGAGGGGGGTACNCCGCCGGCACCGGCGCGGCCCGGCAGCAACTCGGCGGCGGGGCGGGCAGCGCACCCGGGGCTCCTCCGGCTGGTCCCCTCGGGCCATGCCTCCACTCCGGCCCCGCTCCTGCCCCCGACACCTTCCTGCAGTCCCCGATCCCCTCCCGCCG
>VXBB01023395.1:778334-790210 GCA_013399915.1 Illadopsis cleaveri
TCCCCCGGCCGCTCCCTCCGTCCGGGTCTTGGGAGAACCCACCCGGCACTCGCGGGTCTCCCCGGGGCAGTGCCCGAGCCTCACCGGGAACGGACCCCTCCGCTTGCAGGTGCCTTCTGCATCCCCCTGTACGTGCCCTATGTGCTGACGGGGAGATGGATCTTCGGGAGAAGCCTCTGCAAACTCTGGCTGGTGGTTGATTACTTACTGTGCACCTCTTCGGTCTTCAACATCGTACTAATTAGCTACGACAGATTCCTCTCGGTGACAAGAGCGGTGAGTCCTGTCATGGCAGCTGAGAGGGACATAATTCTCCTCCTGCTTTATTTTATATAATTAAAAGTTCTTTGAATCCTCCAGAAATTATGACTCTTTCAGTGTGGAAGGCAATAGTCATCCACAAATACATAATTCAGCTGTGGTTTCAGATTAGTGTTCCTGGCATAATTAAATCACTCAAGGCTCAGTCCCCGTTGTGTAGGTGTTCCCTTCCCAGGTGACAGGATTGTAGTGTACAAGCAAGCCAGCCAGGTAAGCAGACTTTTAACTAACTTACAAGAGCTTATAATGCCCAGGATAAACAGGTGGATTGCAGTCAGACTGGCAGCTTCTCCCTGGTTAGCACAGCAGTAGATTGCACTGCCAGCTTTGGCAGGGAACGTGGTGAGGTCTCTGAACGTGTGGGAGATCAAAATATTTGGCCTGTTGCAGGAGGTAATGAGCAGTTCACAGGCAGATTTGACCCACTGCTGTTTGCTCATTCCCTGACTACAAATACAACACGGATTTAGCCCAGGAGTTTGTCAAATCCCTCTCCTTGGGACTTGCAGGGGGTGGCTGGGGACAGCTCAGGTAAGTGGTGGGTGCAGACAACTGCCAGGCTCCAACCAAGTCAGTACATTTCCACTTAGCAGACACCATATTTTGGAGCTGTAAAATGAATGTTCTAAATCTTCCCTGTAAGAGTGTGGTTAACCTACCAATTGCTCCTGTTGCCTATGACATATCAATTTGTTGGACTGCTGGGATATTGCCTAGCAACTTTACCAGGAATGCTAACAGTCCATTTGTGAGGAGCCTCAGCCAGCTGGGGTGTGGGACTGTGTGTAAGAAAAGGCTTTCCTCTTGCAGGTCGCCTACAGAGCCCAGCAAGGCAACACCAGGCAAGCAGTGCTGAAGATGGTGCTGGTGTGGGTGTTGGCATTCCTGCTGTACGGCCCTGCCATCATCAGCTGGGAGTACATATCAGGCCAGAGCATCATCCCCACCGGGGAATGCTATGTTGAGTTCTTCTACAACTGGTATTTCCTCATGACAGCCTCCACGCTGGAGTTTTTCACCCCTTTCATCAGCGTGATGTTTTTCAACCTGAGCATTTACCTGAACATACAGAAGCGCACCAAAATGCACCTGGATGTTTTCCACAAAGTGCACAACCAGTCCTTCACTGAAGAGATGGAAAGGAGCCCAGAGGCAAAGATTTCTTTGAAATGCTGTAAGTGGGAGCAGAAGGAGTCAGCTGAAACCCTCGACCTCTCTAAGAGCAAAGCTCAAGCAGCAGCCTCCTCTTCCAGCCTGGATGCCAACGACCTGCTGGCAGCAAGCTCGGAGAGCTCCAGGAAACCCAAGTGTTGCAACAAAAAGGGCTGTAAAAATCCAGCCTCCACTCTGTCCTTAGAGAAAAGTGTGAAGATCATGTCCCAGAGCACGACTCAACGCTTCAGGCTCTCAAGAGACAAGAAAGTGGCCAAATCACTGGCAATCATTGTGGGCATTTTTGGGATTTGCTGGGCACCGTACACTCTCCTGATGATCATCCGTGCTGGCTGCCACGGCCAGTGCATCTCGGAGTTCTGGTATGAGACTTCTTTTTGGCTGCTGTGGGTCAACTCAGCTGTCAACCCTGTCCTATACCCTCTCTGCCACTCCAGCTTCAGAAGGGCTTTTATTAAACTCCTTTGTCCCAAGAAGCTGAAGATTCAGCCTCATGATGCTCTTCAGAACTACTGAAAGTGGAGCCAGCCCAGTGTGAGGATGAGAAAAGCCTTGGTTTACTTCTGCTGTACTGGTGGGACTGGAAATTGTTTTCTTGGAAGAACCCAGGAATTGGTGTGGGGCAGGTGAGGAAGGCAGAAGAGAGCCCACTATTAACTTATTTTAGTTCATCAACCACAAAATCCCACCACGAAGAAGGATAAAGGGGTTTATTGATTAACCACAGGTAGTGAAATCTGCGTCCGTCGCTTGCAGGTGCCACAAAAGAGCTCTGCTGCCACCTAGTCAGCCTGAGCAGCACCAGCATTTTGCTCCAATAAAATGAAAACTGAAAAAAAAAAAGCTAATAAAAAATAAATATCTGGCTTAAACTACTGCACTAAACTACAGCTTATCTGTTGGCAGACCTGATCTTTCTCATAAATGGGAGCATTTTTTCCTCACACCAATTACACATAGATGATGATACAGAAAGAAAAGGAAAACCTCAGAAGGAAAACATCTCATTTATCATTTTTGTTACAGCAGCTGCAGCTATAATCTGGATCCCTGTTTCATGGGGTGCAATGCATGTCCCTTCCACACCCCAAGAAGGGACACATCTCTGCCCTAAGGAGTTTACAGCCAGGCTCTGAGGCATTGAGCATCTTGAAGCGTGCTGTTGGCAATGCCTGATCCTTCCCTGCTTCAAAACTGCTCTGATTTCCTCTGGGTCCTGCCACACACTGCCCAGTGCTCCCATGGGAGTGCTTCCCTCCTGCCCAGAGCCATGCAGCAGGAATGAGCCCTGGGAGCCCTAGGAATGGGTTCCTGTGCCTGTGTGAATGGTGCCAGCTCAGTACCAGCTTCTCCACAGGCTCCACCCTGGCAACACAAAGACATTTTCAAATCTCTTCTGCAGGATCTTAAAGATACTTTTCTGGCACTGTGTTAGGGAATGACAAGCTCAGAGAGAAGCAAATCTTGTGTGGGTTTTTTTATGTTCCTTTTTTTAATGTTCCTTTCAGACCTCGTAAATTTTTCAAGTTTCAGAACTCTTCAGTTGTTTCTTTTAAAATACCTCGCTTCACTGGGGACCTGGGTTGAGCTGATTCAGTCAACATAAGCATCAATTCTTTTACTGTTTGATTTTAAATTTTTTTTTAGAGCTGGCAACTAATTACACAGATAGAGTCCAGATTCAAGAGACCAGGGCTCTAGCCTTGGTCTCACCATAAAATCCCGGGCATTTTATCTCTGCTTCCCATCTTATGCTTCATCACAGTTGCCCGTTTGTTCTGCAACCTCTTTGGGCACAGAGGCAGTATAACCAAAAAGCAGATTAATTGTACTGCTGGCACTGCTCAGTGATGTAGTAACACAAATAAGTAATTAGTTGCCATGGCAAATGCCCATATTTAACAGTATTGCACAGGGAAACTCAAGATCCTAAGTCTGAAAACTGCATTTACAAATAGAAGTCCAAATGTTGTAAAGTAGTACCCAGAAGCTTGTGATGTTGTGATTGCCAATTACATTTTGCTGTTGCAAGCAAACTGCTTTTTGGCTGCTGCTATGAGTAAAAGAAAATGCCATCCGACTGTATCTCAGTGATATTTGTCAAGTAGATCAGTGTTGTCATCTGAAGTCAAGTTCTAATGATGTCTTGTCTTGTGTATGTGATATTTCAGACTTGTGACAGGTTCTGTCAGTCTGTTATAGATGGGTTAAAATGCACCCCTGGAAGCATATGTGCTATGAATTGATGGGATAAATGTTGAGCCTGCTCGTACCTTTCCCTGTGTCTGCTCCCTTCTGAAAACTCCAATAAAGTATTTTTATAAGAAGCTTGCTGAATATTTTACGGTGAACAAGGTGTAGTTGGAAATGATAAAATCCAACTGGGAAGTGTATGGATTTGCCTGAGAAGGCAGATATACATGTCACAGAAAAACCAGCTCCTGAAACAGCTGAGTTTCTCTTAGCTCTGGTGAGCAGCTTCCTGACAGCCCCCTGAGGGTGTGGTGAGTGCACATCATTCAATTCTCTCCAGCTCCTGGTCTTTTCCAGAGCATATCACATGCAGCTGGGATCTGGAGAGGTTACATCAGCAATAACTCTTCCTGTAACTTACAAACCCCACTGGTCTACCTGAAAATGACAAAGCCATAACGTGACCAAGGCACCAGTTTCCAGCTGTGGTTCTCTTCAGCTGCTCATTGGGAGATGTGGAACTACTAGATCATTCTGATAAAAAAAGGTGCTTGTTATATGACACCTTCCTTTCCCGGGGGAAGAAAAGGATATATTTCCTTGTGAGCCTTTTGCACAGTATTTTCATGGTCTCTGACCTCCGTGTGGGCAGAATTATTGACACTTGGCTGAAAGTAATTTTATTCATTGTTGGATTTTGCAGGGAAGATACTTATATTCCTTCCTGAAATAAGACCTCTTGCTTTGCCACATAAAAAGGAAAAATAACTACTTATGCCTGGACATGAGGTCACACCTGAGCCTGGGTTTCATACTGAAAGCCTTGGGAGCTGCTCTGAAGTTTCAGAGTAGCTGATGACTAATTCAAATGTGCCTAAAAGAATATTTGAATTCTGCCTATTTTCAGTGTTCAGAATATAAATGTCTATATGTATTTGGAAGAGACAGGGACTAAGAAGCTTCTAGGCATAATCCAATAGGAATTGTGAAAATGCTTAACCACTAGACGAGGCAAGGCTGCTTGTCAACCAGCCCAGCAAAACACCTGTGTATCATTTATTTGCCATACCTGCTAAAAAAATGCCTCTTTCCTATTGTCTAGGCATAAACTAAGCAGGCAGGACCTGTTTTCAAACAACCATGAAGGAAGACTTGCTCTAATTATGAATATGATTCAAATATTTGGGGAAGCACATAGGCTTCATTTGCACAGCGCATCTCCAAAGAGAAAAGAAACCTGGCTAATTCCAGAGAGAGGCATCCAGTTTATGCAGGGAGTGTTGGTAAACAGCATTCACGCAGCTGCAAGTCATGCCAGGGAGCTTTTTGGATAAGTGACTTCCCACAGGAGCATCGTGGAGGTGATGCCAGTTCCTCTCTCTAGATATAAACATTCACTCCATTAACTGGAGGACATAAAGGCTGCCCTAACAAGGTCTGTGGTCTTTTCCTACAGCAGCATCTGCATATCAATAAACTACCAAAAAAACATTTTTTTTTTTTTAGCACAGCTACTTACTTTCTGTGTCTCTAAATGCTTCCTCCCTAATCACCAGTAATGAGAGATCTCGTTACACAGAGAGAGGAACTTTGCTCCCGCAGCCTCTCCTCCAGCCCCTCCTCAATTAACATCCCTTATTTGTTCTCTCCAACCTGCAGTTACAGAAATTGCTCCATTGTTCCACGGAAATCACTGGAGCTTCATTAGCTCAAGTAGGAGGTTGGAGAAGAAGACAGAATGCAAGAAGGAGCTTTTGTTGAAAAACACCTGTCTGTGAGAATTAATGAGATTTGCTGGGAGGGAAAGGGCTTTGAAATTAGCTGGATGTGATTATATTTTGATTTGGAAGAATGCTAATGGTTTGTAAATGTCTATTCATTTTCACAGCAGAACTAGGATGGAAAGACCAGAGGTTAACATCCTTGCCAGAAAGAACTTCACCAATATGGTTTCTGTGAGGGAGGATTAATTTTTCACAACCCCAGCTGTGGAGCAGTGACACCAGCACAACTTTGCAGTACTGACCTGGTCCTAAAAGAGACCTCCTGCACTCTACAGAACTTGTTCTGCAAATAGATGAGGCACAATAAGGAGTGTTATCTTTCCTTCTGATGTGAGAATTGCAGACAAGAATAAAAATGCTGCGAGCTGCCATGGATGAGTGCCACAAAAGAGAAAAGCTCTCTCAATTTCTGACACCACAAAGCCAGCCTTTCATGCAAGATTGCACAGATGTTCCTGTGGACAGTAGGGAACTCACAGCACTTCTCTGTTTCCTTAACCTTTAGGTCTCCTCCTCCTTTCCTTCTTACAATAATTTTCTGACAATATAGTTACTACAATTTTCTGTCAATATAGTTGCATTTGCAGGATTAAGAAATTGTGGTGGTTTAGAAAAGCAATCAGGAATTCTGCAGGGTGAAAGGTTTTACTTACAACCCATTGCCACCATTTTATTTAGATTTAAAACTATCGTTGGCATTTACTTCAACAAATCCACCACTACCTGAGGTAGGAACAGTTATGAACATTTCAAAGGCAAAAAACCCAGCTCTGTCCCTGTACCTCTTGTTGCAAGCTCAGGAATGTTGATGACTCAATCACGACCATTTTTATTGCTAAAGATGCATGAGCATTACTTATTTACAAGCTCCACACTTGTACTCCACAATTCACAAGCTGCTTGCACAGTCTGTGTGCAAAAGGGAGCTAATACTTAATCCAAGTACCCAACATCAGAGGTAGAGCTCTGTGTGCACTTCTATGGGGGAAGAACAAGACTATTTTTTCATTTTTAAAATGCTACAACCTGGTTGTTTTTCTTTTTTAAAGACTTAGAGGCACTAAGCAGGACCTTTGGTTGGATTGTGAAGGCTTCATGACAAAACAGGAGTTTTTTATATGCAGACTGGACCCACGACTTAAACGTCTGTTCTTTTAAGCACAAAAATGTGTCTGTGATGTGACACTGACTTTGGAATTAATTTTAACACAATATCCTGGGATTTAGCAGCACAATAAACACTGAAGTCAAACTGATTGCAAAGTAGTTAATAATCTCATTCAATATCTCTGAGCATTCACAAACAACAAGCTCTCTGCTAAGAGGGCAACAACAGTTCTGGCAAATTTTTTAGCTGTTAACTAACAGCTCACACACAGCTTTAGCCTTTAGAAGCTGTTTATTGAAGAACAAACAATAATGGGGGTTGCATATAAACCCTTGAACATGAGGCTGCAAGTACACCCTGAAGTGTCCATGAATTGAAGACAGATTGACAAAGCAGAGCAATCACCCTCCATTATGAAAATAGTTTATACTTTGTATTCTAAGAAGCACCAATTTAATAGACCACTATGGTTAAAACAGCATTTAATATCTCTGATACAGCTTGTATTCAAAATATCCAGGGATAAAGTAATACGTGTAATACTTTCATGAAGCCTATGGCCAGTGCTCTGGGAATTAAGCTGTTATCCAAGAGCTTTCATGAAAGGAACAAGATCTTTTGTTGCTGCCATTAAGACTTTTAATCAAAATGAAGGTTGCAGAAGACTTTATGGAAGTGTATAGGCAGAGGAATGCTGAGACACAGCTAAATTCCAGAGTAAGGAAAAGACTGAAGTCAAATATGATGACTGTCATTGGAAGAATACAGCACCAGGGCAATATAAAACCTCAGCAGAGGACCAAAATGCCCAACACATCCTTCCTGAAGCTCTCACTGGGAAGAGCTCATGCAGACAGAAGCCTGACAGAACAGTTCATCTTTATTTCAGACAGATAAAGAGTTGAAATACCTTAGAATTTCTCCCTCATGAGTCCCACATGCACCTGTCCTCTACTGCGAAGTGACAATTTCAAAAATGAGATAATCCCAGAGAACACAGGGATTATACTGATTTCCTTGAAAAAAACCCCAGAAATTCAACCTTCCCTCACTGACCTCTTGAGAGATGCTCCAACAGTACTGAACAAATTACTAAAAGCTGGGGAAATCAGAAATTTAAGGTCATTACGACTGACTCATCCTAATAACCGTGTTTTCACTTCAGCAGTTATTTCACTGAGAACTAACACTATGCAGCACTTCAGAAAAGTGCCTGCCAGTCACCATTTGTAAATATGAAATATTTTTAATCAATATTAATCACTCCCAACTGTGGCAAAACAAGTTATCAAATCAGAATTGCCTCCTTCACAGCAAAAGAACACAGGACATAAATTTCAGTCAGCCTAAATGCCACTTTTCCAACGGACTCTGAGGAGGTATTTGTGTGCTGACAGAATCCACCAAATTGCCTTTGAAAAAGCAGACATATTAACTGCAAGACCAGAATGGGCATAGCATTTTCTGAGAAAGTCTGAACAAGTTTCTTCTTTATTCAATCACATTTGTGACCCTCTGCAATTATTTTCTCCATTAATGTATGAGCACTCAGGTTTTCCTGGCATGAAAGAGGGAATATAGCTATTTTTTAGCTTGAATATTAACTAAAAGCAAATCTTCTACTATGCACCAATTCATCAAGTGCCCTGGTTAGCTAAATGTGATGTCAGTTTTATTTCAGGCTAAATACATTAGGAAAATAACTTCTGTAGCACTAACTTAATTTAGTCTTAACATACAATTCTAGAACTCTTTTGTTGATCAGCTTCATAAGCCACTTCAAGCCATTGAATAACAATTACAAAAATCACTATCTTTAGAACATTTAATTAGTGATAATTACATCAATTAGTAGCACCAGACAGTAAATTCTACATGTTTCACATAGCAATTGTTGTTATCCGTCTACAGATGAAGTTTTACCTACTGTGAAAGAATTTCTGAATGCTTTAAAAAATAAGTAGGGGATGTGTGAGTGGGCTCTCCTAAAGCTCCTAAACACTGCCGTGGACTGCAGTTCCATGAAGAGGGTAAAGTGGATACTGGAGCATTATTTCCCAAATTCCAGGTCATTTATCTTGCTACAGAATTTCTATGCGACTCTGAAAGTTGCTAGGGTCCAAGTCCAGGCAGATATTTTCATTCAAAATGTTTAAAATTCGGTGGGATGTAGTCTTTTCCAAGCCCAGCTAAGTTTGGACCTCAGCCTTCTATTATTCAGTTTCTACCACTGAAAGTAAAAAAATCACTCAGAAACATAAAGTACAGTAATTGAAAAAGAAATATTTAAACCCATGAAATTTTCATCCATCAAAACCATTTTCCTAATGGCCATAAATTAGTTAATGAAACTGGAAAATTTTGGTGGATTTAGAAACAGAGATGTGTTCACTTGCCAAAATAAAATACATTTTTTCAGTCTATAGATAAAAGGGGCACAAGCACAGCTGATGTGGCACCCAACCCATCCCATAGTGGGGCAAGCTTCAAAGCCATAACTCCTGGCTCTGGAGTTATTTAATCTTACCAGATTTTGGGTTTCTTAGACAGAGCTCAGCATCCCAGTAATTGCTTGTTCACACCACTGCTTTAAACTTCCATGACATGTCTGCTGTGGGGGTGAGTAAGTGAAGGAACATTTTCTAAAGCCATGCAGTAAGAAAATATTGATTTAATACAGTGACATTTTACCAAGTTACTTTTTAAATGTGATAAATGTAAGTCCTGCCTGGACAAAGCACTCTAGCTGCCCATGTTTATCTTCCTGAATTATGAGAGAGGAAAACAACAGGAAATGAAGAGCCACAAACCAGTATGATTTAATGAATAAGATAATCAAAGTAGGGATACTTCATCCGTAGTATCACAGACATCTTCTTGACAATCACACTGCCTCATGCAAATATTTTTCCTCATAAGCGTTTTCCACTTTTAGTGGAAGATTAATTTATCTGGATTTAGAGAGGGAATAGTAACTTCTGTCAATGGCTGATTAGTGTGTGCACAAAGGAAGCGCTGGGTGGGGATTCACAGGTCTGTGGGAAACAATGATGTTCCAGTCTCAAAGGTAATTAAGTACCGAGAACCCAAATGCCAAGACTCAAATGAGAAATCTTCAAACCATGATGAAGCTTTTCCATATGCAAAAATTGATCCCAAACCATCAGATGCTTTCTAAAATATTGACTGTTACCAGCACATTAATTGCCTATCGATTTCTCCAGTTACAAAGACAAAAAGGCCCCACGTAGGATTTGAATAACAAAAGATAATTTGTTCAGCAGTTCATTTTCAGCTTTTCAATCAGTCCTAATACGTCTGGATCCAAAGTGCATTTCTAAACCTGCATTTTAAAAGGTGGTTGCATCTGTATAAAGCATTTTCAGCGTATGTGAATAAGCACAAGGCTGTTCATGTTTTTTGTCTTGTTGTACTCACTCATCATGACATAAAATAACAGCATTTGAGTTTGCTGCAGTGCTACAGTCAGGTTAAAAGCCCACCAAACTGAGCCCAGGCCACCACTGCATTATGCCACTCATTCTAATTAAATTAATTGAATATAACTGGAAAAAAATGGATTGTAACAAACCAAACAACCGCAGCCTTCTTACTGAAATGGAACATGCAGACACGAGTGAGTTATTAAACCATAATTATTTGGACTTTTAGTATGGTTGGTCTTCTGTTCTCACTCATCAGTCAGGAAATGTGTATAAAATACACAAATACGTGTCCTCACCTTGGTGGCATAATAATATAACAACATGCAAAGAAGAGAGCTGAGCAAGGAATGCACACTTCAAGGAGTCAAAGCTGTATTTTATACATACCAGGGCAGAGAAAAAAAACCCCAAACCCTATGGATGACAAATCAGATGCTGTTAAGGCCTCCTTGGACAATTCTATTTCAATCAGAAAAGAGTAGATGAAAAATTACCCTCAGTGGGGAAACGAAGGACAAACACAATCTCAACATTAAAACAAGGTTGATGAAAATCTCCCTGCCTTTGTCCTTCTACCGAATAGGTTTTATGACTCAGAAAAATGGGCACACACCACATGATAAATTTCAGAACTGCTCAGAGAAAAATCAGGAGTGCAGCCTGAAGGGAGCTTTGTTCTGTTATCAAAAGTTGCAAATTCATCTGTTATCATTATTGGCATACAAATATAACCTCCCCACGAAATTATAATACTCCTCTCCAAGAAATAAATGCAGTCTTTCCAGACCTCTACAGTGCAGGCACATTTAATCCCTACTTAAAAAATAGAAAAATTAGTTGCTGGGGAATGGCACTAGGAACTGCAGCATGGAAGACAAGCAGAAAACAGAGCTGTTCTTCAAAGGCCAAGCTCACATTAACATTGGGATGAAGTTTGGCAGTGTCAGGGTGGAGTTTTCATTCACACCAAAGCCCTTTCCACAACGGTGCACTGACAGTGCAGGAGTTGGACAGCGAGCCAGGAACAGGATCCCATGGAAGACAGGAGAGAAAAGCAGCTGGGTGGTGGATCTGTATCCAGCAGCTTGTACAAATTATGACAAGATCCCACTCCATGTGCACGAGCATCTCTGGTTCACAGCCACTCCTGTCATTCTTTCATTTGAATTAATGAACAGGTAACAAGTTGTTCAGCATGTTCAAGTCAAGAGTACTCATTCACAAATCTACTATGAATAGTCTTAGTAAGGACACAGACAATAATGGAAGATCTTTCCCTAATGTAACAACAACAACAAAAAAATTAGGTTAATATAAAA
This sequence comes from Illadopsis cleaveri, assembly GCA_013399915.1. Lineage (NCBI taxonomy): Eukaryota > Metazoa > Chordata > Aves > Passeriformes > Timaliidae > Illadopsis > Illadopsis cleaveri. The sequence goes on from VXBB01023395.1 coordinate 789,679, forward strand.
AAGTGCTTTAGGAAACCGTAAGTGAAGTAGATTGCAAAATATCTCATGCTTAAACACACAGATTCACTGCTTTAGTTAATGTACTGCAATGAGTCCTCAGCGGTCCTTTCTAATGCTTGTTTTTACATTTGATTTTCTTTTTCTGGGCAATTGATACCACTTACATTTCCCAAGGACTTACAAAGGGGAAAGGACTGAAATATAAACCCCCTACAATTAGCACTGGAATAATGTTGTAACCATGTACTAAAAAATGCAAAAGAGCACCAGAACTGTAAAGTGCTAAAAAAAATTATGGCTCAGGCTTCTCCAGGAAACAGAGAATTGACTGGACTTCACACTGAATTCCCATGGCTTATTGTCAGAATGAGAAATAAAATCTACCATATCTCTCTCCTCTTGCCAGCTTAAGAAGCAAAGTCACCATCAAAGGGTTCAGCAGAGGAAGGCAAAAGAGAGTTAAGGAATTATGCAGAAGAAATCCACCAAAACCTAAGTCAAAACAAGCCCACCCACCCCAGCCCCTGCCAAT
>VXBB01023395.1:790248-830639 GCA_013399915.1 Illadopsis cleaveri
AAAAAAAAAAAAAGCAAAAAAAAAAAAAAGCGGAAATAAATCCTATAGCACACAACTCTTCCCCAAAACAATTCACCATTAAACTGATGATTTTTTTCAAAATTCATTTCCTTTGCAAATACTTTATTTTCAGCAGAACCAGAGGTTCCTCCTCAGTCCTGTGCCTCTGCTGGAATGGGATCCAAGAGATCTTCCTGCTATCTCTGAAGCAGCTCCCTGGAGCAATGTGACCCAAGTGATTAAAGACCAGGAGAAGTCCAAGCTTCTACAAAGAGCTGTTCCAACAGTAAAGCTGGGGCTCTTTGGCACTTTTCATTGCCTGATGCTGCAAAGCCTCTGAACCCTGTTAGGAACAGGGCTTTAGGAACTGTCACCTCAGAGCAGGTGGCTGAAATGCTAAGAACAAAGAACCCAGCTCCAGGATGAATGGCACATTGCCGGGAGGTGTCAGGAAACCTGCTGTGCTTTCCCAAACCAGTAAACAGCACTGCTCTCCCTGCAAGAACTGAGGGTACCTGAGCACTAAAGGAAGGGTGGGAGCTCTTGAGAGTACTGAGGCTTGTGAAACAGCCTCTGGCATTCTCAAACACAGCCAGAGAGAGGGCAAAGCATCTGTGGGTATTAAATGATCTGCTAAGAAGCTGAACTGGCTTTGGTGCTCAGGCAACCTTCCCCTGGTTTTATTAAAAGTGGCTGAAAAGCATGTAGCAATAGCAGGAAGAAGAGCAGTGAAGCCTATAAATGCTGCACAAATCCAAATGGAATAACAGAACTGAATATTAACTTCTGTTTAATTCAACTCAGTAAATCCCAGGGATGAAGCAAAACATGAGAGAGACTTTAGGATTTGATATTAGTTTTGAGTTTTTCCTGATCCTATTTATACCAACATCACTGCTTATAAAGCACAGATTACTTCCCACATCTGACCACAAATAGAAATATGCAGAATGTGAATTTAGGAGAGGTAACTACTTGATTTGCCATAATTTATTAACCAACTCAGGCTTTCAAATTGACCTTTACTTTTTCAGAATTAAAACCATGCTTTTAAAGGTGTTCCATTCAGAAGCATTAGATTACCAGGGATGAAATCAAAAATGGGCATTGAAAGAAGCAGAGAGAATTATCACCTTCACTGTGGTGTATTAGAAGATGTGGTCAGAGGCTACAGCTGAGAGTTTTTTCATATCCACTCAGTAATTTCCTCTATTTCTGACAGTGCTGGTGTCTTGGCACCCCACAAGCCTGTTCAGGTCCCTTTTGAAAAAGTTTAATAATATGTTTTGATGGATTTTTACTTTCCATTATTAAGATAATAATCTTTTACCAGAGTATACAGAAGCAGCTCTTCTTTTCACTATGAGGAGAGGGCAAAGAGCACTGTTCTAAATTAAGATTCCTGAATTCCTAAAGTTTAAGAACACAGTCCATAAAAGCACAGTTAAAATAAAAAGGGACACACACACACACAAAGAACTGTATTTTTCTTTTATTTGATGTATCTAAGCCTAGGATTTCTCAGAACACTGCCTGAGATTCCTAAGCAGGAGAACTCAGATGTGGGTATCCAAGGGCTGGTTCCTGGCCAGTTCATTCAGCTACTTAGCTGCTGCCAGCATTTAAATAGAGTGAATTACTTATATTAATGAGAAAATCATTTCAGTCATTAATTGCAGTTCTTTCATGCTCTTCCTCCCTAAAATTACTGACCTGTGAGCTCCTCCTCTGAGGAGAAAAAGCCACCCCAAACCAGAACAGGTGAAAAGCCTTAAGGCACAACTGAAATGCCCATCATATAAAAAGAGATAAACATGGGACCACTTGATCTTATTTTAGAACTTTTGGTTAGTGAAAATTGAGAAAGCCACTTCACTACACTTCATAAAATAGGCCAACATCTCCTGCAGATCCTGAATTTCAGTCACTTCTACTGGACAGCACTCTCTTCATTCCACAGTATGCCAAAGAGCCAGGTTTCCAGTTCAACACCCACCATGATTACAATTCTCAAGCTTTGTTGTAAAAACTTCAGAGACACCTCAAAGGTGAACAAACAAACAAAAAAACCAATTTTCCAAAGCAGCAGTCCAGAACAAATCTCCATGTTGTGCCTTTCCATTTCAACAATGAAAACAACCCACAAAAAGCCCAAATCACAGAGATGCAATCAAACTGCTGTTTTAACTTTGTTCTCCTTCCAGCACAGTTCACAGCAGTTGTGGCTTCTACCACTTGACTGGGCTTTGTCCTCGTGACTGCTCTGTCTTCACATAAGTGTCATACAGTTCTCTCAGATGGAACAGCAGCTCCTCCAAGTTGTCTCCTGTCAGCGCAGACAACGCGATGACCCTCTCAGCCACCCGCTCCCTGAGGAGGGGCAGATTGATCCTGGATTGAGCCAGGTCAAACTTATTCCCAATCACAACACAAGGCCTCTCAGACAAGCCTTTCTCATAGGCCTCCAGCTCATATTTCAAGTCTTGCAGCTGAATCCAGGGCTGAGGCACAGAGAGATCCACCACGTACAGGAGGAAGCGGCAGCGCTCGATGTGCTTCAGGAAGGCCATCCCCAGCCCACGGTTCTGATGAGCACCTTTGATTAGGCCAGGAATGTCAGCAACTACAACAGAAATTTCACAGTGAATCCAGCAGATCCAATAAAAACACCCCCAAAAAATCCCCCCAGTCTTTTACTGGCCAGTGTCAGTACTTACAGAATTATGTCTCAACACTAAAGCACAACTCACGCTAAGTTTGCTGCTGTTACCTTTTATAACACCTAAATTTAGATTACTCCAGTGCAGACAGAATAGAGACTGACACTAAGATACAGACACAGATTGGCACTAAGGGTACCTACAAGTGAAGGTGAAATGGGCTTTCAGCAGAGTTTTGTTTGAAGTTCTATAGAATTAGCAAGAAGTCTACAGAACTCCTGAACCTATTTCTGCAGCATTTTAAAGCATTTACAAAGGTGACACAAGTTGCTGTCAAGGTACACACACAACAAACTTCAAATTCTTACCTGCCACTTGTTCATAGTCTTGATAGTGGACAATGCCAACGTGGGGGTTTAGGGTGGTGAATGGGTAGGCAGCCACAGCAGGCTTTGCCCGGGAGATGGCTCTCAAAAGGGAGGATTTGCCAGCATTGGGAAAGCCCACCTGGAATACAAACACCCAAATTTCTCAATCTTTAAACAAATCTGCAAAATTCTGCTAGACTAGACAGTTATTCTGCAGTTGCTGGACTGCATCAAGAATATTTTGCAGCAAGGCATAACTTTCATAGCTTTGCCAGCTGGTGTTAGAATATTTCCATACTCAAATACAAGAATAGCTTAAGCTCAAAGTTGACTCAGCATTTTTCATTTCAGAGGACGATAAACCTGGCTCTAAAAAAGTCAAATGTTTAATATCTGTAAAAAGAGAAATATAGGAATGAAATAGATTATTTGAAGTGTATCATTTAGGGAAAAAAAGCCCCTAAACAAGAAAACAAACCAATTAAAAAGAATTCTCTATACTGTACTGTTCATCTGCAGAACCAGCAAAGCTGCTGTACATCATCAGCAATCACTGATGAATCTTGTTTCTCTATGTATAGCATGGATTTTAGCAGAAGTAGGACAACACCAAGTAGCAAGAGAGTGACAGCTCTGTGGATCACTTTGGACACCTTCCTACCAAGTGACAGCAAGAAAGCATCGAGCTGCATCTCCAAGCAAGCAAGCCAGGGGCTACGAAAATGTTATCACACATTATTTCTTCAGTCAGTCAAGTGCCATCCTACAACCAAATGGAAGCTGAACCAACAGGAACTCACCAATCCTGCATGAGCTGTTGTCTTGAGCTCCAGATGAAGGACCCTGTCCTGACCTGGCTCTCCCGGAGTAAAGAATGTCGGAGCGCGGTTTTCATTGGAGAGAAAGAAACGATTCCCTTTCCCTCCAGCTCCTCCATAAGCTGCAACGTACTCCTCTCCATGCTGAGTGAGGTCAGCCACAACCTTGCCATCCTCCTTCACCAAAGTACCTAGAGGGACCTCAAAGTGAAGAGATGCAAGCATTACAGAGAAGCTCAAAGCCTGCAGCAGATCCTCCACCAGCCAGTTTCAGATTTGCTGCAAATCGCTCCTGCATATTCTCAAGGTGAGCAACCCAAAAAGAGAATCGTATTTCATGAAACTCACTTCCTGAACTCAAACAGTATCCATCATTACACATGAGATTTGCTCACAATAAGGTTCTCCAGCTTGAAAATCAGCCATGCACCAAGCTCCCACACAGCAGGCAACATCCACTGACTTACTTTAACATACACGTGTGCACCATTAGCTCCATAACAGTTTTTGCTTCCTCCTCTCTCTCCATGAAAACCCTGATAGAAGGGGAACACTGCAGAAAGTGATTTCATTTGCTGGTCAGCTGTAAAGCAAAAGACACACATTTTGAACACAGTGCTTTAGTAGAACAGTCACAGAAAAGCCACCTCTTGACTGTTCTTTCCCTTTTTGAATATTACATGAGTGCACATCCCATTTACTGTCTCAACAATAACATATCAGGGAAGACTAACATTAATCTAAGTCGTGATGAAGTTTAACTGTCTGTGCTTAGCTGCTTAGGTTTATTAATGCAGTCATTGCAAACCAAAATTAATTTGCTAGATTAGCTTTTACAGCAGGGTGGTGGTAGAAGCAGCCTTATTCACCTTAAGAGGAAAATTTAATCAGATCCCAGCCTTAACAAAACACAGTCAGGCACCAGATACTAAAGTATCTGGAAAATACCTTGATTTTCAAAATTCCTTCTAAGGCTGTCAGTGTCACTTACGTCCTCCTTACCACAGCTCAGGCCAAAACTTCAAAAGCAAAGACATCTCATACAGAAATAACCATTTTAACATTTTTGCCATTTACCATTTCTTACCATCCATGTAGGGCTGTTTTTCTGGGGTGGGGTGTTAAGCAATGAGACAACAATATGAAACAGAACAGATTCAACGAGGTTTACCTTTCAAAATGACATGACCCCCATCACCTCCATTTCCACCATCAGGACCTCCAAATATTTTCCTGGGCTCACTGTAGAAGGAATGGCCCCCTCCTCCTCCTTGTCCTCCAACCACACGCACCTTCCGCTGATCCACGAAATAACGTGTCTGCAACAAGGGTGGGGGTTGTTCCCTTTGAGTAAAATTTACTCATCTTCCAAGAAGTTTTAGTTAATAGGCAGACCTGCTATTTTTAGCCACAATGAATTCCATTCAACAGTTAAAACAAAAAGAAACCAGAACTCTGAATCAGAACTCTGCTGCCATTCACACATCAACTAAATGCAGTGTACTGAGTGTAATAATAAAGAAAAGCAGGTCTCCCCTTTCAGGTATTTTTAAGAACTTTTTGAAAAGCAAATGCCTAAGGCTATGTTGATATAACTTTATCTGTCTCTAGAAAAGGGGATGACATTCCCAAGAGAAAATATGAGATAAGTGCATTCATTGACAGGTGGAATTGTTTACACAGAAGGAAGAAAAGAGAAAGCATGACCGTGATCATGGTAACTTTCAAACTCTGTCAGTTACTAAAGGACTTTATAATGAGAATGGGCTTTAAGGGTCACTTTAAATAAAGGGCTGAAATAGTATGTGAGGGAGAAAAAGTCTTGTTAGTGTTATGATACCAAAGATAAGCAACTGAAAAAACCCCCTCTCAACTGAACTTTTGACAATTAAATTTATATTACTACTAAAAAGCTCTTTTAGAAAGTATTTGGCACCACCACATGGCGAGACAGTAAACTTTAACATAGCTTTTAATGGGAAGTGATTTATGGATCATTAGAAAATACGATTTTCCAGAGACATGTAAATATAAAAATAAGATGAAGAATAAATCCTACAACCCTGAAGTTTCTCTGACATAAAGTGATGCTTGTTTGGCAGCTGACTACACCACAAGACTAAAAAACCAGTGAGAAACAAAACAGTATTTTAGATTTAAAGCGAAAATATAATTTTACAGCTATAGCTTTAAAAAGACTTTTTGCTTTCTAGACTTATGCATGCTTCCAGCCCAAAGAGGCCAAAGGGAAGGGGACCGCTACTACGATCACCGTGAACACCGAGAATATCGCGGGGCAGACTCATTTCCTCACTATTCTGGAAGTCAATTATATTTTAGCCAGCATTTCCTCACTCCAGACGCGCCAGTGGCGGGAGCTGTGTCTGAGGCACCCCGACCCCGCAGAGAGCCCAGCACTTACCAGCTGCCGCTCCGAAATGGCTCTTTTTGCCCTCAGCCGCCTGTCCTTGGCGCAGCGGGCGCAGGTCGTGGAGAAAGCCGGCGGGCTGAGCAGGAGCAGGACCGGCTTCCAGGGGCTGCGGCCGCTCCCCCCGGCCCCGCAGCGCCTCAGCGCGGCCCCGGCAGCGGCCGGGAGCACCNCTACCGAGCATCCTCCTAATGATCAAATCCTGCCCTCTGCCAATTGGAAGGCATTCTCCCTTGTCTTGTCACTCCAGGCCTTTGTAAATAGTCTCTTTCTCTCTTTCTTACAGCTCTCTTCAGGCACCGGAAGGCTGCAATTAAGGCACCCCAAAGTTCCCCTGACCAAGCTGAACAATCCCGATTCTCTCAGCTTTTCGTCACAGCAGAGCTGCTCCATCCCGCTGATGAATTCTGGGCTCCCTCCCAAGAATTCCATTCCCCGAGGGGCAGAATTCTCCCTCCCTTGCTGCCCACGCCGGGGGATCAGCCCAGCACACGGGGGATTTCTGGGCTGGGACATGTCCAGCTCTCACCCATCAGTACCCCCCAAGGAAAGGGGTAACCTGTGCTATCCATTCCATCTGCCACAAGAAAAGTACCACCAAATCCACTTTCAGATAATATTTAAACTAAACCATTTTCAAGCATTCTGTATTACAAAACAGAAGATGATACAATTCATGGAAGAAGTCAAAATGCTGGCATCACTTTGTTTCCACATTAATACATAAAAATGGACGACACATTAAATAAACATTTTGTTATTAACAATTAGAAATATTAACACCAAAAATCATGTATAAATTAGGAAATAAATGTACAAACTATTTCCAAAGTGCTCTTTCAAATACATTATATACACAACATTCACGAAGTTCTTAATGTAAGACATTTCAGATTGATGTAATGTTGCTGTTTCGGTTTAAGCGTTGTTCATATTCTCTCAAAAGCATTTCAGCACTTTCAAAAACCACATAAAAGGCGTATTCCCAAACTGCCAAAGAGCAATATTGCATTCTTCTGGGTACCTGTAATAGTAATTATTATAAAGAAAACAATCTTACTTCCTGTTCCTTGCTATTTGAGAGTACTTATTTGTATGAAAACATCAGCAGGAAAGATGAGAGAAATATGGACTGGCTAAAAAAATGTCTTCTATTTTACCAGTAGTTGAAATTATTAACATAGGAAGGACAGTGCTTGGACAACATTTAATAGTAAACTCTCTAGTTGTCCAGTTAAAGATTTTCTTCTAAAGGAAAAAAACTAATGAATTGAGAGATGTTGTGTTTTCCTTGTGGTCTTCGTTTTTCAAAATATAAAGTACTTGAAATCCCATAAATAACACCAGTCAGACAAAGAAAAGAAGAAAATCCTACAGAGTGTATTTACCTTAGATTGTAAATTTGCAGTTAATCTCATATCAAAAAATGTTTGTGTCACACGGCCACCCCACTTTTTTGCTTCAGGGAAATTTTGGACATAGTATTTTGTTCAACACTTAATTAAGCACTTTAAAAGTGCCTTTTTTTTTCACCCCCCAAGACTTTATAAGAACATATAAAACTGAATAGAAGCAACATACATTGTTCATACTGATTTTTACATACCACTAGTTTTTCTCTCTAAATTCTCCCTCTATAGGTATTCTCTCACTGGTTGACCCCATTAATAGCTCCCCTCTCTATATGCATAATAGTGTCTTGCAATTAAAGCTGAATTTAATTGCTTGTCTGCAATAAAGACGCATTTTTTTAACCTCTGAATATTTTTCTGTCAAGCTACAATAGGAAAATAAAAGTGATGATGAAGAATGATGATGAAGTAAGAACAACAGACCAACAAATTTGACAACATTTATGGTTACAATGCTTGCTGGGGAATCTGAGCAAGGGCAGCGCAAGAATCAGAATAAAGAAGGATGCCAGCCACCCGCTTGCAAAATTTGGCACGAAAATGTATATGCAACTTATAAAATTTGGAGTAGGATATTCAAGATGGGACTTCTGCCAGATGTTTTTCTCAGCTAAGCGCGATATGAAGCAATATTGACGTCGAGCAGGCTGACACTGCAGGTCTCAGAGCTCCCTTCTGGTTTTCTTTCCACGACAGAAATACCTTTGTTTACATGGACATATAAAAGGTGCTTCTATTTATTAACATTTCTATGATCAGAGGTTTGGATCCTCTTTCTGTACCTTTTACAACAGAAATTTGGACTTATGCAGATTACTGAATTATAGGATTTGGGTAGGTAGGTATTACAGGAGTTGCAGTTATTTTTTGTCATACAGCATAGAACTGTCTTTTTATAAGGAATGTATCCATCCCCTTGTTCTGTAGAAGTAAACTGAAGAGTCATGGATTTTGGAGGCTGGCAGGTAATCTTCAATGCATCCAGTTAAAAAAAGATCAATAACTTACCACAGGGAACTTCCCTGGACTGAGATGTGACTGATGGGCTTTGTATTGAGCCAGACTGCAGAACAACCTGGCTGTTTTCCAGAACGGGGCACAACTGTGATCTAATGATCCTAAAGCTATTCAGAAACATCAAGAATGGGACAAGAGGGGGTAAATGGAAAACTTCTGCATTGTATCAACATACAGTACTATACACAGCACCAAATATCAAACCATTAAAGCATTGTCTTGTTACCAGTAGTGCACTGCTTCATATCCAGCATGAAATGAACACTGTTCACATACAGACGCTGCTTTGTGCTAAGGGGTAACCAACATATTACAATTAATCAAAACTGCCTGTACATCCAGTTCAAAAGATCGAGATACTATTGAAAGGAATCTGACACAGCACTGTATTCTTTTATTGCTGGTAATTTCCATATTGTCCCTGTTAAAAAAAAACAAACATAGAAATGTTGAAGGATAATATATTGGAGGCTTACTGTGAGTTAGGCAATTTCTTTTGGTCTGTGGATTTTACAAGATCTACTGAAGTATCACCCATATACCTGCACCAAATTATCAGATTTATAGACAGAGCTAACAGCCAGATCTGCTCTTTCAGAGCAGAGATTTAGACAATTTACCTGCTCATAGCCATAAGGCCTCTGTTGCTGAGCGGATGGGCCTGTCTGGGAAGCTCTGTAACTTCCATATTGCTGCCCCTGTCCCTGTTGGTAGCTGGAATACTGTGAAGAGGCTCCTTGTGCAGGACCTGAGAAGACAGTAAAATCCATTACAGGCAGTAAAATCCATTACAGGCCTGATTTGCTGGGGGAGTCCTTAGAGTAAATTGTTTGTTAGCATCTTATAACCTGATGCTAACAAAGTAAGCTCTGTGAGTAAGAACTGTGAGTAAATTCTGCCCAGACCTCCTCTCTAGGTTTACACTAGGAGGTGTTAATAATAATAATGATGTAGTTGCAGCAGTGTAAACTTCACGTTTTAAACTTGGCTCAAAAAATGTCATAATACTTCTAAGTGAAGCCCCTCTGAAATCTGTATTGGCACAGCTCAGTTATGACCTCTATGCAAACTACCTGGCCTTTATTTTAGTAACAATTGCATGTTTAAATTCCTATCTAATCTGGCTGTGCCACCATAAGCAACAGAGGAGTGATTCTCTGGACTGTTGATGTTCTTTTTCATGTCAGTTCAGAAGGACTAGGTGTGTAGGAGGCCTGGGAACTCAGGCAGTGACCTCCTGATGATGTTTAACACAAAGTCAACACGAAGAAAATGTGTATTTTCTAACTTCAGTCAAAAGAGAGAGGGATTCAGGATGGAACACAGTGCTAGACTAATGTATGTTACTGTCCAGAATCCCTTTACTAGATCTTTTACTAATTTTGGTACATTGTTAATCCAAGATTAATCAAGAAAATGGTTTACAGCCTATTTTAGCCTAGGAATGGAGGCATCAGGGTGAAACACTGCAAACACTTGACCAGCCACTGAGTTTTCTTACCATATCCTTGCTGTTGTCCTGGGTAACTCTGTTGATTTGGGTATTGCTGCTGGGAATATGTTTGCTGTTGTGCAGCTCCCTGTTGGTATCCGGCCTGCTGCTGGCTGTACTGAGAATTTCCTGGAGGGGGAATATTGGAATTGTTTGGTCATAGGTGAGGCAGGTATTCCACTGTACATGTGGATCATAAAGAAAACAAAGGTGTAAAGGAGCCTTGGTCTGGAACTCATACACAAATACTTTTCTTAGAAACAGATGGTTGGATTTTGCCAAGCAACATTTTTCTTTCTCCAGTGATTTTTAGTTCTTTTGAATAGGAGAATTACTTGTCTATACACATCACTAAACAAACAAACAAACAACCTGTTCCCCCATTTTTTTTTACCCCATAAGGACTTCAGAAGAAAAAGTCACAAAGATAAGTCTGCCAGGGTAAATAGCTGCTTTCTCAAGAAGCCCTCTCATTGTATTTTCTTTTAGATAATGATGTTTATTCATATATCCCAGAAAGACCACTTATCTAGTTGTTACTGGCATTTTTTTTTCAAATACCTATGATGGAAATTCCATTTGCTGTATCCTGAAACAACAAAATGAACAGAGGCTCTATAGATGACATCGCTTCTCCTAAATGCCACCTTGCTGCATCATAATTCAGTTAATATTTCCAGTTGATTTAGAGTTCACATATCTTAATAATATATTGAATTTACTGTTAAGGTTTTGCTGTATTTTCCTACCTCCTTCATAGTAGTGTTGTGTAGAGTCATCAAACGACCGGTCGTAGCTCTGTTCAGTATAGGATGACTGCTGATAGGCATAATCACCATGTCCTGCAAGGAGTCACACAGATTTGTCAGATACATCCTTCATGGGACCATAGACATAGTGTTGAGTATGTATTTAATATATGTTATGGAGCTGCTTATGCACTAAGATGAGGTAAAAGCAAATACAGACCCCTAAGGGAGAATGCTGAACATGTGGCAAGGAAAGCCACACCAATGGATAAAACTCTTGTGTTTACTAATCTAAACTGGGCTTTGGGCTCTTTTTGGAGCAGTTTATAAAGCAGGGTGCACTGATGTGCATGTTTTGTACCAGGCTCCCATCCTCTGGGATTCTAATTTTCCAGGATTTAAATTGGAAGTGAAGCATAATAGGTTTGCCATGTCCTCGGAAGTGGCAGTCGTGGTGCTCTGCACTTCATCAGTATCCCGGTGAGCCCAGCTCAGAGGAATTACCATCTGGATAATATTGCTGATTCATAGGTTCTGATGAGCCTTGGCCATGACTGTACTGCTCACTGTAATATTCCTCCTGACCCATGTACTGCTGCGAGGAACCTGCAAGGCACAAGACAAAGCAAACTGAGCCTGTGGACTCCTAAGGGATGAGTTTCTCTTATCTAATTTTTTTTTTTAAGAAAACAAAGTTTATGTCTGGATAAGCAAACAATTGAGAGCAGTTATAAAGATGTTTTGCTCACTAGAAAAAGGAAATAGATTTGTATTCTCAGAAAAAGATGGTTGAAACTGAAATCACACAACAGTCAGTAACACATCCTAGAATCACTCACTTCTGCAGCAATGCCAACAGTAAGGGCTACATTTCATCTACTAATCTGAGTTATTAGAAAGCACAGGAATGTATTCCATGCTCAAGAACACAGTCAGAATTAAATATATTTTCATTAATACATTAATTTATTTCTTGGCAAAATTCAGGTTATTTTAGAATCAGTCTAGCAGATTTATTATCTCTTCGAACTTTATTCAGAGAGGTCTTACAGCATGGTAGTTATCCTCTTGTGTTTTCCTTTCCTTGGCCTAATTTTTCATTCTAATTGCTGGCAAACTATATCTTCTTTCCAGAAATGTGTTCCTTGCTAACTGTGCCACGTTAGGGCTGATCCAACACCATGGGAAAGAATTGAATAGATTCCCAGTGGCTTGAATGAGCTGTAAATCAAATTGTTCATCTTTTCTTTAGATCCTATGATCTAAAGATCCTTTTAGACAGAATTATTGTTCTAAACACCTTAAATAATTAAATAGATAAATTAATTAAACAGATAAATGTTGAAAATAGATTCAGGTTCATCTCACTGTCATGATACTTGCACCATTCAGAATTTCCTGTGCTCCAGGGTGGGATTCTCTGTTTGTAAATGCGACTTGGAAATTTTGGTGACTTATGCACCCCACAGGACAGACTGAGCATCATCAATCTAATGAGAGTTCTATCAGTGATCTGATAGCAGTTTTACCTTGCTGTGAAGCTCTGTAAGGGCCCATGGGTCGCTGCCCCATCATGCTGTTGCCTTGGTTGCTCTGGCTCATCATGGCAATGGAGGACTGTCCCTGGTAGTGCTGGCTCCCTCCTTGTGCTGAGTTGTAATGTGACGTTGCTGCTTGCTGGTGCATCATGGAGACTACAAAGGAGATGGAAAAGACTGTTTTCCAAAGATGGGGCAGTTCTCTCCTAGGCTCTTTGGAAGCAAGTTAAAACCTTCAGCTAACATGCATCCTGATAATTCTGTGAATTTTCCACAGGGGGAGATGTTTTCCTACTGGATTTATTTATTCTTCTGCACTGGAATCCAGAAAGGATCTTATTACATGGTCAGTTCTTGCCATTTGCTTCAGTAGATATTTAAAAATACACCCAGCCTTGCTTATTATTAGCTTACTTAAAAGAATGTAAACCTTATTGCAGTAGGGTTAAAGAAAGAAACAAGAAATTATGCTTGTTCTTGCCTACCTCCTGACTATTTCATTGCTGCATTTCTTTTCTAATATACTCTTTCTTCTGCTTCCATCTTCTCATACACCTGATGATTATAGAGTTTAAGTAAACTGATATTCTAGGATTTATTTGATTCCTAAATTTCATGCTGCTGTAAAGAATTCTAAAGCATCAGACATCCCATTCAAGGCAATTCAACTAGCAAACTTATTTTTTTTAATTAAGAGATTAATTGAGTTGTCTGCTAGTCTCTTAATGCCCTGCAAACAATGTGAAGTACCAATAAAATAAGAAAATGGGGTAGTAATGTACAAAGAGTAAATGTGTTGTACCCTGGCAGGTTCTTTGTGCCTGGGTAAAGGTGCTGCTCAGATCCCTCCCATGGCTGTGGGATTTGCTGCCAGGGCTACCAGACAGTGCTGCTGCACCTCTGCCTAACCCTCTTTTCCCCAGCTCAGCCCTAACCATGGCCAGTCAGCCTAAGTTAAAGCAAGCCTGAAACTGCTCTGACTTACACTGCTGCCTGACACCTGGAAATTCAGAGATGTCTTAAAGCTGTCTTTTCCTCCGGTACCTTTGTCTCTGTCTACAGAAAATATTTACAGAACAAAGCCGTGTGTGGTAAACCCTCTGAGGTCACAGGAAAGTCAAGGTGGCCCAGGAGGAGGAAGAGGCAGTTTACCTGGGTTGGACTGCATGTTGATGTTTGTTCGAGAGACGTAATTGCCTATTGACCCCTGGCCTTGCATTGGCACGTTCTGAGACGCAGGCACTGTGTGGCTGTAACCAGGGCCAGTCCCATGGCTGCTGACAGTCATACTCAGAGAGGTCGTGGGCATGGTGTTCTGGCCTGACTGCTGCATAGACACGTGGTTAGGACCTACAAAAATTAGAGAGAGCAACAAGAAAATCTGAGCTATTATTGGCAATGCACAGTGAGCACGAGGCCTCGCGGCCTTTCTGAAATACCTTATGATAAGGCAAAACAAAAAAACCTCAAAATCCTTTTATTAAAACTCCCTGTTATCTACAGACAAATTAAAACTGCTGGCTGCACAGTCAGAGACCTCCCCTTCCTGGCAGCCAAATCTAGGCTGTACAGGATTGCAGATGGGAAGAACAAAACCAGCAGCAATTCCCTACAACCACTTCCTTGCAGGCAGCAGAATTAAAAAATGCCACCAATTTCAGGTACTTCAGAAAATACATGGACTCTGGAAACATCCCAGCCTTTTGAAATCTTTCCTTTCCTTCCTCTTGTCCTGCAGTTGGTTCCTTTTCCCCCTTCACACAGGCAGTGACAGTAGGAAGGCACAGCAGTGTCTAAGAGAGACTTTGCACATTGCTGCATCCACTGGGTTCCTCTCTCACCTTCTTAGCTGCGGCTTCTGAAGTACCAACAGAGCCTCTACTCAGAGAACAAGCCTGTCTCTCCCTTTCCTGAAGTTTGACTAAAAGTACCTCAGAGGAGGACAAATTTCCCAAGTCACCATAACAACCCCAGTTGTTACTCCCTTTCCAACATCAGAACGTAATCATCAGACTGCCCCAGATACATCCTGGGTTTGTTTCCTGCTTATCTGGCAGTGTGCTTATTTTTTAGAATTCTGTTGCAGTTGGGTAGCTAATACTGGGGGAAATGGAGTTCTTATTTGTTGTTTATTGCTGTAAATAATTATATCAATGAGTTTTGGAAAGTTGTTTTCACTGTATATTGTTACTATCCAAGCTGTGATGGTGCATATTGTTGTCTATCTAAATTCAGCCATATTGTTGTCAATCTCAATTAATTTAGGTAGAATGCAGAATCCTTAGAAGAGGCAGAATTATGTTGTAATGTTTAAATAACGATATTTTAATTTAGGGTTATTAAGTTTATCTGCAGCCTCTGAAAAACGTCTAACTCATTTAGTACAAACCTCATTAATTACCCTTAATGGTTTTCATAGATATCAAAATGAGAACATTTGCTGTAAATTATATTTTCCTCTGATGGAGGGATGCAAGCAGCAGTTTCAACAAGAGATAAAGAGAGCCAGCTCTCATGAAATCAGTGGAGCTGGGTCAAAATGCTACTACAGAAAATTATCTCTGTGTTTTGCTCCAGTTTGTTTAAGTTGTAAAGCTGATCCTTGTGCAACACAAGGTCACACAGTGTGTGAATGGAGATAGCAGTTGCCTGGAGTGAGAGATGGAGTGAAGCAAGTGTTGGTAAACCTTGCCTTATTTGCATGGGAAAAATTAGAGATTCGTGGCCTTCTCTAAAATAAGGAAAAAAAAAAAAAAGGTTGGCTAACTTGTGATTGTAAGGGAAAATATGTGGATGAGTCCAGTCCTCAGGTCTTCCAGTCTGGTTCTTTCAATCAGCAGCAAATTACTACAAAGATCTGGAGGAGGCTGGGGAGCAAATCAGAAAACCAACAACAGTAGCACTGAAAATGTCTATTCTGAATAACACAAAACAATGTTTTGACTGACTTAATATATTACTCATACTCAGTATTAAATCTTTCAAAACAAAGGCCCAGAAAATTTTGGTAAGTTTACTTTACAAGTTGTAGCTGTTTAAAACAGGTCCCTTATCCAATCATTTAAAAGGTACTATAGGCTTGACCACAAAGGGATTTTTAAAAACTCAGAAGTAATTTCATGGCTTGTGTCTGCTCTTGAGTCCCCCTGCCAAGGTCTGTGATTTTACAATCAGATATTTCTATTTATAGAAACTGGTTTTGCTCTCTGTCACTCTGGGAGACACCCACAGAAACAAGAACTGACTGAGTAACTATGATCTACAAAATAAACAGATTATTAATATATAAACTGCACATATTAAAAAATTGTTTTTCAATTGATTTAGTTGCATGAACAAAACCAAACAGACAGATTATATTATCTTATTGATACAAAATGTCTGTTCATTTGACTGTGTAGTACAATCTCTGCAAGCTTCTGTAGAGGACAAAGACTGGTGCAACACCAAATGGTTTGTAAGGATAAATGTATCCTGGAAGGTGTTTGCAGTCTGAAGGCTTGGTTGTGTGGTTAGTCATGCAAGCAATTCCATTTTACCCTGGCCAACCCCGCCACATCCACAAGAAAAATACTGCAACATATAATTCTTCTTTCTAAAAACTTGGATGCATCTTTACTCGGTGATTTTCATCATGCATTTTTTTTGAAAAAATGTCTTTAATTTTCTCTGCAGAAACACAAAGCACTCTGCAGAAGCCAGCCTCATTCCTGCCTGTAGCCATTTTGTGGTGATTTCAGCATGTGCCTGAAATCCCCATCTGCCTGAAAGGTGAGTTAGGAGAGGTCTTTTCCAGCTCTCTAAGTATATTCTGCATTAATGATTTTGTTGCCAGGCAACAGCGAAGCAGCACAAAGGGGACCAAAGCTCACCATTGCTAATCTGACTCTGCATGAGGGAGGAAGGAGGAAGGCCGGTCCCGATGGCATCGCTGAGATTGCTCTGGGAGTGGAGGGATTGGTTGGATGCACTCTGACTCATCCCTCCCGGGCCCAAGTTTATATTTTGCGTTGGTGGCTGCGAAACAACAAGGAGGAAAGAGCAAATTTTTTTGGTTAGGTTTTTAATTAGAAAAACAGCAGCCCCCAAATTAGGCTGACTATGACTAAAAACTGCCTCGGCTAAATATGCGTTTGCTTTTTGGGTAAAGCTTTCTTGGTTTGACTCCACTGTGTGAATGACATTGAGCATGACAGAGCAGCTGACAGGCAGCAGCACAGTGAAGGGTTTGAAATTGTGTTTGTCACAGAGTGTGGCTTCCTCCGCACTCACATGGATTTCCAAACACAACCACTGTGGGGAATGCATTAGCAAAGACAACACAGGAGTGTGGTGACAGATTGACCTTTGCCAAGCTATGCTGCAGTTTGTGTTATGTGTGGTACTTCCCAAATCAATCCACTGAGCAAGAATAACAACATGTGTAAAGACAAACCAATGCCCGAGTGTTGAATTAGATTTTTGACGTAAAACAGCAGCATTTTTTCCCCCCAAGTAAAGAACACAGTAAGAACAGGTAAGAATATTGAATCTGGAACAAATGGAGATATTCAGATCTGTACCACTGCCTCATAAACTTTGAGCTGTGGGGCAGAGATTAACACAAATGTTCCAAAGAACATAATTTAAACACAGTAAAAGTAACTTTTGATTTGTTTGGTGGTCTACTTGGCCACTTCAAAACTTTTAACTGGAAAAATACTAAAAAATGGTGCATTTATAGTGATCAGTGACAGAATCAAAGAACGTTTCCCTCTGGCATAGCTGATGTAAAGGTGCTGAGGGAAATAACTGTGGTATTAGTTATACTAATAACTAATTATTAGTTACAGTAATTGTACTGGTACTTACAGCAGGAAGCAAGGACTGCATATTCTGGTTAGAGTCTGCTATTGTTGCCAAGTAAACCAGGTTTCTGTGCAAGATTTGTTGGTATCTACAGAACAAGGAGTAAAGCTTATGTGGAAAGGGTTAACAATACATAAAATTCCAAGTCTCTCTCTTTTTTTTTTCCTATTTACAAATGGTTAGTTAAATTAACTTAACCCATTTTTAATCTGTCCTAATAAATAGCAGTAGCAATAACCCATGTCTGTGCTGTCATATTTCCCATCAAGGATCAGTGTACTCAACACCTCTTTTACAAAAGGATAAACTTGGGGGAAGGGAGAGGTAAAATACACCCTCCTTTGAGAGCACTTTGAACTGTGGAGCTGGGACCTCAATCTTTGAGGACTGACACGCAGTCAGTCTGCTCCAACAATCAGACACTTTTCCTTTCCCTGTCTAACAAGGGCCCTGATGGGAATGAAATTCCAGAACTCCAAAACCCAAAACCTGTTTTCCCTGCCAGCAAGCTGAGAAGAACATGATTTTTTTTCAAGAGTGCTCTAACTGGAGTGTTTACTCAAGTAAGCACCACCAGAACCATTTATGCTTCTTCACAGTTCTCCATGAACTGGAAAAGCTCCTAAAAAGGAACAGGAGTGTTTCCAAGAGCAAACCAACAGCTGTGCCACTGAGCAAAGGGAAGAGCCAGACTTCAGGAAACATTTCTAACAAACTCCTGAATTTGTAATACTCACTGAGTACATTCTGCAGTTTTCCCCTTGCTCTGATAATCCATAATACATTGTATTAGGTGGTGATTTTCATCTAGCATCTGCATAAAAGAAATAGGACCAAAACATGTTACTATGAGAATTATATAAAAGTCCTGTATTTTTGTGATCCTCCACCCTCCTTGGCACTGGATGGTGTCCTTTGCAGTTTTGTTGCCTTGGCTGTTGTAAATCACCTACACGTGACTTTATTGAGCCACAAGGTTGTTGTACTTCTGCCTTCATATCTTTAAAGTAGTTACTTGAAATACTCATACAGAAGAATTTATGGACTTACCTT
The DNA here is from genome assembly GCA_013399915.1 of Illadopsis cleaveri. Taxonomy (NCBI): domain Eukaryota; kingdom Metazoa; phylum Chordata; class Aves; order Passeriformes; family Timaliidae; genus Illadopsis; species Illadopsis cleaveri. The sequence goes on from VXBB01023395.1 coordinate 808,632, forward strand.
GTTCCTTAAATGGCAGATAAATTCTGATGCTGAAGAAGGAAAACACTTTCACTATGAGTTATCTCTGCCTCATCCCAAAGTCTCACCCAGCCCTTTCCAAAACGTCAGGTATTACTAACATGCCTACTTTTAAGTAAGAAACAAACTTTCAAACAATTAAACCTACTCATTCTCCTGCCCAGGACGAGAGCATGACAGCTGAACCTGATGAAGTATAAAATTTGCTTCACTGCAGCTACTGAAACCATGTTTAAGAGAATTACATCCCAATATGTCCTTACTTTTATTCAATGAACTCATGCTATGATTAAAAGCTTAACATAAACTTTGATTTGTTTTGAAATTTCAGATACATTAGTTTGTCTCTTTCCCTCAGATTTCTTGTGAATGCAGCACACTTTCTCCAGGTGAATGAATAAAAAAAAATACCAGTATGTAGACATTTAGATTTGCCTCTGGCATAACAGAGCTTGTAGATACCACTGCTATCAAGTGCTTGCAAGACTGGGCCCTTGACCCAGTGTGTCATCAGGGCAGGAGAGCTCTTGAGGAAAGAACCAGTTCTGGTTCAGAACTGAATTTTACTGCCCTGGAAATGCTATTTGATGAACTGTTTTAGAGGAGCACCACCACTGCTCTATTGCCAAAAGCTCTAACTTCGTTCATGTTAAATCTATTTCAGAAATATTTGATACTGGAATAAGAACAGCTTTGAAAGACTATTAAAATTGAGTTAATGAATAAAAATAAGCTGCTTCTATAACATGAATGCAAATAAGAATAATCTTTTTCATTGAAAATTGTATATGTTCTCAAAAGCTCACTTCAATGAAGATTTTTTGAGGGTTTTTTTCCTCCTGCTCTCTCTGCTCCATTTTCATCCTACACGATAAATCCCATCCAGTTAGTGTGCCTGCAAGTTTCCTCCTCAGCACTGCTGTTTGTCAAAGAGAAAATCACTGCCAACAGCCCAGCACTGATGGACAGTCCCAAAGTAACCTGCCAGCAAATGCACCTGAGGTGGGAAATGCTTTCACTCATTATTTTCAAAGAAAGAACATTTTGAACCTTCCATGAAGTTTATGAATATGCAAAAAGGAAAGGGCTTGAAAATCGAACAGAAGATACTTTATCTGCCCTTTGTCTGTGGGAACAGGTTTAATTGCAAACTCTCTGAATTATGAAATAATTCCAGCTGACCTGGAGGTTAGAGGAAAACTTGTTCACCGAGGCCGAAATATTTCAGTATTTAAAATGAATTGGTTCACAACACCACGTGCTGCAAGAGCTCCACAAAATGGGATGTTTCCAAACAGTCTCCTGAGATGCAAGTCATCTCTCCAGCCTCTCTCGTGGCAGTTTGTTCTGCCTTCATCTCTGCTCTGTCACACGCTGCCACCGAGGGGATTTTTTTTCCCCTGGAAGTCACAAATTGGCACCAGATCATGGCTTGGCTGCACAGCCCCTGGTGACAGGTTAATTGCTGTATTGGCAGTGGCACTTCTGCACTGGTCACTCTCAGAGAAGGGACCACACAGAGCTCACACCTGGCTGCCACCACAGCACGGGAACAACACCTGAGCCGTGGGGAACAGCCAAAATTACAGCAAAAGTACAATTGACAAACAGCAGTGACATTAAAAACAGGCACGTTCTTTATTGACATTTCCAGCCTTGTCGCTCCTGACCATCACCTTCTGCAGGAGGAAGGGTGCCAGGGTCTGCCTGTGTGTGCATCCCTGCTGCCAACCCTGGGAAATAGGAAACAATAACTTCCCAACTCAGCACCCTCTCATTTGGCTTCCACACGAAAACCCATGTGGGGATCTCCTCTCCAGAGAAAATATTTCAAAACCTTTGTTTGGCATTAAACATCAATAAACACTTCACAAAAATAATAATAGTTTATGAAAAATAGCAGTGGCTGCTGCTCCCTCTATCTTCTGAGAGATTAAAATTCTGCATCTAGATACAAAAGAAAACCCTTGCAAATTCAGTCTTTTATCTCAATTCAGTTTTTTAGGTTGGATTCTTTGGGGGCCAGAAGCTGATATACCATCACAAATTAATCGCATATTTGCAAATTTTATTGCCGTTTCCCAATGTATGCTTGGCAGCGTTTCCCCTTGGCGAGCAGCAGGGATAACGTGCCATCCCGATTTTATTCCCTACGTCCTTCTCTCGCTCTCTTTGCAGCGATCTGAACACCTTTGCTTTGTTCCACCTCCTCCTCCTCCTCCTCCTTCCCCCACCTCTCTCTCTCCAGCTGTCCATCTCTGCAGCCCTCGCAAATTCACGAGTTTTCCTGATCGCCCTAGAAATCAGCCTCCAGCTGCAGGAGCATGGACAGAATAAATGTCTAAAATTGTCTGTATAAAAGCATGCTCTTTTACCTTCTGGATAGTTTGCTGGGTGACCTCCCCTTTGCCTCTTGGGCGAGCAGAAGCAAAGGCAACCGACATGGTGGGGGTTTTTTATGTGTCTATAATATATCGGTTCCAGGCTCTAATAATATTGTTATTATCTGGCTGCTATTGCCGTGCGAGGATTCTCCNAGCGGGAGCCGGGGGACGGGGAGAGGCCGGAGGGGCCAAGGGAGCCCGGCGACACGGGCACAGCGATGGGGCACCTCTGCTGCTAGGAAAGGCGGAGAGAATCGGTGTTGTTGTCGGGGTGACCTAATTATGGCTCTCAGTATCTCAAGGGGACTTACAGCAAGGATGGGGCAAGGCTATTTACAAGAGACAGGACAAGGAGAACGGGTTCAATTTGAAAAAGGAGTAGGTTTAGGTTATATAGTAAGAAAATCTTCTCTGCGAGGGCGGCGGGGCCCTGGCACAGGTTGCTCAGAGAAGCTGTGGATGCCCCATGCCTAGAAATACGCAAGGCCAGCTTGGACGGGGCTGGGAGCAAGCTGGGATAGTGGAAGGTGTCCCTGCCCACGGCACGATTTTTGAGGTCACTTCCACCCCGAACCCTTCTGGGTTCCCTGCGGCAGCGGGGTCGCCCCCGGCGGTGCGTGCGCCAAGTGCGGGGCGTGCCGGGCGCTGCGCAAGGTGCGTACGCCAAGTGCGCAGCGCAGGAGCGCAGCGGCCCCGCCCCCGGCCCGCCCGGATGACGGTGCGGGTTCTGCCGGAGCCATGAGCTACGACCGCGCCATCACCGTCTTCTCCCCGGACGGGCACCTCTTCCAGGTGGAGTACGCGCAGGAGGCGGTCAAGAAAGGCTCCACCGCGGTGAGTCAGCGGCCGTGGGGTTCGCGGGGCGGCGGTGGAACGGGGGGCCCGCGGCGGGGCCTGCGCCGCGCTGAGCGCCCGGCCTGGCGGGCCCGGGAGGCCGCGGGAGCAGCGGGATCCGCTTCGGGGAGATCCGTCGGGGTGAATCTGCCGCCGGGGGAGCTGCCCAAAGCCCAGCGCTTCCCGCGGGGCTCCGGCGATGTGTCAGGCCTGCAGGGATCCTCTCCTCTCTCTGTGCACGCTGCAGATCGTGGTATTTTGTGTTTGTGCACGAGGCAGATCCCCAGTGCATTGGGAAAAACGTCGGTAAAAGCACTTGGAAGTACGTTGCNGGAAACACGTCGGTAAAAGCACTTGGAAGTACGTTGCTGGCTCCCAGCTTCCAGTTGTCCCAAGCCTTTGCTCAGTGAAAGTTTTATTTCATTTAGGGGAGAAGAAAAAAGGTATTAATTTGCAAATAGCATTGTATTAGTGATTGTAATAAGTTCTAGCAATAATAAGTTTTAATTTTAAAAAGCCATAACTGTATTAATAGTTGTAGTATGTTGTAATTAATTGCCATTACCAGAAATAAATGTACCATCTTTGGGATGGGACGGAATGTAAAAAGATTTGGTGCCAAATCTTCGAGATTCTTCGTTTTTTTTAAGAAATTAAAAATCCTGTAAAAGTGGAGACAGCATGCAATATAACCATCCGTCTTGTCTCTTGTTGAGTTTAATGTTTTTGGAAACATTTGGAACATGCTGACAGCAGGGCCACCTCATAAGAAAAAAGCATTCCCATCCCTCTGTGAGAAACAGTGGGAATGGAGGGGAAGAGTCAAGGGTGGTTTTTTTTTCTCCGTGATGTTGTAAAAGGTGTATTCAAGGTATGAATTAGGACATTAAGGCAGCTACTGACAGAACATTTTGGCAGCTGTAGGTATTACTTGGCCTGATCTCCAGTGCTTTGGCCTCTTGAGTTCATCAGTGCCACTGGACTAGTGGGGTTTTCCTTGTTCATCCTGAGTCTGTGGCTGTGGAAACACTGATGGTGCTGTTGGACAAAAGACAGTTTGTAAGAGGAGCTGGAATCTGTCTCTTGGGAGCCACAGGGATTTAGGTTGGTATACACTGATGAAGAAGCTGCACCCTGAAATGCTTTGCAGGTTTTGTTACATCAGTCCTGCCTCTGGGTTGAGTGGGAAATAAAATCTTGACTTCAGGCTGAGGTAATGGTTACAGTGTGGGGGTTTGTGCCTGGGTACTGCTCGTTTGAGCAAAGTCTGCAGCTATGAGGATTTTCGCACCTAGGTTAACTTTTTTACTTCTTTTCATGCATGGAAGGTTGGAGTAAGAGGGAAGGATATTGTTGTCCTTGGTGTGGAGAAGAAGTCAGTGGCAAAACTCCAGGATGAGAGAACTGTCCGGAAGATCTGTGCTCTGGATGACAATGTCTGCATGGCTTTTGCAGGTAAACAGTCCCTTCAGTGGTTTTGGCAGTTATTGGGCACCTTTGGGCATGTTTATGGAATCTGAGAACACAAAATACAGGATGTAGCTGGCTGAGAACTGTGGGAAGCACAGTATTCTCACAGTAGCTTATGCTTTTTTTTTAAATATGGGGAAATAGAGTGTCAGTGTCAATAATATTTTTAGGGGGAGATCTGATTTAACTGACTAAAGCAACAGGGTTAAGGTTCAGTGTGCAGGAATGAGAGGCTCAGTTCTTTCTCCTGCCTTGCTCCCTTAGCCAGGGTCTGGGATATGTGCAGGGGTGTTCACAAACTTGAGGAAAAATTCCCTAATGAAATAAAAACAAGGCTGTAAATGAAAAGTGGCAGCATTAGCTAAAAAATAAAATAAGAATTAAATTTCTTCAAAATCTCTTTTTTAAAGGGTCACACACTTTTGTCAGCTAACATGATGCTGCTGTAGCCTCATTAACTAGATAAGATTTGCTGGGCAGATGAAATTGGACTGCATGAGGAATAATGTCTGTGAGAATAAGCAGTGCAAATTTGCTGGGATATGGAATGCTGTCAGTAATATTCCCATTACCTGGTTCAGAATGATGTGTGTCACCTCACTCACAAACATGGAAGCTGTAAACTGAATCCTCTAGTTATTTTTGTGCATTGGCCACTTTCTGCTGCTTTACAAATGCTCTTTCTCAGCAAACCTGAGAGTTTGAGCTCTGCTTTGATTTTCCCTTGCTGCTGACACTGAGCCCATGGGCCTTTTAGAGCCAGATTGGTGCTGTGAGGTTTTTTCATGACTCTGAGGCCACTCTGTGGTTTCAGGGCTGACAGCTGATGCCAGGATAGTGATAAACAGAGCTCGGGTGGAGTGTCAGAGCCACAGGCTCACCGTGGAGGATCCTGTCACCGTGGAGTACATCACACGCTACATTGCCAGCCTGAAACAGGTACTTGGGGCTGCACAGAGCTGCTGGAGACGTGTCCTGACCTGCTGCAGATGTTCTGTGTGCTGTTATGTTAGCCTGTGTTATGCATAATGTACAGCTTGGGTGTGTAACAGGTGTGTACTAGAGTGTCACATGGGGAGCATGGAACATACACGGAATATCTGACACTTATTCAAGCTATGTAAATGTCTGTCCTTGGCCTCACTCCATTTACCTGGTAAAAAACATTGTGGGTGTTTATTGGGAATGGGGATGTAGCAATATCCCTATGTAGCAAGAACAATTGAGTGCTGTTTGATTGGAGTTTTTTTCCCCAAGATAAAGCAAGCAGTGCTTATAAGGACTGCACAGTTCCATGTGTTATGTCACCAGGAACACTCTGCTCATCTCACTCCCACAACAGTGGGCCTGGGTTACTGTCTTTTCTTCATGGCTTCTGGTAGTTTTTCCTCCTGCAAAGCCATTGCAGGGATGGATAAGAGGGGAGCAAATTGGTGCAGTATTTAATATGTTTTATGTTTGATAGTCATGAATTTAGAATGAATTGCAGCATCAAAATATGTCCAGCTGCGTTCTGTGAGAAAATTACTCATTTGCCAGTGTATTAAACTGATTTTCAGCTACTAGCAAGAATTAGAGAAAATCTAATATACTTATGCACAGATGTGTTGGAACAGTGGTGATGGTAACTGTGATTCTTGTAATAATCACTGGTCTGTCAGAGCAAGGCACCACTTCCCAAAGTTTCACTTTGTTCCTTTATCCAATCTCACAATTGTGTCTTTCTGGCACATTCATCATTTCTCTCAAAGTGTGCAAACACACCTGGCCCAGCTCCTGCTGCTGTGGTGCTGTGGGTGTCAGCCCTGCTGCTGCTGCTGTGTGACATGGCAGTGACTTTGCTAGCAGTGTCCCAGGAGGGCTGTGACATGGCTCCAGTGTAAGCTGCTTACAGCCACGGAGCTGCCATGGTTTCCTGTGGAATCAATGCAAATCATTGGTGAAAACTGTTCAGGTGTCCTCAGGGTATTTTTTTGGTACACTGGGGCTTGCAGACTTGGCTCTGCCTGCCTCAGCACCACTCAGGAGGTGGGGAGGTGCTTCTGGAAGCTGTAACCAGGTGTAGGAACAGGGGTTGGACAGGAACCACCTCTCACTTGCCTGCCTTAGGGGCTCTGTGAGATCCGGAGTCCTGACTAATGGAGAGAGCCAGCTAAAAGCATTTCTGGTGGCTCTTCTGGTTGTAACTGCTCCAGAGTCTGCTTTGCACCCTAGAAATGTTTTCAGAAGTGCCTGTGAGTGTGTCCTTTGTGCTCAGAGGTACACGCAGAGCAACGGCCGCAGACCCTTCGGGATCTCCGCCCTCATTGTGGGCTTTGACTTCGATGGGACCCCACGGCTGTACCAGACTGACCCCTCTGGCACATACCATGCTTGGAAGGTGAGTGGATTCAGTCCCTGGTGGAAATGGAATATTTGTGAGTTAATGTCTCCTTTAAAGTGGGATTGGGGTAGAGGAGATCTTGCTGGCCAGATGGTGCTGTCTCACAGCTGCAAAAGTCCTTAATGATCAAATGTACTGAGAGTGGCCATCTGCAGTTCAGCTTTCCTTGGGAAGTCTTGTCCTGCTTTCAAAAAAAAACCCCAAAAGCAACCCACCTGTGCCAGACAACTGTCTTTGTGTGTGACAGATTATGCAATTGTACAACTTGGTGTTTCTTTCTTATTCTGCAAATGAAATCTTTTCTAAACTCCCATTTATTTTCTTTTCCTCCTTAATGTTTCCAGGCGAATGCCATTGGCAGAGGAGCCAAATCTGTGCGTGAGTTCCTGGAGAAAAACTACACTGATGAGGCCATTGAAACAGATGATCTGACTATTAAACTTGTCATCAAGGCTCTTCTCGAGGTGAGGCTGTTTCACATCTCTTCTGTGGCTTTTCACTGTGTCCAGATTCACTTCTTAGATGTGAATATGGGAAAATATTGGTCAGTGTCCCAAGGAAATACTGTAGGCTGTAGGTGTTGGATTGAATTCAAGGTTCAGAATATTTGGGGTAACAATTTCCATAATTTACACAGAACAGACTTACATCAGTTCTGGGCATTAACACAAATGCACCAAAGATGTGCTAAAGCACATGCTGAATATTTTAATTTTTAATTGAAGTTTAAGATACAGATAATAGCACAAGTCAGGTGGTGGGGCTGAGGTGTTCTTCATCTGCCCAGGGCACTGGCACCAGTGTGAAGACCTATTGAGAGTAAATGCTGCTGGTGTTGAGAGCTTAAGAGCTAAGGAGTGGAATACAGCCCATCCATATCTATTCTCCTTCTAAAGAGACCTGAGACAGGTTTGTTGGAATGAATTCCTGGCCAGGCTCCTAAAGTTTCCCTCTCCCTCACCCAGGTGGTGCAGTCTGGTGGGAAGAACATCGAGCTGGCGGTCATGAGACGGGAGCAGCCGCTGAAGGTGAGGCTGTTGTTTGCTTCTCTCCCCTTGAGCCCGTCTCTGATACTGTCCTTGTTGATCTGCCTGAACTTCCTGTCCTTAATCTCACATTTTGCACTGACAAATACTTCAGTTTATTCTTAGTGGCCAAGGAATGTTGTTGTGTCTGCAGCAGGTACCTGCTTCCAGATAAACAGCAGTTAACATTCTTCCCATGGCAGAACTAGAATCATTTCCATCGATGTCTCTTAAGTTTATTGGTATCCTGAGGGTCACCCATGTTTCTGTTTTAGATCCTAAACCCTGAAGAAATTGAGAAGTATGTGGCTGAAATTGAAAAGGAAAAGGAAGAAAATGAAAAGAAAAAACAGAAGAAAACATCATGATGAATGAAATGCACCTGCTTAGCTGCTTCTTTTTAATTCAAGTGATGGGTTATTCTGTATAGACATGTAGGCATTCCAGTTACTCATACTGTGCTCTCTTGAGACCTACAATAAACCTACTGATTTTTTACTCTGTTCCTTGGATTTTAATTACCCAGGATGATCTGGTTGGCTACAGAACAGCAGCAGTGACCCATTAAAGGACAGAGACTTTGCTTGCATTTTTTTCCCTGGACACTTCACTTTGTTTAATGGTTCTTTTCTGCACTCAGTTCTCAGCATGTCCCTTTTTTTTTTACTTCAAGCAGCTGTCTTGGGGGTTGTGTTATGGTCTCAACATAACTAGTATGGAGTTGGGGTTTTTATTCTCTAATGGGCATCTCCCACAGTGAAAAGGCTGGGTCTGCCCTGCAGGTGTGACAGCAGGTGTGTGTTTTATTGCTAAAGGACAGGACAGAGATGGGGGTTGGGTTTTGGGGGTCAGCATGAGAACATGCTGCTGCAGGCACATGCTCAGGGCAGAGGTGCATGACCTGCTGCTTCCAGGTCTGGTTCAGAGTAAAGCAGATTCCCAGGGGGGATTTATGCACCAGGAGCTAAACAATAACTACAGCAAGTGTTACATACAACAGAGTTGAAGCTCTTCTCCAGTTTCTCCTCTGGTATTTGCCCTCACACACTTCCTGTCTTCCTCTTACCACAGAAGTTGGTTGGAGCTGTTTCCTCATTTCAGAGGAGCCTCAGGCCTCTCAAACTCTCAAGTCTTCTCAGTACCTGAAGCAATAGGAACAGGTGCTCCTTTACTGCAGAAGTTTCCCCATTTGTATCCACCAAATGGGTAGAACCAAGCTGCCCCTGGAAGCAGCTCTTCAGTCTGTTCTTGCACACCCAGAGAAGGTGTGACAGGGTCAGAGCAGGACTGGGGTGGCAGCAGGCACAGCAAGGACTGAATGTGGCCCAGGAGGCTGCTGGAGGCAGCTCTGGTACTCAGGACACCTCAGCCCCCAGGGACTCCAGGGCAGGGATGCTCCAGGCAGCAGAGCTCACAGTGCTGGGCTCACACACCCAGGAGCTGTTTACAGGGAAATGCTGCCCAGCAAAGTGTGGGCAGAGGATCCCATGGGAGTCAAGGACAGGGAAGCACCAGTGCTGCTGCTGCTCAGGGACACATTAGAGCACATGAGCCAGAGGAAGCGTGGTCCTGGAACAGCAGGTTGTTTAATTTATCAGCTCTTGGGCTGGAATGTTGAAGCCAAAAAAGCTGTACTTGGTTGCCTGCTCAAGTCACTACAGCTGTTCCCACACACTGGGAATTTTCCATGGGGAAGCTGACAGGGCTCCTGGGGAAGAAGGCTCACAGGTACCAAGCCCTGGGGCTGAGCCACAGGCACCAGTCCTCTCTGCTCCCAGACATCAGGAGCCAGGCCAGCACTTGGCTCAGAGCTGGGGCACAAACTTCAGCAGTGTTAAGGATGCACTTATGCCTGGGATCTGCAGCTTTACTGTGGAGACAAGGGAATTGATCCCACTCAACTAAAAAGGCACAGTTAAATGTGAATAACAGTGATTACAGAGGAGCAATGAGGGTTTCTCATCCCATCCTCTGCCAGGGCACTCCAATTCCATCTCCACACTTAGAGCCACAGTGACTGCTTTGCCAGCAGAGAAATTAAGAGGCAGAGCAGCTCTGGAGTGAGCCATTTCAGCACACTCCAGCTCAGAGGTGTGAGCCAGGCCCTGCAGCAGCAGCACTGGCTCCTGACAGGCTCCTGGGAAACCCCACCAGCCCAGGGCTTCCCTCTGGGAGGCTGGAGTAACATAACCCTCCACTAGGCTGAGTCCCAGCACAGAACCAGGGCAACAGTACAACGTGCAGTGCCTGGATTTGGGTGTTTCAGCCCTTTTCCCATGCAGTGGAAAGTGTAACACTTCCAGCTTTGCCAGAGCTCTGCAGCCAGGTTTTCTCCAGCTTGGATAGGAGCCCTGCAAGGGCAGGCACCAGAGGAGTTGTAGAGAATGAGGGTATGGAGCTATGTACAGAACAGAGGTGGAGGGAAACATTAAACATTTACATGTTTATTATAATTACAATTTACATTACTCCAAAGAGCAGCCCCACTGCTATGTTCTAATTCTCAGCAATAAAGTCCTACAAAAATAAATCCAAGCTTTTACAGTAACCTAGGTCAATGCATAACTAAAAAAACTTGAGCTATGTAAGGGGTTCAGTCATCAAGGTGCTTTTTAAACAAAATTCCCTACCAACCAAAAATGGGACACATGCCTATAGCAATTTAACCCACTTATTTCATGCAAACAAAGGTAACCCCTCCCTCCCAGCCCTCTCCCCACATACAGATTTTTAAAAACAAAAGAAAAACAACTAAACTATTTACAGTATGGGGGTATAGAGGAAAGAAATTAAACATGCCCATCTGTTAAGCTTCATTATATGGTCTCCCGTCCCTAGTTGAATGAAAACATTCCAAAGAGTTCCACCACAGTCTACAGAGTACAGAGAGCTGTTTGCATTTGGTGCTGCCTCCAGCGAGGTACAAACCAAGGCAAACAAGTCAGAGCTTCAGGTCTCCTTCCCAGACAGTCACTACTGCCAAAAGCTCTGCACACGAGTGGGGACAGTCACTGCTCCCATCCCACATGGTGTCCCCACACTCCAGCCAGGAGCTCCAAGCCCCAAGCACTCCCAGCAGCCTTCAGCTCAAGGCAGAGCCACGGTCCTGTGGTACCTCCAGCCCAGCACCAGCCCACAAACAGCTGTACAGTCAGAAACACTACTACATGATCAACACTCCAGTATTCCCAAGTGACAATATACACAACTCCTCAGCACCAGGAATCCATTTCTCCAGATACCAAGTGCTACTTCACACCTGCTGCCGAGATCCGTGAGGCCAGCAGCACCAAAGGATCCATTTGGTTACTCAGAACAAACAAATTATAGCTGGTTTATTTCAAGTGAGCTTTGGTTCCGTGTTAAAACAGCATAATTTCTCTTCTCCAGGGTTCAGAAAAGGAGTCTGACTTTGAGCTTAGACTATAGCAGCCTTGAGAGACCCAGAAAGAAGAACCATGTAAGTTAGTCTGCACTTGAAAAACACAAACAAAAAGAAAAGACACCCTGAAGAAGGTACCCCTGAACACATTCCCTCTTCCAAAAAATGTTCCAGCGGACAGTGGCTGGTCCAAAGTAAGTCCAAAATATAAGCAGTAGTACATGAAATTCTGTCGCTTGAGCTGAGACAGTAAACAATATGAACCATTTTCCCACATTAGTGCAGCAGTTGGTTGTTTTCTTTTTATATACAGTTTCATTCTCTCAGGAGAGATGCTTGAACCTATTCAGAAAAAAGGTAGAATTAGATTTGATAGTATGGGGTTCTTCTCCCAAGAAGATAAACAGCAAAGCTCACACCCCTCTATCAGCTGAAATGCTTAGTTAGAAACCAAAAGCTGCTTGCTCGAGCTGAGCCTTTTCTCAGACAGGTGAGACCAAGAAATCAACAGAACAATCAGGATGTTAAACCACTCCTTTCTCCTTCTACCCTTTAGAAATATCAATCAGATCCAATAAGGAACAATTCTTGATATATCCATGAGACTGGAGGGTGAAACAGGCTGCACAGACAGTTCAGGCAAGGAGTAAGAGACAAACCTGGCTCAGAGAGAGTAAATACTCTTGCTAGAGCACTTGCCTCTGAAGTTACACTCTGCCAGTACCAGCTCTGTGAGTGGTTTGGTTTCTCCTTGCTGCTCCACTCCCCCTTCCACCTCGAAATCCACCTCGAAAGCTGCGGCCACGAAGGAACCGTCCAGACACTCCGAACGTCTCTGTATTGAGCTTCCTCTCCTCAGCCCACGTGGTGCGCCTGGAACTGAACACGGCGCAGCTCAGGTTGGACACAAACATTTCAGAGCCACCAGCTCACTCAGAGAAGAAGCCTCAAAGCCCTGATTTTGTTGAGCTGTACTGGAACAAGCACAGGCTGCAGTGTACATGCTCTAACCTCACCCCTCTGCAGCCACAGAGCTGAGGGAATCCCTCATGCTGACACTAAAGGGATGTCTCATTTCTCCAGACACTTGATAACATCAAGTTAGGGAAAAGCTGAAGCTTTCCCTTGTTATTCCCAACATTTCACCTAATGCATTTCCACAGCCAGAGCTGACCTCTCTGCCCCACCTCCAGGCTTAGCTCACTCCTGTCTGCCAGCTGCACCTTCAGTACAGCATGACCCTGATGCCTCCTCTCCCACAAGCCAGATAAGGAATTTGTTTAAAATCAATGGGTTCAAAGTCAGTACTGGGAAACAGAAATAGGAACTCCTCTATCATAGTTTAGGCAAGTGTATCATATCAGCTGAAATGCTTTTTGTTTGATCCCACTGCATGACACTTGGTTCACATCACTTGTGAGCCACCAAATGCATGGCAATATTCCCTAAAATCTATTCTAATTTTTTTTAATAATTAAACCATGTTACATAGATTATGTCTGAAATTTTATGCCTAAATTCAATTTAAAAATCAAGCTTTTGGAAAACACTCACCTCGATTTCAGTTCTGAAGAAATGTTGTCAAAGAAAGACTTGGATTTATCATAATAGCAGTTGGGCCCCAGCAGGTCCTCCTCTGCATTACCATCATTGTTTTGGGTTGCCACTCCAGGGTCCCCTTTTTCTTCCCCCGTCTCTGCTTTGTCATCTGAAGATAATGAAATGTATTACACTTCCTTGAGGCACACACTGCAGAGCCATCTGTTCTCTTGCTCTCTCAAACAAGATTTGAGATGTAATCATACAGTTTTTCAGAACCAGTTTGTCTATGCAGTGTTTACTCTTAGCTCAGCAATTCATATTTAATGAAGGCACAAACCTTTAAAGTTTAGTTTCTTCTTGAATTCTTTATCAAGTTCCTCTCTGTTGAATTGTGCATTTGCACTTTCAAAGTCAAAGTCACCTTCAAACTTTATTGTATTTTCCTTCACAGTAGTTGGTCTGTTTTGTCCTCTAGAACGGTTTCTGGTTCTCCTGTTTCCTGAAAGCAGGAGAGTTTAAACACTTGGTAACGCACAGGGAGGTTACATGACTTGCTCAAGACCAGAGGAAACCAGGGATAGAACTCAGGAGTTTCTGGCTTCCAGTCCTGTGGTTAGGCCACATCTCTTTGAAAGCAACTTCTGACTTTGGCTGTAGAAGACACATTACAGCAACACTTTAACTTTCTGAGCAGCATTCCTGGATGTCAGTCTTACCACTATGAGTGCACCCAACTTTCCTTCCAGTGTGCAGAGAGGAAGTCAGAACAAGCACTACAGCAAGAAAAGCTGAGGGAGGTGGGGAAAATTATCTTTCCTGTCTGCTCTTCACCTGCAAACACAGCACTGTAATTAGCCTAAAATTTGTTGTGATGGCAAAGAGGAGGTCTCAGAAAACCCAGCAAAAGACTCATCTACCCACAAAGGGAGCTTGTACTGTCTAGTTTCTGGTATCCAACTGAGATGCTATCCACTCCTTTTTGGAAAAGTTATAACCCATTCTACACAGTAATTAATTTGAAGACCTGAGAGTCTGAAATGTTGTTTCCTGTCTTTTCTCATTTTACTTGGGCAGAAATCTTTTTGAATTTCACTTTCTTCTGACCCATGCTTGTATTGCCACTTTGAAATAAGAATTCTGCTCTATGGAGGTGAGTGTTCCATAGTTCCTCTCTGTTATAAAAGCTCTGGAAAGTCTCCAACAAGCTGCCTCTCTCAGTAAAAATACTTGAGGTTTCAGAGAAATCCATTTGCTGCTGCCAAGTCACAGCATTGATTTTTATGACATACCTTCAACTTCCTAGAAAAGGAACTCTGTCCCTGGAATGTTCTGAACTTCTGCGACTCCAGAAGCTGTTCTGTTAGGGAGCATCTCTGGATGCCCAAAGCTTTCTCTCAATCTTCTGTCAGTTAATCCTTCACTGAAGTTAACACCACTTGCCTTCACAGGCTGTTGTGACTGTTTAGCATCAGCTTAACCTACCCGATCTTCTCCTTTGAGGTCTTCTGTTTTCATCATTCACCTGTCCTTGGGTTTGCACAGGTGCTGCCTGAACTGTATCTACTGAACAAGAAGGATAAAACTTTAAAGGAGCACAGGAACAATCCCCAACCAGCTCAGTGCTGCAGTGCCCCTTGGAAGGATGCTCCAGCCCAGGGCTGAGGAGGTGTGTACGTACCGCCGGCTTTGCTGTTGGCCTGCGGGACCTGCCGTGCGCTGCGCGGGATCCCCACAGTCACCTTCCCTGGGGGCAGCTTTTGGGAATTGATGCTGTCAACGGGGCCGGTCTGCACAGCCTGCTCTACCATGGGGCTTTTGCGGACTGGGTGAACAGAAGGAAAGCCAGCACCTGGAAAAGATCCCAATGACTAAATGCCTCTTGGAAAATGAGCCAACACCGTTCAAACCCTGCCCACTTCTAGGGAGAAACCGTTTGGTCAAGAATGACTCAAAGCCTTGAGTGTGCATCATTACAGGCTAAGTTTAAGTGGCACCAGGTAAGGCACCGCTGCCATTCAAGTCATGGCTCTCACATCCAGAGCCGCAGTTTCAGGAGATATACCCATTTATTTCTTAAATCAAGTTAGATAAACATAAAACAACCAAGCCAAGTCAGTCTCTCAGACAGTTTATACCAAAAGCTAATTTCTACGTTATGCAGGATTTTACTTTACGTGATAACTTTAAATCTGAAACAAAAATTCAGCATTTTGAAACTGTTCAAGAAAGTTTCCCCACTTTGTCAAAAAGGTTTTGCAGCAAAAGCTTAAGCACCTCAGCTACATCCCCTTTTGTAAGCCGCTTTTAGAAGTCCTTCAACTTCATTGCGTATTGTTAGAGCTTTCAGACAAAGAAAACCTGAAACCAGACCAGGATCTCAAAGTTACCCTTTTAAATTCCTTCTTGGTCAAGGCCAAAGTGTTACCAAGACTTCTGTTGCTCTTCCATCCAGGCTTATTTATTCACACTACAAAACATGTAAATACTTTTCATGGTTTGGTATACCTTACACCAATTATATTAAAAAGTGACAGTCTTCAGTACTCAGAAGAAACACTGCATTCTAGGTTTAATTAGAAGGTTTGGAGTACTACAGGTTCATGTAGTTATGCATAAGAACTGCGTGGAAGCAAACTTTAACTGAATATATTAAAAGAGCAAGAAAAGTGAAAAGCTGAAGAGATCACACAAACCAAGCCACTGACACTTCTGGGTCACCCAAGTCCACATGAGATATACCCAGTAGGTTACATCATGCAGGTTCCCAGTTAATGTACACCTGGAAAACTTGCAAGGAAGACAGACATATCCTAAGGATTATTGAGTAGGACAAAGCTGATGTGCAAGTTTAACATGAGAAAGTTTCAAGGTTTAGCCACAGCATTGAGAAACTACGTACAGATAGATGGCCAAAAGCAGAGAGTAAGTAAAAAGCTTCATGCCAACACAAGCATACATGCTTAAGCTAAAATCAGATGAAACTAATTATCATGTTTAAATGCAGGCTGCACCTGGTCACCCTGCTCTGAGGATGGTCAGTCTGGTATCTCAACTCAACCTTCTTTAAAGGTTTTACACATAGAAGCAAGCACCCAGAACTGTGTTATCTCCTAC
This sequence comes from Illadopsis cleaveri, assembly GCA_013399915.1. Taxonomy (NCBI): domain Eukaryota; kingdom Metazoa; phylum Chordata; class Aves; order Passeriformes; family Timaliidae; genus Illadopsis; species Illadopsis cleaveri. The sequence goes on from VXBB01023395.1 coordinate 824,784, forward strand.
TCAGGAATTGCTTACTGTTAGTCATGCTTTACTAACTGGGAGTCTGGACAAGGTACAATGCCCCATCATGCATGAAATCTACCCTCATGTTTCCTTGATTACAGAAAATACTCCCAAATTCTTGATCAGCCTAAGTCTCCAACCACAAGGCCACCCACAATTTAAGCACTGTCCTTCTTCTTCTGACCAATTCTTCACCCAAACCCTATGGTGACACATGTTTCTGGACACGTTAGCATCTCTAAACTTCATCCTTCTCCTGATACTTACACAAGAGGATCCACTGTCCTGGACTTCTCTTTTCTCCTGTCCCTCTAATTGATACTTCTAGGACAGGAGGAATCATATTTCATGTAATGAAAGGCAAAAAAAAGCTGAGAATAAACTACTACTACTACTACTGGCATTACCCATATGAGCACTATCACTCTAGGAGGGGTTAACAAGAACAGAGTATTTGCAAGTGCCATGCAGTTCTTCCAAATATTTGGAGTCCTCAAACTGCTGTTACCCTTGGAAGAGAGCTGATGGGGCTCTGAAGACATGTCAGGCTCTGAAACAGGTTGTGGAGACGGAGAAGAACTAGGGCTGGAAGCAGCTGCTGATGCTGGAGGGCTTACCAATTTCTCTAAAGAGATAGAGGGAAGAAGAGAGAGCAGAGATATATGGATAAGATACAAGGTAGTGAAACATCTGAAGGACTTGGAAAGAGATACAAGATTCTCTAGAACAGCATTAGAGGAGCTTATTTACAGTCCTCTCTGGAAATACAAGTTCTTTTTACATGTGATGTGAGGTGTGTCAGGTAGTCCCATTAATTTCAGAAAGAAACTTCAGCTATTTAGTTTGTTTCTTTCAGGTGCATGTGTGTGTGCATGTGCAAGTGAAACACAGGCTGGCTTGTAGTAAAATCATTGCACAAAGTTGTGAGCTGCTTATTCACTGCTCCTTGCAGCCTGACACTTGGCAAGGAGTTTGGTACTAGTTACTGTTATCTGCTTTCACAGCAGCTGCATACAAGACCATACCTTTATTCTAGCAAGTAAAGTTTGTACTTACCTAAACCTAAGGAAGCTGCATACTGCTGGCTAAGCAAAGAGCTGGCAGCAAGCTGGCTGTAAGGTGGCATACCTCTAAACGGGCTGTAAGGCACATGTGGCTGAAAGGATGATGTAGAGGCAGAGCCCAGTGAAGACTGTAACAAGACAAAGTACATTTCCATTTACAGTGTCCAGAAGTCAACTTGCTTTGGCAGTGATTCTTTACTTCATGTACAGCATCACTAAGCTTAAGTAAATTCTGAGAAGGGTTAGTTTACCTCTTTATGATTTTCCTGCATTCTCATCTAGCTCTGGCTTTTGTTGACTGAAGTCTTTAATGCTGCTGCTACTTTAAACATTGCAACAAAATTCAGGATGCTTTAAATAATCTGAAGACTCCTGGAGACACTGCCTTGCCTTCATTTCTCTAAGTTTTTACCAAAACGCAGTCCTTCAACACCAGCTTTTTATCAACACTTGAGGCTAACTTACTTGGACAATGGCAGGATCTTGTGGCAGAGTATGCTGAGCTTTTGGAGGTTCACAGACAGTGATGTCTTTGATGTCACTTCCTCGAAAAATAATGTACTCATAGATTTCTTCTCTGGGAGGGGCCGGTCTGTCCGTGGGCCGGTCCTCGGTCCCGAAGGATCGCACTGGAGCACGGAAACGGTGACATTAGTGCAGCACTGCCACTGCAGCATTGTGCAAATTCACATTTATGCAATTAAAAACTACTCCTTCAACACTTGCCATTTGTAACAACAACAACAACGGCTACTTCCAGAACCCTCAATCTCCTCCTCACACACATCTGTTCCCTCAAATGCCAACTTTTTCAGCAGCCTGTATAAACAGTTTTGTTTACATCAAGCTGTGAAGGTAAAGACCATAGACCAGCTGGAGTGAAGAATCCTACTCCAAACCCAAGGACTTCCCCACAGGGCTGTACTCTCCTTCCCTCCCCAGCAGCTGTCCCATGCAGGCATGCAGCTCCAGACAACTGCACCAGACCACAGGAGAGGCCCCTAAAGCAGCAGGGGGAAATCTTAGAAGGCTTTAGAGCTCAAATCTGCACCTTTGGTTTCATACATTTATTATGCAGCTAGAGGTAGTTTTATCAATGATAAAAACTTCCTATTAAAATTCCCTTTCTACTCCAATGTCACTGTTTTTATGATTAATGTGACTACAAAGCAAGCCATCAATGATAAATCTAAGATCTCAGTGCTTAGGGAGGCTCTACTGAGTGCTAGCTACCAGAATATTTGAACAGACACTAACCAGCAATGTCACACCTTAGAGTGGAAAAAAAGAGACATCAGCTGACTGAAGCAGCTACTAGGTAGAAGCATAAATTAATTTGAGCCATTAAGGAAGAAGAGGTCAGACTGGATTATTGGCACAGGAAAACAGATAGCACAGTTACACTGGACACTGACAGGTAAAAGCCTGAAATTTCAACCACAAGTTCCAGAAACTCCGAAGTTCACTGATGTGGCTGCTTTCTGTCTTTGAGAGACACTCCCAGCTCAGATTAGTACCAGCACATACTGGCCTGATGCACACTTTCTGCCAGTGGAAGAATTCTGCATTGGAGTTCCCTCAACTGCTTCTAACAGGTCATCATGGAAGTACTGAAATACCTCCACCAGGACATGCCACTCTTCCTGTCACACAGCATGGGGACACCACATCCTCCCACGAAAAAGAGCACCAAAAGTGGATGCACTGAACCCCAGTGCTGAGCAGCCCTGGCACATCATGCTGCTTCTAACTTACAAGGAGTGTTGGCAGCTGTAGCCAGGGATATTCAAGAGTCCTGCTCCAGGGTGAACAGCCGTATGCAGGTGGTTCACCTCACACCAGGCAGCACTTAGTGCTACAAATGATCCTCACCCCAGCTGACAGGTGAGCTCCCAAGGAGCAGGTGAATGCCAGAATGCCCCTATCACACTGCTCAGCACCTCAGCTTGTACCTAATGGGAGAGGGATCTTCACTGGTACAAAGAGAAGCTGTCAGTCATGTCCTTTCAAAGGCCATCTTCCATTGAGTTCCTAGGGTAAATAACCTCTCCAAGTTATTTTAGATCTCCAGCTGCTGTTTGATCATATTACAGCTGTAACCCAGTCAACCAGAAGCAGATTATAAACTGAAAGCAATGCTTGTAACCTTTTGAACATGAACTGTACCACTGATCTCTCTGTTCAAAATGAGATTATTACAGCTCACAGCAAGATGTACTACAGGTATCCAGGGGCTCCTGCAGGATCCCACAGCCAACTTGGAAAGCACCATCATCAGCCCATCAACTCCCACATGGACAAACACATGACCTGCAAAGCCCAAAGCTGCCCAGGCAGCTCTCAGCTGGCTGGTCCCAAGGTTTCTAACAAAAAAGGTGGAAAGCAAGTGCTTGTTGTAGACAAAACAGGGCTGTAGGAGTTGAGCTTGCCTGCCCCTGCACCTGGGGCGTTTAACTGTTTCTGCCACAGCACAAAATGCAGCTTAAAGTTCCTGTGGAGGTGGGAAGGGCTGTCTCCCATGAAGTTACTGACTATTGCTTACAGATGAACAGGAAATCAACCCCACAACACTGCAGCTCCTAGTTTACAACACAGTCCCTACTCGTGTAGGGCTGTTGAGCTTAAGCTCTGAAGGGGGAGGAAACATGGCAAGAGTGACTGGAAAGCAGAACTTACGTGGATATTTCTTGTTCAAAAACTCCAATTTCTTCAGACTTCTACTTAAGGGGGAGTAAGTTCCTGGCCTTCACTGCTGACAGGACAGCAGTGGGCTTAAAGTTCCTTTGTTTGCAATTTAAGTTTAGCCTCTAACAAGATAGACAACTTTCTAGTAGTGATTAATTAAGCCCATGGAATCTCCAGCATTTAAGATTCTGTGCACATATTGAGGTTTAACAAATATAAATCAACTGAAGTCAGCCTGGCTTCTAGTGAGAAGCTGAACCAGATTTCTTCCCAAGGTCTCTTTCAACTTAAATTTTTCCTTATGAATGATAGAACCAAAGAGAATGGCACTTGCATTGCACATGGAACTGTTTAAACAGTGGCATCCAGGGTTTAACAATAATTTACCTGCAGTCTGGACAACTTCAACAGCATGTCAGTAATTCATGGCCCTTCTAATGCCTCAGAGATCAAGTCTTTTTAACTACTGACACCACACACAGGGTTGATACTGCTGTGACTAACTTCAACATTTGTAATTCTGACACTAATTTCGCTTTGCTATAAAGTCTCTAAATTTGAAAAACCCCTCTGAGCTACAATGAAAAGCAGGGTTTGTGATCTAAAGTTTATACAGCAGCTCTTTAGTTAGGGAAAAACGTATTCTCCACCTAACAACTACTTCTTAGGCATTCCAGTTCATCAAAACTGAACACTGAGAGACCAATAAACACAAGAACTGCCAGAAATCTTGTCCAGAGCATGCACTTACACCATAAAGCACATTAATCACACATGCCTTTGAAACATACCACTTCAGCTCTGAAGTAGCAAGTGCCATGTGTAAGGCAGAACTGTGTAAGGAACCATTTCTACTTGCTGCTAGGTCAAGGTGAAGACCTTCCTGCACCTACAGGAAAGGAACTGCATCCTTCCAGCAACCTCTTAAGTACTTTGAGCCAAACACTAACACAAACAGTTCCATTTCTGCATTTACAGAACATTCCTAGAGAAAAAAGTGAATTTGAAAAAACTCACATTTTTAACTTCAGAAAACACTCTAATGAATGTCAAATAATGTCCAGCATCATATAAACATTATTACACTGGGTAAACACTGGGGCACAGGCTGCCTTAAGGGTAGTTGTGAATCTGGCAAGTCAGTGCCTCCTGCCAGCAAACAGCCTTTCAAAACAAAAGGTGTTTGTTTTCTGGACAACCCCGATGGCCGGCTGCAGGCAATGAAGAACGTGTGAACTTCCCAGAACAAGGAAGGACAAAACTCGGGGAAAGACGCCGATGCACAATAGCTGAAGTAGCCAAGCTGGACTTGAAGAGCAGAACAGGAATAAGTTCATGTTTATAGGACTAAACAAGACACGACAGGTTTTACTGAGATGAAATACAGGAGCTCCCAGCACAGGTGACAACTGAACCCAAATGACACTGTTTGAAAGATAATGATCAGCATTAGCGCAGGGAAACAAAATGCAAAGCCTCGCTGAGGAGCCAGCAAGGTCGGCGAACCAGACCCACGTGCAGGTGCCCCACAGCGCTCTGTGCAGCAGCTCCCACCCTCCTCACCTGAGCAGAGTCCAGTTATCGATCACGAAAGGAACAAAGACACAACAACAGCATCTGTTTTCCTCAGCGCCAGCCTGGGGCCCTGCTCGAGCCGAACACCGACACACAGCCGGGCACAGCCGAGCGAGGGGAACCGAACCACGCACAGCGATGCCGAGCGTCACCTCCCCGCTTCTGACAATGGCAAGGGGAGCCAGAGCTGGCGGCAGCGCTTCTCCCCGGGAGAACCGAGACGCTGCTCAGCATCCCAGGCCCTGCCCGCCCCTCCGGCGCGGCCCCTGTCAGTGCTGACTCACGGAGAGCAGCAGCGCTCCGGACCCGGGGCTCCAGCCCCGCCGCAGCCCCGCGGAGCAGGCGGGCCCCAGGCGCGCTCATTGTTCACGGCACGGCGGCCCCCGCCGCGTCCCCGCAGGCAGCGCCGGCCTAGGCCCGCCCGCGCCCCCCACAGGGCCCCGCCTCACCCTTGGCCAGCGCCACGGTGGAGTTCTCGGTGTCGATGGTGTAGAGGATGCCCTCATAGCGGATCTGCGCCTTGGAGATC
>VXBB01023395.1:833801-844391 GCA_013399915.1 Illadopsis cleaveri
AAAAAAAAAAAAAAAAGTAAGAAAAGAAACAAGCATGGAAAATGGAGGAACTGAAAATGGCACAGAGATCTGAATTTGGGTGTGGCAAACAAAACAAATGATACAAAGGAAGAGAGAAATTCTTGAGCCCTAGAGGAAGAGATGTTAGAGCAGTCGTTTCAAAAGAAGATTATGGTAGCTGCAGGGAAGGAGGGGAAGGTCACCAAGGACAGGACACAGTTCTGTAGAGGTGTGGGAAATGGGCAGTAGAAATGAGACCAGGAATGAAGGAGGGATTGGAACAGGATGGAGAAACAGAAAAGATTCAGGAACGATGAGAAGGAAAAAAATGATCCACCCTTGTAAGGGTTTTTATTCTACACAAAGAAAACTGATGAATAAAGAAAAAAGCATGTAAATTCAACTGAAGGAACTAAATGATGGGAAGAGTGAGGGGAATAAGGACAACAAAAATTGGAAATATTAATAAGTAGAAAAAATGGAAGAATTGGTAACCTGTTTTTAGATAATGTGGGCTTTGTAAAATTAGTTTCTCAATTTCTCACAGTCTAAGAAAAAGAGATACAGTGAGGTATGGAGGAAATAGCGTTTCATTACATTCGTTTGTCTTACATCTTGGGAAAAGGGGTCTCCTGAAAAAAAATCCATCAAAATAATAAGTGTTGTTTTCTTTTTTATTTCAGAAATAAATACAGAGACCGTAATATCTATAATGCTGTTCTGTCCTCTCTCCCCTTTCTCTCTTTCTCTTTTTCTCAGTTTTGAGTCTGTGCCTTGGGGATTTTATTTTTGACATCTTTCATTCCACCCCCATATATCAAATTTAAAGTCAGTTTAACTTCTGGTTTTAAATGAAATATTTTATAAAATGTCATCGTTTTAGGCTTATGGGGGTTTGGCTCTCTTAATTAGTACCTCAACTGTGTATTCAATGGCACTGGCATAAATCTGCATTTTTCCATTGCACTTCTAAGCAATCCAAAGGCGTTGCATAGTCAAGACAAAATATATTTTACCAGTGAGGAGGAGATGGCAGAGAGATTAAACTCCTTATCCAGACCCACAGAGTTTGTGAGCATGAAAGAGAAACCACACTTTGGGCACTGTTTATTTGAATGATCCAATTTTATGAAATAGAAACATAAGAGGAAGAAATGCTCACGTGAGTTTGGCTGAAAACAAACTTATTTTGTGCAGATACACAGTGTTTATAATGTATGGTGTCAGTATCTGAGATAAGGAATTACCTATAAAGATAAAAAAGCAGCATTTGTATTACTTACTAGAATTAACACTCTTAATCTAGACTTTAACCAGCTTCATTGTAAATACACTCATGTTAGAATGATACATTTTTATTTTCTTGTTCTGTGAATGCATTCAATGGCACTTTTCATACTGTACTCAGTTATTATTTTCCCTGAAAAATCGACTACTTTCTAAAAGGTAATGCAGTTCCTTGCTATAGTGCAAAATGATAATTTATTTTTGTACCTGTAAAAATCCAGCAGTAAAATTACAAAAGCATGCTGGAGAATTTTTCTGTTTGTGTAGCACTTCCATGTGAAAGATTCAAATTACCAGTCTGACTTCTAAACTCTTCCTTTTTTATAGATGTATCAATATATCCACTTAGATGGGTGGGATAAGTCAACAGTGTTGTTCTGACCTGCCCAGTCTCTGCTGTTTATATGCCATGAATCTACTTAAAAGTTGTGTTTGATTGCCTGAATCTATCAAGGTTAAGAGTCACTTTTGATGCAACAGAGTAAGGTGGAAACATAAATTTACTTGTTTTTATAAAACTAAAACTTGGACATGTGTAACATCTATTAGAATGAACACAAACTGCTATTCCATACTTTCCACATGCAGACCACTCCACCAGGGTCTGCTTTAAAGAAATGAGACTAAACCCCACACTCAATACTAGACATAAGACTGAGAACTCAGCTCAAAATCCTGCCTGCTCTTGCAGTTCACTTCATCATTGAAGTTTTGGGGAATGGAGCAATTCAGGAAGAGCAAGTACCTTTTGTACTGAGGCTTTCTGCATCATGAATGGCAAGATGAAGTTATCCTGGCTAAGTAGGTAGTGATTTATTCACAGATGTGGAAGCTGGATATAATTTTAAGAGATCCTTTCATGAAGACAGTTAAATGGATAGTCTGTGGGATACAAAAAAGGTTGATAAAGCTGAAGTTTGGAGTTTGGTGACAAAAGTTGAAGGATGAAGACTTTTAAGTCAGACACATTCTAAAAAAGGCATTTATGCATCTGTCTCTCATTGAAAAGAGTAAGAGGATTCAGACCTAAGTTTAGAAATAATTAGGGCATAAAGAGATATAGTTGTCTATCTAGCAGAGTGGGGAGCACTGAACAGTGCCTAAAATACTAAGTTCCATTAGGAGAAATTTCTGACTGGGTTTTTTGCTGTATAGGCTGCTTTTCTTTGGAATATGTTGCACTGAAGTGAATGGCAAACCTCTGTGCCTCCTCACAGGCACACTGATGTGAGGGCATGGGATAAAAGTGGAATTTCATAAAGTTCTTCCAGACACGAAGTGAGCAAAAGGTGGATTGAAGACACACTGCAATGAAAGGGGGAAAAAAAAAATAAAAGGAAGTGATAAATGGAGAAAGGAAGCAAAAAATTGGCTTATAGGTATGAAATGCTGCAGAGGATTAGTCTGCAGGGGAAAATTTTGTAGAGGTTCATATTTATGCATTCATTGGCAGAATAAGAATCTATGTATTGAGCTTTGTGCCCTGCTTTCCGAGAGGTTCAAGAGCTGCAGTGATAACCAATGCTCCAAATCCTTCTTGCTACACTTGACATGTCTCAGTGGAGAGACCAAGGAGCAGACGGGAGTACAGCCTGATACATCACTCTGGGACCAGTCTTTTCTAACAAAATCAAATGTCTTTGAGAGTACACAACATACTGCACACCCCTGGATGTTGCAGATCAGAAAATGTCACCATTTTCTGGACAGAAATCTACCTTCACCAGCTGAGTTTGGCTAAAAATCCAGAAAGCTCGACAGCAATGTTTCTTTAAGGGCTCCTCCTTCCCTCTCTGAGCTTTTCTCTGTCTCCAAATTGTTGAACACATTCCAGCTATCAGTACTGAGCACTATTTCCTTGGCACTGAGGCTTCAGTGGGGTTGAACCAAGACCCAGCTGCACACCTCTTGCTGAGCAAATCAAACCATAGGGCAACAATGTACATTGCTGGGCTGAGAAGGAAGGGGAAACAGTTCTTCATGAGATGTTTCAGTTCAGAGACCTCATTTGCATTCATTCTTTACAATGGACTCTTCTTCAGCCAAAGATTCTCCCTCTCCTTACCTGTTTGACAAATGGGTTGTAGATTCAATGTCTTTCTGCTCAGTGAGGTAAGGGATCATTTTACCAGCCTTGGCAGTGTGCTGTTCTTTCCCTGCACAACATCTGCTGCAGTTTTCATGGCTTGAATTGTTCCTGGACTTGTTTTAAAAGGCATGTTTCAGAAATGCCTTTGAGGATATGAATTATTAGTCATTGTTTTATCTTCTAGGTTGTTCTTCATTTTTCTTTGTTATTTTCAGTTTTAAAATAAGACTAAAGAGGCTTTGGAGTTTAAAGTTCATAGGTTTTAATTCAGGTTTAGGCTAAAGATACCAAGAATGGTAAAGTAGTTAATAGCAATAGGATTTTAGTGCAATTTCAGAAAATAATTTATTTTTGTATGACAATAAACTGGGATTTAATTTCCTTCTAACTCACACTTCTCCTTACCATTGTAGTATTTGTGTACACACTTTTCACATACACACGACAGTTCTGACTTTTACTGTTCCAAAGCCTTTGCATTCTTTGTACCTTACACCTCATTTCTCCATCTCTTCATATATGACAAGGTGTTTGGTATTTAGTGCACTTTTAAACCACATTTTTTTTCTATAAAGTAACTAAAAAAAAGATCTAGCTTTTCAATTTTCTTACTTAATTCTGATTAATATGTTTAATTTTTTTCCAGAACACCTCACATCTTCATCTTGGACTCTGTATTTTACTCAGCAGCATCCTCAACATTTACTCTGCCTATGACATCACCTGTGCCAAAATTCCAAAGGCTGTTTGGGACATACAGTTGCTAGTAGGACATTTTGAAGACAAAAGGTTTGTACAAGTTTAACTTGGAGCTTAAACTGGTCTGAAGAAGAGTGACAGCAATTTTGTTATACTTGTGTGGTATTGGAGGAGCACTGCAAGGTGCCCCATACAAACAAAGGTAGGTAACAGTGAGAAACAACATAACTCCCTTGGCCCTCCATCCAGGTGTGTCATTTCCTTTTGTCTTTTAAGAGATAAAATCTTTGTCTGACTTGCTTCAAAACATGCACTGGTTTCTTCAGGCAACTATGGGAACATGTCCCATGTTTAACTGAGTTATTTGATTTGTTTGCAGTTTCCAAAATGGGCAAAAGCTTATTAAAGGACTAGGGGCAATTCCAGAACTGTCTCTGATAGTGTGAATATATTTTAATTAGTGTAAGAAAGTAACCTATAATCTGGAATCATATCTCTAACTATTTAGACTGCTGGAGAATCCAGAAAAAAACCCAAACTTGTCTAATAGCCTTTCTAGCTGTGTTTTCATTAAGTCTGAGACAGCTCAATAAGGAAGCTATGGCATGATTTATTTTAATCAGTTATTATAGAGGAGTCATTAAAAAAATAACCAAAACAAAAACTTGGCAAAATCTTCCTTACATACTTTTTGCATTCCAAATCCACAAAAAGTTTAGATAAAATCTCATTTCATTACAACCAAAACAAACCTCCTATACTAGACTGCTTTCATTTTTTTCTGTAAGTGATGATGTTTCCATACCTCTTCTGTCTACACTGGCTTTCCAGTTCAGTGTCTTTTGTGTCTGTTTTCTTTATAATCTCACTCAGGTTGGTCACGAATTCTATTGTCTCCTAAGGCTTGGTAAGAGCATTTGACAGACTGTGAACTAGAGATGGAGTGGGGAAAACGATTTAGCCATTTTTGTCATCTGAAGATGACTTTCAGAACTGCTTGCACACGTGATTATTCTTCCAGTTCAAATGCAGTGAATATATGCTGAAAGTTTTACCAACTTTACAGCCCGTTGGTTTCATTTGATATTATTGTTGAGCTAAAAAGTCTGTATTCAGGCACACACAGAATCTTCTTTTGAAATAACTCCTCTATCTTAAAAGAGAGGAACCATGGGGCTACTGAACAATTTAGATAAAGTGTGTCCAGCTCTGCTCCTGTAAGTTACAGTCTCTAGTCATTGTGATATGAAATAGGACAAATGTTTTCATCTACAGCAGCTGCTGTTTCACAACTGACGTGGCATTGGCTGTACCTGTTCTTGGTACTGACCAAGAACAAACAAGGTGAAGATTCGTCTTCAGTTCTTTCACTTATTTTTATTTATGTATTTTTGAAGGCCAGTGAGTGGAGGGAAGCATATAAAGAAGGAGGATAACACTGATTGCCATAACTGGTCAATTGTTAAATGTGTTCAGGTCTGAATCAAGAGAGGGCAGGAATCCATTACTGGAATATCCATGGTATCATGTACCATTAGGTTGTCTGAGGATATGTATTGTTGATAAAACATCCCTGGCAGGATCATATTTTGCTCACAAAGACTCACAGAAAAATTGAAGCAAAACCTGCCAAAGTCACCTCTCACTAAAAAGAAATATTTCAAACATATTCTAACAAATCCTGGCTGTAAAATGTGCAAATTGGATTTCCAGTAATGAGACCCATCAGTAGGCACATTTTCTTGACATATTCTGTCTTGGAAATAGTGATTCAATTTTCCAAAAGTCCTTTAGTTTGCTTAGAGAGGAAAGCATTTTCATTTGGCCCAGTCTGTTCTAATAATTTGCTAAATTCAAAAGATGTGAAATTACTGAAGCTGGTTGTAGTGACCAGAAGGACCTCTAATCTTCTAACAGTATTTTTCTTTTTCCCATGAATCATATAGGCTTGCACAAGAGATTTTTCAGAACAGATAAAACACAAATCTTAGCTGACATCCCTGCTGCTTGTCTCTTTCACAGAAAGAATTCTGGACATTTGCTAGTAATCCCCTTCAGAAGATTTGCTTTAGAAATCTCTGTTATCTTCTAGGATGTGTGGTAAGAAACTTGCATTTTCTCCCATGAGTAAAGTTCCTTAGGAACTCCCTTACAGATGAGTCTGGGTATTGATACTTCCTATCTTGGCAGTAACAAGCATGACGAGCCAGATGAAGAGCAGTTGGGAAGGAGAAAGTTTTCCACAGCTCTTTTATGCTGTAAAAGCCTTGAAGAGTTTTGAACAATAATCCTTTATCCCACAGTATATTCCCCGGGCGTTTTCTTTTGGGCGCCGGATGTTGAGTTCTGTGGACTTTGGAATGCCTCAGGAGAGCCACACATAAATAACTCCTGTGGGAATTGCATGTAGCATGTTCAAGTGGGACACTCTTCTGTCCCAGAAACACTTAGGAAACTCAGAAACACTGCTAAGGCAGTTGTGTGCTCAGCTAACATTTTGGTTTTCAAAACAAGCTCTTAAGTAGTGTCCCTCTAACAGACATTTTCTATGTCTTCCCTAATTAATAACTAGGTATTGTTAAATACCTTGGTTTTAAAAAGAGGATATCCCTTAAGTTGTCTCATATTTATTCAATCAAATATATTTTATGAAAAGGAGAGTTGGGGTTTTTTTCTGCTCTACTTCAGGAGTTCCAGTAATTGTTATGCAAATACAAACACTTATTTAAGTGAGTGCTTTTGCCATTTCTGTTCCCTGGCAGCATCATGTGAGGTTTCTGTCCAGAACACTGAATTGCAGCACAGGGCTGGTGCTTCTGTAGCTGGCAGAAACACTCCAGTACCCATGAGGACAGACACTGTCCTTCAGTGGAAATATGGGTGTACATGGGTATAATTATCATAAAATAAAAAAGGACTGTACTGTTGCTCTCCAAATCTACTGTTCATCTCTTTTTATTTTACAGCGCAAGGGTTAAAACATTTTCCTGCAGCATACCATACTTAATTATGAATATTAATCCCTATTAGGAGCATTAGGCTTCTTCAGGGCAACCTAAGGACAACTGAAGTACATGGGATGAATTGAAGACCAAGACTTTAACAATATTTTGAGATTTCAGGGAGAAGACAGTCAAGAGTGTAGGCTACAAGGGCCACTGAAGTTGCTTTATTTACTTGTGGTTGTCTGGAGTAAAACTGCATTTTCCCCTAAATTCAAAGAAATTTCCCCCTAAACTCAAAGAAAAACACTTAAACCAGGAATAATTTTCTTACAGATTGGCAAACATTTGTATTCTGGATGCAAATGAAGTCTTGTTGCTTTTGTTGATCACTTGCTAGTGAAGACTGACACCCATTTGCAGATGAATCAGCACACAGACTTTCAAGGTTACCAATGGGGAACTTCTCCACAGAACTGCATCATCCTCAACCAGGACTTCATTCCTTTGCTTCTAACACTCTCTAATTACCAAATTATCCATTGAACTCCTGTGCTCCTCCAAGAGAAAAAAAGAAAGGAAATGGGGTACAAGGCAGAAAGGCAGGGAAGGATACTGGCTACAAGGTTAGNTAACTCCTGGGGCCCCCCAAAAAAAAAAAAAAAAAGAAAGGAAATGGGGTACAAGGCAGAAAGGCAGGGAAGGATACTGGCTACAAGGTTAGTGCAGCTTTATGAATGAACCCAAAATTTTGAGTTTTGCCAAACATTTTCCAGTGGAGACTGACACAAGTGTGAATTTTGTCATCTTGTTTGACTGAACTTTTGAAATCAAGGTGTTACTGGTTAAATCCCAACCTTCTGCATTTCAAATGATCCTGGGTGAGGAGCAGAGACAGGGGCAGGAAAGAAGAGCAAGAAATCACCCATCAAAACAGTAAGTTTTTCATCTATTTATTGATGGGCCTTTAGTCTTGTGATGGGTCAGTTAAGACTAAAACCATCCATAGGCTTCTCTGTTCTATCCATTGTCACCCCAATCCATACCTCTGCTAGATGTTTCTGTAGTGAGTTCTAGACTAACTTCTTTTTTAGAAAACAAACAGAAGGCGAATGGCATTACCTTAACCTGAGACATGTTCTCTGTGTCATGATCTACATTGTAGATCTAGGGGATAAAATAAGTATTTTAAATAATAATATATAATAATATAGCATAAAGGAAGGAGGTTAAAGGAACTGACAATTCTCCATTTTTCCTAGATAGCTCCTGCTAGCTTCTGCTCTTTGACACACAGAGAACCCATATGTGCCTGTAATGTTCAAGATCTTTTGATGTAACAGATGGGTGCTGATGGGTGAAGTCCACAACATTCACTGTATATTGAGTCTGCCTATTTCTACACCAACACTAATAATTACCTGTACTCCATTACTAGAATTCTTGTGCAAGTTGCTCTTTTTGTATCATTTAAAATGGAGTAGTACAGCACAGAGGAGCTGGAATCCCTGTCCTGAAGAATTCAGTCTAGAAACTTACTTCCACTGTCAAACAAGAGACAGAGTGTATGAAAAGATAAATTATTCAGTAATGAATCCTACACACTTATAATGCACAAGTTGTAATGAATCTCAGTTGCTCTTGTAATTTTGTAAAGTTGTTTACCTAATATGGTAGATGTGCCATATGGTACACTAAAGAGAGTGTTAGAATGAGGACGTGAAGATTTCGAGGTTTTTATTTCTAGTTTTGTAGGCATCTGTAAACTACATTCAAGCTGTCCTAGAATGTGAGCAGAGGAAGAATGCAGGCTGCTCTGCCCCATCATGCTGACTGCTGCTGCCCCCTGATAAAACATCCTCCATCTCTTCTGCCTTGTTCCTCAGGCACTGTGGCCCAGCACGGGGCTGTACCCTGGCTAGATGCCATCAAAGAGAGTCTTTCACCCACTCTGCACCTTTAGGCTGGCTTAGCTTAAGTCAAGCTTTTTCACCCTTAATAAATCATTTGAGCAGCTGATTAACTCTTCTGCTGGGTAGGGAACGTGACCAGGCTTCTGTTCCAGAGAGTTCTTTGGTATGTTGCTTATAGAATTTCACCATAGCTAAAACTAGCAACGTGCTTGACTCTGGCAGCAGCAAGGAAGTTGGGACTGCCCTGCTCAAAGCAGCATTTCTGTCTTGTATGAAACGGGCAATGTGACCTACAATGATGTCTGTACAATCACAACTACTTTGCAGCACTGTAATTTGTCAGAAATTGATAAAATGGGAGTTAAAATTCATCCAGATGAAAAGGGCAGTTTCTTGCTCACCCTTGAGGTTCAAGTGATGACTGAGAAAAGCATTTGAGTACCAGAATAAAATATTAATATAAAACTCAGAGGATGTAAGGCAGTCTTTCAGTGTGATGCCACGGGGGTAAGTGAGCAGAGCCTTGGAAAAGGCTTAACATTGTAATTTTCAGTTATCAGCCAAAGTCTACTGCAGGTGAGAAGAGGACATAGAAACTAGAAGAGTAACATCTCTCACTAAGAGCTGAATTTCTGGATTTTTGATTTAAAGGTACTTGCACTATTATTTGGGGCCTGTAGGTAAAGAGCAAATATGTATCAGGTTTTATGTGAATTTTTGGCAAACAGCTTGTCCCTTGTAGGTATGTTTGCATATTTGGGGCCAGGGTGAGAACTGGACAGTACTTCAGCACTGTTCCCATTGCTCACAGGGTCGACTGTCAAGCAGATCAATTTAATTCATGTTAGAGTACTACAAGTTAAGTGGTCACCGCAAATATGTGATGGGGAAGTGTTGACACCCACATCTGGGCAACCCTATGTAGAGAAAACTTGGACATATTTGAAGTGATCCCCTTTTCACAGGTAACTCATGGGTCGTGTTCTTCCAGGTCTCCACCAGCCTCCAGGCAGCAGCTTTCAGGCCAGTCAATTTCCCAAAATCATCAACCAGCAGGTGCTGAGCCCATCCTACTACAACAGAGTTCCAGCCTCTAATGCAGCCCATTCCCAAAATATAAGAGCAAAGCTTATTTTAAAATCTTGATGTAAGAGGTGCTATTTTAAGCTTGCTACCCCTTAAAACTTGAAAGTTAAGTTAAATCAGGCATTGGAATAAGTTGCCCAGAGAGGTGGTAGAGTCACCACCCACCACCCCTGGAGGTGGTTAAGAGGCATCTGGATCTAGTCGTGGTGATGTGATTTAGTGGTTTAGAGGTTACAGTGATAGTGCACTTGGACTTGATCTTAAAGGTCTCTTCCAACCTTGATGATTCTATGATTCTATTCTGTGAAAGATAAATCGTACCATCTTATAATATTGTTCCAACTGCATCTGGTAATACCGTTCTAGTAATTCAGTTTTCTGGGGAAACAGCGCCTGGCAGAAGAGCGCGTTTATTGAAAGGCGGGCTGTATTTTTACGTTATTTACTTCCTTTATGATGGTTGCACAACAAGGTCAAAGTGCAGCTGCCTCCTGTAAGCGATCATGTCCACCTGCCGCCAGCGCCGGCCGAGCCCTGCGGGCCGCGCTCCCCGCCGAGCGCCGCTGCGGAGCGC
>VXBB01023395.1:849058-887907 GCA_013399915.1 Illadopsis cleaveri
GTCGGCACCGGGGCGCCCACGGTGACGCTGGTGAGGCCCCCCATCCACACTGCAGGACCCACGGTGGCTGCAGCTGGTGCAGCCACTCAGAACGGGAGCAATACTGTGATCAATTCAACCATCAGTGTGGGGAGTTTTCCTGCTGTCGCCACAGCCACTGTGGGATCTGGAGTTTCCCTCCAGACGTCGCTTGTGAACAGCCAGTCTGGTTCCACTGTGGCAGCAGCTCCTGCCACGCAGGTCATCAAATCTGAGTCTCCTAAAACGATAGTCCAGGCAGTGTCCCAACAGCAGACGCTGGCTACTGGTGGCCAGCCCAGTACTACAGGGGGTAACATGATTATTGGGCAAACTATGCAAGCTGGGCTCTCCAATGTTGCTCCCAATCCTGGTGGGATACCTCCTGCAGCCCCTGGCACCCCCACAGGAATGGCTAAAGGCACTGCCAATACAGTGGCACAAAGTCTGCCAAGGACTCCAACACCAACTACGAGTGGAATCAGAGCAACTTTGACTCCTACAGTTTTAGCACCTCGTTTGCCTCAGCCACCTCAGAATCCGACTAACATTCAGAATTTTCAGTTACCACCAGGTAAGTCAGAGAGGATTGAGGGGTTTTATTTTGGAAGCGTATTTCTTGCAGGAAGGAAGGAATCCAAGTAAGATTCCATGCCATTTAATTGTGAATTGTGGAAAAGGTGTGACATGTAACAATGAGAAGGGTCTGGTGTTGAGTAGTAGTAGCATAGTAGCATTCCACTACTCAGTGTCTGATTTTGGGTGACCAGAAAGTCTTTTCAGCAGTAATTGAAAATAATTCTGCCTGGTATCTTTGTTCCAATGTGAGTGTAGATGAAGCTGCAAACTGCTAAAGTGTGACAATGGAACACTATCCAGTGAAATGTTGTTACTTCATTAGCACAAAAGACATTTTGAATTTTCAGGTGATTTTGTCAGTAGGTTGTAACCTTTATGTGCTCCTCCTGTCCCTGCATGCCCCCAGTACCACAGAGCTCTCATGAACTGAGAAGCAGCAGATACAACACAAGAAAACTACCTACTTTGGTTTTAAATACCTTCAAAATCTGACTTAAAAACTCACAGGTTTGAAGCCTATGATCATCTTTTCAGTCACTGGCATTCTGATACAAAAGGCAGACTTCCTATGTCCTTACCTCACCCTGTTGTGTCTAGGGCTGCAGCTTTTGTAGTAGCTAGTCTCATGCTTAGTGCTGAGCATCTCTGGACAAGGAATCTAGTCCTGAGCTCAGTGGATGAGTGAAAAGCAGGATGAGAAACATTTATTTGCTCAGAATTGTTCTGTTCCTCCTTAAATATCCTAGATTTGGAGATTTAATGTTATGTATTTGCTATTATTTTGAGTCAGGCTTGTTGCTTGTATCCACTTTTTTCTTTTTTAAACTGCAAATACTTGTGTGAACCTACACATTGCTTCCTGTCCTCATAATAGTAATACAAGGGCTGTATTCTTACTGCTCATTGTTTCCAGGGCAGTATGCAAAGAACAGCTAATTAATTTTTGCTGCTAACACTGAATGAAATTGGTGGTGATTTTAGTGGGTGGTCGTAGTAAAACACAAGTGGTCTTAGTAAAATACATCTCTTGGAACTCCTGAGCAACCTCAGAGCAATGCACCTGTCACATAAAGTAGATCAGGAATTATGTGCTGTGTTACTGAACACTGTGTTTTTGTGTAATATGCTGTCTGTGCTGTGTGATGCCATGTAGTGCCATGAAGTCTGTCAAACATTCTGTGTACTCAAGTACTAACTGGTATAAATATTCTTTTTTTTTTTTTTCTGTGAAAGATTATTCCATATATGAATAATTTGAATGACATGTTGCTAATTTAAAAAAAAAATAGCAGTAAAACTCAGATCTTGGAATTGTGGTGCTTAATTTGAAGCCTGTAAATTGATAGGTTGGAAAAGCCTTTTTTTTTTTTTATTGACATAGTGTACCAAAGGATTGATCCAGTTTAGTCTAGTGCCATTTATACCTACATTTTTTGTGAATACTGCATTATAAACCTGATTATGAGGGAAAATACTATTGTGGAGTCCAGTGGGACCCTTTTCAGGTGTCTGATGTTTTCAGACTGCCACAGCATCTTGAAATGTGTTAAACTTAGAAGCAGCATTGCCAGTCCTTAAGCAAAATTGGACCATAAGTTGTTCCTTTGGAGTTCTTGATGGATCAAAGTAAAACAATAGAGGTTCTAAGCACTTGGATTTTTATGAAGCACTTTTTTTTTTCTGTCCTACACTTAAAGAAATATTTATGACTTCAAAAGAATAAGCATGACTTAAAATAAGCAAGTATATGGGACTGGGTACATAGAATTTGGAAACTGAGTTCTTGCATGATGAGAGACTTAATACTGAAAAGGATTTTTTTTTAGTGGAACTGGTTATTTTTCTTTTACATTGCTTTAGTTCGTTTTTTGTACTTTGCAAAAGTAGCCAGCTTTAAAAATACTTTGCATAAACCTCTTTCAAAACACTCAAGAATTGGTGGATGCTGGGCTCTTCCAAACATCTCTCAGGCACAAGGGCCAAGCACCTCTGCAGATCTGGCCATGTGCAGCTGCTGTGATCTTCAGCAGTGCAGGTACACTCCTGGTGAAAGGAGAATAGGTGGCTGTGCTTTTGAAATTGTATTTTAGCTGACAGCATCACAGGTGAGGTTTTTGGAGGCAGTTTGGTAGTGTAAAGCTGCCTCTGCAGTGCCTGTGTGCTGTGCACCTGCTGCATGCACTGAATTTGCATTCACAAGTTTGTTCTGAAAAGTTAAGAGTGTGTCCTAGTAAGAGTTTCTAAGACAGTGCTTGAAATAGTTTGAAATCATACACTGCAGCTTTTTACACCAGGAATTATAAACACTTACTAAATTCTGATGGAAGGTTTGACCATCACAGCACATGGTTTACAGTTATTCTCTTATCCAGAATTACTGTTTCTAGCTCTTCAAAATACAGTTACAGTTTCACTTGTGTGGAAAGCAGAATGTAAAATGTCAGCAGGAGTTATTAAGCTGGGACTTGAAAATTAGGAACCTTTCAAGGTTTCAAATGTTTTCTTCAGAAGACCACATGGAAAATAAACTCCATCAATGGTCTTTAAAATATATTACTGTGAGAATAATGCTTTGTATAACATCAAGGCAATTGTGCAGCAAACCTTGACTGACCAGACTGGAGATGTTTGAAGAGCCAGTGGGCCATGAGTGCTGTGACCTTACTGGATTTTGGTGTATTTCTTCTCCAAGGAACTGAGCTATTGGAGAGTATCTGTGAATTAATGATGGTTTTCCACTTCTGACATCTTTGAGGAAGAGGGCTGTTGTCCTTAGTCTTTTCTTCAGGAGCCTCCTGTGTTTGTAACTTTGTGCTCCAGTTCAACAGATTTGGGTAATGATAGTCCCAAAATAACCTTATTTATACCCTCTTAGAAAAGACATGGAAATACTGTGAGATGGTTTTGTAAGGGGGTGGGAACACAAGTTTATACAACACTGCATTAAGGATGCAACACTACCGAAACCGACTGGAAATAAATTTCACGAAGCTTGTTGTTTCTGAGTAATGAGAAAGGTGTTACGTACACTAATATTGTAAGAGGTAGAAAATCAGTGAGGTTGTGTTGCAGTGCAGTAAGTCAGTGTTCCACGGGTAGAAGTGCTCAGAAAAGTCTGCAGAAAAGTATAACTGGGATTATGTGCTAAAATTTATCTTTTGCATTGTAAGAGTCTGTAAAGTGTTTAGAGGTCATTGCTGACACAGGGTAGAATCATCTTGTAAATTGGCAAAACTTGGGAACTTTAAAATAGTTTTTGAAAACCCCATCTTATCCAGCAGTGCTGTAGTACAACCCCAGCACGTGTGAGTTTATGCTTACTTAGCAGTACTGTCAGCTTGGGGTTCAAAGATCTGGTTTCTCTTCTTGCAAGTTTGTATTGTTACTCTTTTCTGCTTTATCTTTATGTACAAACATCTCATAATAAGTTTTTAAGGTGTCTGCTTAGAGAAAGGAGCAGATTGGTGAGTGCTGAAGGTATGCAGTGAGAATAACACACAGCAGGTGTGTCTGGACAGTTTTCTCTACTAGCTTAGGTGAAATTGAAATCTAGAAACTTTCACTTCCCTCTGTCCCTCTCTTTTCTTTTACCTTCTGAGTGACTGTTAGTAGTTATGAAAATTCGGTGGCTTGATCATAAAGACTGGCATTTTCCTGATTAAATACGATTTGGTGACACGTGGTCCTGTTTGAAGATAGCAGATAGGGTGGGTTGTCTTTGTGTTCTTTTTTTTTTTTTTACTCCTACAGTCATGACTAGTTTTCCCACTAGCAGTGGTGCAGTTCTGCAGCTGTTGTAGAAGAGAATTGTTTTGCCTTGTATCTAAAAATAAAACTTCTTTATTACTTTCCCAAAACTTAGTTGGATCTGCCAGTAGCTGGTGGTGGGGGATGAGACTACAAATTTTGTTGCTTTCTTTCTGGAGGGCTTCTCATGTGCTTTTTCTGTGATGAGGACACGATGGGCCTTTTATAGACTGAGGAACTGCTGAGGTCCCTTTAACAGGGTTCCAGAGTTCTGAACTCTAGCAGTGGTTAAAACTTACCACTGATGCTTTCCAGAAGCAAAGGATACCTGAAAGAGCATCAGTGCTGTACATCTGCACCTCCTGGAAGATGTTCTACATGAATATGCACACTCAAGGTTTTCTGCATGGCCTTAGAGGCTCAAAACTTCATATGGTGTTAAATTGGAGCTTTTTTTGTAGAACCCGATTGGTTTTTAGCTTGTGTTCGCTATCCAAGAAGGATTCTAACTCAGGCCATGGTTATGGTGGCTTTAGGATGGGAAGACTACCTGAATACATAATTTAAAGCATGAGTTTGGGTCCTTTTGACTTGAGCAGTTGTACTTTTGGGAGCTGGAGTAACAGAAAAATAACTTCTGCAGGAGTAATTCCGTTTCCTTCAGTTGGGAGTCAGGGTAGTAGGTGGTTGGGCAGAGGAAAGTGTATAAAAATGGTGGAGGGTGGCAAATGGGAAGAATCAAATCAAGCAATTTGTGTTACTTTTTCACACCGAGTGCCTCATTCTTTGGGTTGCCTTGTACTTGAAACACGTACCTGAGAAGTGCCCAAAGGAACTGGGATGTAGATAGATGAGGAAATCATCAGAATTCCATAATATGAGGAATACAGAAAGGAACAGAAGAAATACTATGAAGTAGTGGAATGTGGTTGTTTCTATTTCTCACTGACTAGAAAGCGAGTTCAAACATATCCTCATTATAGTTTCCCTGTATGTTGCATGTGCTGCCAATATTATGCCTGTTAACTGTGTTGGCATGGCTCGATTTTGTTAAAAATAATGTCTGCAGTGCACCGTGACAATGGGGGTTTCTTAGACTGCTTACAGTATGTTTTACTTTCAAAGCATTTTACAAAACTTAATCCTTGCAACCTGCCTGTGTGGTTGGTAAATAAAGTAGTATGAACCCTGCTTTAGAGCTGGGGGAAAGAGCAAGTTGGAGAAGTTCTGACTTGCCCAAGGCCATGCAGGAATCGATATTTTGCCAGGATTAGAGCTTGGGAGTCCTATACTTAGCATGTAAAGCAGTATCTGACTTTCTGGAAGATAACAGTGGATCTCTTCTGCAGAACTCTTCTGGATGAGGGGTGGATTTTATGTTCAAATCATGCATCAGCAAAAGGAACATTCTGCTTTATTTGGAATCTGCTACATCAGATCTGCCATATGTCACCAGACTGAAAGTTGTGTTTGTTCTTATTGCAACTTCCATGACTGAGGGACTCCTGCTTGCTTGGCTTTGTACCCCAAAGAACCTGAGGCTCAGAGAGCTGTGCAATTTTTTGCTTCTGTTAAAAAGAGTGGCTTGATGTTGTGCACATATAAGACTGTGTCATTAAGTGATGGAATCTAATGGGACTGTAATTGTGATTCTGTTAAGCTGTGAAAGCTGTTAACTCTGATTACATATTGTTCAGTTCTGTTATGAAAAATACTGTTCCCAACAGCCTTTGGAAGTGCATGTATGGATATGTCTGTATGATCATCAGATTGTGATCTTCTGGGGGTTTTGGGTGTCACTAAGCTTGTGATAAAGGTTATTGATCAATAACCAGAAGTGATTTATTTCTTTTGAGGTGTTTTGCACTCTGCAAGAAGTTACATGTTTTCCATCTTTGGAAATCTAAGCAGGTTTTTGGTAAAACCTTCTTGGTTTGAAGAGGACAAATTTGAATGTTGCCCAGGACTTGAATCCCTTCCTAACAGAGGATGCTGCAGCCCGGTTAGCCAACTGAGGTGAAAATGCATCAGTTTGGGCTACTGATAAGTGACAAATTATACCACAAACTCTTGAAGTATTTTGGTGTATGAGAACCCTTACTGTTGTCTGTCTTCCCTGTCTTGGGAAATGATATGTAAATGTAGTGCTAAAAAAATTTATGAAGCAGTGCTAGAACACAGTTGAAAATACTGATATTTAAACTATCTGGGTTCAAGGAAAGAGAAAGTACTGATTTGTGGAAAGGTTGCTTTATGTAAAAACTGTGTGATCAGTACTGAGTCTGCTCAGAAAAAACTGGACACAAGTCACTTAACAGATTAAACATTTTTTATTATGTGCATTTTTTGTCAGAAATGTTCAAAATCAGCATTTTTACCTTAAAATAGCTACCCTTGTCAAGATTGTTTGTGTTGAAACTTTATGAATGTTTGTAACTCCATTAATCTGTCTGAATCTTCTCCTTGAATTTGCCATTGCTTGATGTAAGAAAAAAAGGCTTTTGCTAGTTGAAAGACTGTTAGTAAGTTTAGCTTTGTTGGGCACGTTATTTCTTGTGGAAGAAGATTTGGAGAGGCAGTGGCATGAAGATAAGAATTTTGAAAATACAGTTTCTCTCACTGAAGAGAAACACGTACTGAAAACTGAAGAGAAACACATCTATCTGTGACAGTGATAGAGAGGAGGTTTTGGTCCTGGTTAACAGACAGTTATTTCAGGTGTATTATGGACCCTGAAGCTCTGTGTGAAGGAAGGCCAAACTCTAGGGAGAGTGTGTTGCTCACAGGTGCCAAAGGGCTTTTTCTTTGCACAGCCACAGGTCTATTCCTGTGTGCAAATAATTCTATCAGCCCTCTTGCATCTGCTTCCTTGTAAGAATAGCAAAATTGCTGATCCAGCCTGGTCTGTGTACAGGTTGTAATTAAACAGGTGTAAAGATCCTGTGGTCATCCATATTTCAGATTAGATGAGGCTTTTTCTTTTTTTTTTCCCATGGACACATGAATAGAGCTTTTTTGTTGTTTTAAACCTTCTAGGACAGTTTTATCTCAGCTTACTCTGGAAATTTTTCTGCCAGTTCTAATCTGAGGGGATTTCCTCCCAGAAGTGCTGGTTGTCTTGTGGAGGTGCAGGTGTCTCACTGAGAGCCAGTTTTTTACCACAAACCCTCCTCTCTTGGAGTAATTCTCTTCAGGTGTTTTTAGCATAATATTTAATGTAAAATATAATAATTGTCCTTGAGGTCTTATTTATGCCTTTAAGAGTTTTTTAAAATATAGAATATTTTTTGTGAGAACAAAACTTTGATTATTGTCACTGTGCAATGAATGGTATAGATTATCAATAATCAAGAAAGAGGTGAGAATTACAAGGAGTTGCTACACCTGCAGTGAGATCTGTTCAGCACCTCAATAGAGCTGTCTTAAGGCATTGTACAAATATAGCTGATCTTTGGGTCTGTAACTGTTGTCAGACTCAAAATAACATTTTAAAAGGATGGGCTTCAGTACTTAGATTACCAATAATCAGAAAGTTGCACTTCAAATGCCAAAGGTTGATGCTCAGCAAAATGTGTAAATGTGTTATAAAATAGGTTAAACAGGAATAGTGCTTTTACTTTGTAGTTGTACAGAATTTAGTGCAAGGTCCAGTTTGGATACCAAACTCTTTTTGTGGGATTTGGAAAGGTATGAATGATTGAATAATGAATAATTGATGAAAATTAAGGAACTTTTGGCCATGGTAGATCTCTGTTTATAAATTTGAATTGTAACTTATGAATGCTGTATATCTTAATTTTGAAAAAAAAAAGGCCTTACTGAAATGTATTTTTCAGTAACCCATACCCAGTACCTAGACAAGGAATAACATAAAACTGCAGTGTGTGTAATATTATTTTACATGACTGACATGACTTTCCTAAGATTTGTATCGAATTGAGTAAGCCTCTCTTGTAAAAATGGTCTAACTTATGTTTATAACTCAATTAATATATGCTTCTGAGAGTAGCTGAACTGTTAAAAGCTATCACAGTGCTGTTGTGCAGAATAAAGCACGTGCTGGATAGACTGTGCTGACAACCAGTGCGGTTGAAAAATGTGTAATCTAGATATCAGAGTATAAACAAAACCCAAGCAATGAGGTGTGGTGCTATGCTCGAGTCTTTCTGAGAGGGTTTGGGGGGCAGCAAGGCTGTACTAAGTTGTCTGCACACCTTCCTTCAGTTTATTCATCAAATATTCTTTAAGGGAGGGCTCGATTTGGAACCTCTCTCCAAATGTATTCACATCAGGTGCTTTCAGCCTGAGTGGTGGTGTGGCGAGTGGGACCAGTTGTGCTCACATGAGTCACAAGTGCCACCTCCAAGGAGCAGCACTGGAGAACTGCAGCACCTGTGGCAAAAGAGTCCGTGGAGGGGACCACGAGAGTGTTTGTGGAGGGATCAGTGTGGGAGAAGACATCTGGAGTAGGGAGGTTGACAGTGACTAAACTGTGTGGAAGTTAAAAGACAAGCGTGAGGAGTTACTAGTTTTCAACAGACATACGTGCAGTCATGTTTGCAGTGATATTAAGGGTGGATTGGAAGAAGATACAAGTGTTCATGCACTGAGCTTCAACCTCTTAGTTCCTTTCTTCCTTTTTTACCAGTGTAGCATTTTATTTTCTTTCCTTCCCTGTCCTCCATGGGGGAGGGGGAGAAAAGGCACTAATTATTTATAGGTGTTAGTCATACCCAGTCATTAAGCTTAGTCATTACTCAGGACTGTGCATTTGATGGTTTAGTAAAAATCAAAACGAAATCTGATTTTGTTGAAAAGCTTTCTGAATTCAAGCTTATAGGTGTGAAAATAATTCTGTTTCTGTGTTCAGACTAACTGCAAAAGCAGAGCTGCTTAATAAATGTTGCTATCAGCCAAGTGGCATGTAATGTCATGTCCCTGTGATGGTTTGTATTGAACTTGCAGGCGTAGTGTTTGGCATATTCTCAAAGCAGAAGAATTCTGTATGGGCAGTGAGAGAGGCATGAACTCACAGAGGAGGATGTGGAGGAATGTTTGTGCTGAGGCTGCCCTGGGGAGCTGTCAGTCAGTGAATTGTCCAGCTTTGGGTGAAAAGGTGGCATCAGCAAAAATTACAAAGAGTGTATACCTTGAGTAGGGCATTCACAGTGGGGACAAATTATAGAAAGGTGTTCTTTATGGCTTCTCATGGACTTAGTTGTTTTAGGCTGTTACATTCTGAAGGAAGAAAACATTGATTTAAAGCATTACTCCTCATTAAATATTTCTGCACAGGCTGTGGTAATAAATGCAAAGTAACTCGGCCGTTCCCATTTCTTCAGGTGCTTGAACAGCACCCCTTTTGACACACCTTGGTACAAACAAACTGTCACAAATGGAGACAGGTTGAGTTTTAAAACCTCCTATTTAAAATAACAGATGTAAAGAATTAGTGACACTTTATTTTGTGTCTTCCTTTCTCAACCCTAAATCTGATTTTGGTATAATTGCTTTGTTGTTTGATCTAAGTATATTGAAATTAATGGCAGAGCCACATCTGAATTGCTTGGAGATCAATAATTAAAGCAATTGGTTTAGCTCTTGATAGTGCTTTTCTTAGCTGTTTCGACATCAGACAGATTTGTGTGATGATTGGGTTGCAATTTGACAGAGCACTCCGGTGTTTTAGCTTGGTATGCTTGACTAGAAAGGAATGTTAACACACTTTCAAGGAATATAGCTTTCCAGAGAAGGCAAAATAGTTTCAAATCACATTGTTGTTGAAGCATTTGTCAATTGTTGCTATATAAAATGATGTATTTCCTAGAATAATTCTTACACACCTCTTCAAATGAGCAGGTGAGATTTTTTACATATGGCATCACTCTTAAATGCAGTGTCTTTCTGGCATTCCAACATGACATTATTCCTTTAACTATATTCTTAAAAGGTTTGTGAATCAATACTTTACAAACTATTCACTTCTTTGCCTTTGAGACAGTACAGTTCAGTTGTGTAGTTTGAAACTGAACTCTTGCATAGTAAGAGTAAGCAAAAGCTTTTGAAATGAAATAGAGTTTTTTGTCTGTTGACCCTTTTGTAGGAAAAAACAAGCAACTTTTCATAACGTGAACTTTTGTACTTGGTCTGTACAAAATGCACTTTCTGTGCACTGCAGTGAGGATTCTTGAGGATATGTGCAAATGTATCTTTCACCTGTGTTGACAACAATCATAAATCAGCTGTTGAAGAATTAATGTTTCTGAGACCGTAATGGCTGCTTGGGATCTGTGTGTGCAGGTCAGAGTAGTGGTAGCCAGCAGTGGAGTGCTGCAGTTGTATGTTGTCTTTTAGGTACTGTGTTTGAGTAGAGTTCTCCTTTACTCCACAGTGACATGAGTGGAAAAGGAAATGGAATTTGCTTTTGTAGTTCTTGTCTAAAACTCTGTGCCATGCCAGTCTTCAGTGCCTGTTGGGAGAAAGTCCAAGTATTTTGTATTAGAGATGCTCTGATGACCTGACAGTCATGCCATGTTTTTTCACAGTAAGTTGTAGCTCACCTTCGGTGCAGCAGGTGCTGAACATTGAACAGTTTCATTGAGCACAGTGTGTCCTGTGTGCTCAGCACAGCTGTGTGCACCCTCAGCCTCACAGCTTTGGGGTGCCCATTACTCTGGAGCAAGGCATGAGGGAGTTGATGTTGCTCCAATGTGCTGGACAGCTCTGTCACAGCCTGGCAGTTCTGTGGAGCCTGCAGACCTGCAGCTCAGCAGGGAACATATCTACTGCTAACATACTGCTGCCTGTGTTTGTGCAGCTTGACCTCCTCGTGCCAGTGCAGGGCAGCCACTTCTGGAGCAGCTACAGCCTCACATGGTCATGGGGTCATTTTGAAACCTCCTGATTCCTGCACTGTGGAGACTTCTCCTTAGGCACTGTGCTTACCCTTGTGCAGCTAAGGCATCTTTATAGAAATTACAAAACAACCACGTTTGTTGATGAAACTTGAAAGCTCAGATTGCTGATGAGGTCAAAGGCTTTGGCAAGAGAGTTCAAGTAGAATTTTTTCTTGACTTAAGCACCTAAATTTAAGTATATTTAATATATACTTAAGAGTGGTGCACATTTCTTCTCAGGTACAAGCAGTGTGTCTTCAATAACATCTAATCCACACCTTTTACCAGTTACAGTTCTGTGCTACTTGTCTTGATTTGTAATCCCTGTTTGTCATGAGTTAGTGTATAGATGGTCCTTCATAAGCTGCTATTTACCTGCTTTGTTACAGAGGCTGCTCTTTAATCTGTGTAAATAATTCTAAATCTGCTAGAAATGGTCTAGTGTTAGGGAAGACTTCCTTAATGACCCAGATTTTCATGGAGCTGCAGTGGACTAGTAGACTTCAATAGGTTCTTTCTGATTTCCTTGGGCTTTCATTCCTGTAGAGTGGGAGGTTTTCCAGGTGGATCAGTTACTGGGAGAGGAGGAATGGTGGATTGTTGGACAGCACTGATGTCAGTACCAGGTTATCTTTTCTTTTTCTGCAGTAAGGGGGCCTGTCACATATACCAGTTATTCTGAAAGCTCTTCCTGTGTCTTGTATTGGCATCTGTCTTTTTCTCCAGCTCTCTCCCTGGTATTCCAGCATTTTTGTATTGGAAAAATCATAGAAACTTTATCCTTTTATAAGGGTTTTGTCATTCTGAGGTCCCTGTGTGACCTGATGCAATCAATTCCAGAGCATGGACTCAGCCCCTTTGCTTTAGATGGTTTTTGTGGTGTGTGTGATAACTTGCATAACCTTACACACACATTCACTTTCTCTTTCGTTGCAACGGAATCTCTTCTGACAATACCAAAAGGATTCTCTCATAAAGCTTTCTCCTGCTAATATGGCACAGCCCACTTAGGATTACTGTCAGATTTTTCTGCCATGTCAAATGTTGCAGCATCTTGCCACAAATGAGTGTGTGCTCAAGAGCTTCAGGCCCAAAGGGCTTTGACGTGAAGATAACCTCTTAGTGAACTTCCCTGGCAGATCTAGTTAGGATTTGAAGATTTGTCAGATGTCAGTGCACTGTATGATCAATAACCTCCTTTTCTAGAGATGTTTGGAGGGACTTTGGTTTTCTACACCAGAAGCATCAGTCCTCTGGTTATTCTTTCAGGCTCAGCCATTCTTTCTGAGCACCAACATATGTGTCTATTGATTCTTTGCTGCCTAACAGTTCTCCCTGACCCCAGTTGTTTTTTCTTGGGAAATTTATAGTTACCTTTTTACTTTAAGAAGAGAATTTCCTCAGGAGACTAGGAAAAGATATTCTCCATGCCCTTTAAAGATCATACATCCATTCATTCTTCTGTCATGTCTCAGAAAAAAACAGCTTGTTAAAAGTGTAGATTCTTAGTAATGGTTCTGACTTGATCTGGATTAACCATGAACTACATTGTGGGTAACAAGCAATATCTGTAAGCTTGAACCTTCTGTTCTTCTGTGGTGTCTGCATCAGAAAGAGAGATGATGTCACTTGGGATCAGATAGGGTCCTGTGAAGGGTTTGTGTTTCACAGGTGAGAGTTTTGTCCTTGCACACTGTTAAACCCAGTGAGAAGCACGAGCACACCTTGCTGTGTCCTCCCATTAGGTGCTTGCCAAAGTCCAGCTCCTATAAATATTATTTATCAAGATTTACCAGTAACAACTGGTAACAAAACAGGAAACCATTTTAGTTTGGTTTATTTTTTGGATGTAGGGGTTCTTTAGCAAGGAAGTTGTATGTCTTTGGAATTACACAGATAATCAGAGTGGTCTGCAAAGGCTACAAAATATTTCATTAGTTTTCTTTATCATCCTGGTAATTTTTTTCTTTAGTCTTTGTTAAGCCAAGCCATGTTTGAAAGAAAGAAGGAAGAGGGAAGCATTAGATAAAAGTCTGGTTTGTGTTTTTCTGATATGTTCAATGGCCAGAACTCTTCACTTTTTATTCCAGTACATGATTTTACACGTTTTATTAATGGAAAAAACACTAACAAAGAAAAGAACCCCAAACCACAACACTTTATAAATGGAAATATCATTAGCAAATGAATTACAAATAAGCAAGAGGCAAAGATGACCTTGCAGAATCATGCAGCTACACCACATAATGGTGGCATTTTCCATCCCAAACAGTCTTGTAAACAGGATTGATCTGGGAAGGTCTTCACAGCAAGAACATGTGAGGTGACCATTGTACTGGTCAGGAACACGAGTCTTTTTGGCATCAGAAACAGCCAACTAAGTTTTGTTAATCCTTCATTTGGAGCCATGATGAATTGTTTAATTCAAACTAAAATATGAACCTCTTCCAGGATTCTCTTAAGCATCTAACTTCTAACAAAAATGGTAATTAATTTTAATTTTAATTAGATTTTAATGAGAGACTTGGGAAGAATTCTTGAATGTTTGCATTTTTAATAGTGAATATGATTTTAGAGTACACGTGATCAGACTTTCTAGGAAAAAGGAGGCAGAAAGATATTTAAAATGGCCAAGTTTTGTTGTCACCTTTTTCTAATTGAACGTTTCCAGTGATGTTTATTAGCTGTTTGATCTCAAATAGTAGTTAATCCATTAATCCAGGAACAAAAACCTGCTTGATAAAACAGAAAGATGTTTTCCATCTTTAAATATGTTGCTGAATTTAATTGAAACATTGAGATAAGTTAAACAATTCTAGCTGTCTTCTAGTACTTGGTAGTCAGGTCTGACATGGTTCATTCAGCATTTGCAGCCTTATGCATTGGAGTTTGAGGTTATGATACTTACCTGTATTTAAATATTTGAAATGTAAGTTTTGGAAGGAAATTTCTTTTTCTACACATGTGGTTGTCGGTCTTTCCTCTTCTTCACTGTCATGAATTGTTAGCTGAGATTCATGGATGGATGGAGGGAGGGGGTGTTACAGTCCCACAGTGATTTTGTTAAGAAGTAGGAGATAAATGGGACTTTGTTTTTAATTCATAATTGAGTTATCTTCAATGACCCTTCTGAACTTCACTGAAAATCCACTTAATGCCAGCTTGGGTATAGTTTTGGGTTAGTGAGTTCCTTTTTTAGCTCACTGGGTTGGAAAAGAGTCTGTAGTTGGACTGGGGGGAGAGAAGCTCAGAGAGCAACTCCATCTCCCTTTTCAAAGAATTCCCATCAAGCTGGAGGGGTATTTTGTGTTCAGTCAAAACTTCCTTGCCTGCACACTGTAGTACTGGAGAATTCTTGCACAGAAATTTCAAGTTCATCACATTCTGAATTTTTACCTTTTCCAAAGTCACGCAAACATCAACAAGCTGAGATTCCAAGCAGGTAAAATGTCTCATGTCCTCATACTGTGATTAAAGTTTATGCAAGACCAGTCAGATGGTAGTAATTGCCTTTATGTTTGTATGTAGTCCTTGTGCACAGGAACTTATCAGTGGTAGAGGCAGACTTAATGACATGTTAGAAACTATATAAATTAAAAATAACTGTGTATCAAATTTGAGTGGGAAAGAACTATGTAAATAGTGACAGATATAAATGTGGCTTTGTGTGAGTTACTTTTTTATTATGACTTCAATACTTGAAAGAAGTACTTCAGACTTCCCCTTGTTAGAAATCTAACAGGGTAGTGCTTAGAGTCAGGGTTTGAATCACAAATGATTGTTTCGTCTGTCTGCTGCCAAAAATTGAACTTTCTTGATATGTTTTCTAAAGCTCCCATTAATATGCTTTTCAACTGTCTGTTCGAGCAGTTGTGTTATGTTAATGTGTAGGCATGTTCTAATTTTGCATGTAGCTCAGGGAGAATACTTCATTGTTCAGATGTTGTGCTTGCACTTCAGGGGTATTGAACCTTCACTTTGTGGTTATTTCCCCTCTTTTCTCTCTCATTCATATTTTGGGGAGCAGAGCAGTAAGTTGGCAGTGCTGGTGTGTGGTGCAGACACATTGCTGAGCCTGATGGGTGTGACAGGCTGGAGATAGAAGCAGGTATCACAGAGCTCTGGGCCACTCCCTGATGCCATAAAAGTCTCATCTGTAGGGAAGCTGCTTTGTTTTGGTGCTTTCAAATAACATCAGTCACTTTTGCACTGAGAAAGAAATTTAATTAAACACCACCCCCCATCCAAAACCAGGCTTAGAATTTCTGATGTTGCTTCTGTAAGGAAAAAATATGTAACTCTTTGAAGAATTTGGATGGTACATTAAGATATCTTAGGGAACCCCCAAGCTGGTGAATTTTAGGAAAAAGTTTGTTATGGGGTGCCAGTATAATTCTGTGGCATTTAAGGACTTCTGAAAGCTCGGGCATAGGCAGTTATATGGGGGCTTTTCAGTTGCCAGAAGCTAAATAGTACTCAACAAGCCTTAATATTTGATGTTGACTTGAAAATAGCTCCTCTAATCAGATTTGCACTGTACTGATGATTTCAGTTATAATAATACTGAAGATTTCCATCAGCTTCAGCTGACTGTTATGAGGGATGACAAAAATGGACAATGTGAGTCCATTTCCCAAGATTTTATGTTTGCACATTGAAGAGGATTCCAGGTTCTGTTGGTGCAGGAATAAGGTTGATGTAGTAGCAGGGTATTCTCTAGTCTTTAAAATGTTCAGTTGCTCTGTCTTTTGTCAGTAGCCCCTCCCCTCAATGTTAGGTTGATGGTGAGAAAGTAGTGATTGCTCCACTGGGCAGCCCATAGGATCAAGCTCTGTGTTTACTGTTAAGGTCTTTAAGTTCTCCTAAGGTGAGATGGAAGTGGTGGTAGTGTGTCCCTTTGCTGTGTTAAAGGAAGTACTTCTCCCTACATAAGTTACAGGAGAAGAGACCTTACTTTTTGGAATGGCTTGGAAAATAGTTTCTTGGACCTGACAGCTAAACAAAGAGTATTTACTTCTACAGTCTGCAAGATAATAAGTTTTTCCCTTTCCTACAGAAAAACACTTTGAGGATATTTGTTTCTAAATATAACACTTGTCCATAGCACTTTGTGGGTCCCACCTTAACACTTTTAAATAAGTTGTGATGGAAGGTCACATTTTGGATGTAAGCTACTTTAACCTCTCTGTGTGACTCTGCTTCATTAAAAGAGAGTTAATGTAGAAAATGTAACGCCAAAATTAGGGGCAAGTCAACTAAGGCTTTTCTTTTGAACTCATTTTTGTAGAAATCAGTATATGAATTTTTGCAGTTTACTTGTAAAACTGTCCAAGAAAACTGTTTAAGGCGTTGTCTGTAAACATTTCAGCACTTGACCAGAATAGAAAAGCAAATAAAAGCTTGATTCTTTTGAAGTAGTCATGCTCTGAGATGCAATAGACCACATCTCCAGATATTGTTGGGGAGCGTGTATGGGCTTTTGATTCACTGAACAACACTTGAGGAAAACTTTCTGATTTCACTAGTGCCTCTTGATTTCCATGGCGAAGGTTCTTCCTGTAGTTGCTCAGAAGAGCCAACTAATTCTGGGTGTCCAGTTTGTTTCCTTAGGTGGCTTTTTCAGTACTGATGAGGTCCTGAGGCTCTTAGGGACCGAGTGAGGCGTGCTGAATGAAGGAGCTCTTGGCAGACAGTTCATGTTGTCCGGATCCTGTTTGTGCCTTCAAGGAAGAGAGAATCACATCTGAAAATCTGCCTGTTAAAATCTGGTTCCCTACAGCTACCCAGTGGGGTTAAGTGTATTGATCTGAGTGACTGAGCAGGGAATGACTTCCTCATTTCCCTCTCTGTTTTATTTTTCATTTGGGGTGTAACATGGCACAGTGCAGTCTGTTGCTGATGCACATGAGAGAGATTATGATTTTATAGCCACTTTCATTACTAAATTGTTTATGGGAAATTAATTTAGAACTTAGACAATTGTGTTGCTGTTGATGGTGAAGGCTAGGTTTGATTATTTTTCTTCCCCTCTCAAAGACAAACTAACAGGAATCTTGCCTAATGGCAGGATTTTCTTCTATTTGTAGTGTCTCATAAAACAAATTTCTTAGTAAAGAGCAGGTAGGATTTTTACAGGGTTACTCATTTTAACTTCCAGTCACATGGAATATTTGTGTTTGGGGCAGATACAACTCACTGTGTTCTGATGCACACCATACTGAGCATTTAGATAGAGTAGTTCTGAAATTAAGCTATTCTAGACAAAATGCCATAATGCAGCTGTGTATTTTGCTTTTATTCTAAACCTCTTTTGTTAGCTGCCTAGTCCTTCAGCAGTACATTAATTCCATATGTACCCAACTTAGATTTAAAAAACAAAAAAACAAACAGAAAAATATGTTCTTTGGTATTTGCAAAGGATGTGTGTTCCCTGACCACTCTCTGTTTCGCAGGCATGGTCCTGGTGCGCAGTGAGAACGGGCAGCTGCTGATGATCCCCCAGCAAGCCCTGGCACAGATGCAGGCACAGGCACACGCCCAGTCTCAGCCTCAGAACACTCTGACTCCTCGTCCTGCTACACCTACCAGTGCACCCCCAGTGCAGATATCCACAGTGCAGGTCAGTCCAGCAACTTGTGCTGCTAAAAACTCTTTTGTTCCCTGCAAACAATATGCTAGTAAGTAAGGTGTGATATTGGTGGTTTGAGGAAACCATAGATCTAACTGGGATATGAAGACTTTTTTAGATTCAAAGAATCTCAGAATTGTTTGTATTGGAAAGATGTTGGAAGGGGCCTTAAAGCTCATCCAGTTCCAGATGTGGGCAGGGACACCTTCCACTAGACCAGGTTGCTTCAAGCCCCATCCCAAGCTGGCATGGAACACTCCCAGGAATGGGGAGTCCACACCTCTCTAGACAACCTATGCTGGGGCCTCATCACCCTCAGAGCCAAGAATTTCATCCAAATATCTAATTAAATCTACTTTCCACAAGGCATAGGCATTGCATTTTGCTCCTAATTCTGTTACAGCTTGGCTGTTACTCATCAAAAATATTTTTACATATCTGAATCTCATTAAGTTGAAAACTTTGATTTAAAGAAGACCATATATGGTTAATGTGTACAACTCTTCTCCCCAGAATAAATACAAGACTAAAAGAAAAAAATTGATATGGCTATATGTACACCAAGATTTTGACAGTTGCATTAAGTTCAAGACTGAAAATCCTTCTCAGAGTTTTCTAGTGGTTCAGATGCATTCTTTGATATTTGTAATAATGCGGAATCAGAACACCAGATAAAGCAGATGGTATTTACCTATAGGCACTGATGTGTTTGTGATTTTTTTGCCTCTTCCCCAGGCTCCAGGAACACCCATTATTGCACGACAGGTGACACCAACTACTATCATCAAGCAAGTGTCTCAGGCTCAAACCACAGTGCAACCCACGACAACGCTACAGCGTCCCCCGGTTGTGCAGGTGAGTGTGTAGGGAAGTAACGTGTGCATGAGCCTGCCAGGCACACAGGAAATGCAATTGCTCAGTGCAGGGAAGGAATGCCTTCTGGATTAGCCTTTCTAAAACATCTGCAGGTCTCAGTGTGTATTTTGGACGTGCAGGTATAATTTTTTGTATATATGTTGTTGTTATTTCATATTGCACCTATACATATCTCTATTTAAAGGTATTGTGTTTGTAGTTCGTACAATCACAGAGCTGACTAAAAGAAAATACCTTTATGCTTTCTGCTTAAGGGAAATGACAAGAATTCCCTTTGGATTTGGGTCTGTGGTGTGATTCCTGTGATGGATCTGCAGTCCTCTGAATTCTGCAGCAAAATTTGTAATTGCAAAGATGACTGACTGCACTGGCAGCCTTCTCTTCCCAAAGCCTTCTCCCTTTCATGAGTCTCTGCTTTGGCCTGTGTCCTTCTGGAGGCTGATAACTCACAGGGAGACTGATGTCAGTCTGGGCTGGCCTCTATTCATTTTGGGCTTGCTTGGAAATTTTTTTTGAGATATGGAGAGTTTAAAAAACAGTGCAAGAGTGTGAAATTCTCCACATGGTGTCCAGGCAGCAATGATACAATATGATTGCTGTCACCTAATCTGTCTCATTGTGCTTTCTTCATCCTTTGAGTAGACAGGATTAGAGAGTTTTAATTTAAAACATGCAGGTTTTGCTATGCATCCAGTTAACCTTTTTCCCCTCAGAGAGCCTTTCCCTATGCCAGTGATCTTTCTTGATCTGAGAGTTAATTTACCTAACTGAGTCTCCTTAATTTGCACTGCTGATATACAGGACAAAAAAAAACCCCAAAAACCCACCATCATTCCATCTGCATATTTTGTGCTGTAATGAGCACACCATGGACTTCATTTATCCTGATTTCAAAAAAATGAGACAAATGAAATCCTGTCTCCCTTAGTTTCTCCCAAAATACCAATAAAGTTAGCTTTGGCAGCAGGGGAGCCTCTTTCCTTGTGCATCTTTATATAAAGAGCAAGTTTATAAATGATTTGTGAACATTCTGAGTGTTAGTTGTAGCTTGGTAGGAATTTGTCTCTCGGCCTGGGTTGTTGTTAATAATTAGACTGTTGGAAGCCCATGAATGAGCTGTGTATGTGAGAAGATCTTGCTTGCAATGGTGATTCTTTGGAGCTGATATTTCCACTTCAAATCACCAATTTGTCTACAAAACTAGAAAAATGTTTTGTCCCATTGTTTGTCACAAAGACCTCCATAAGACCCAAGCTTTTGTGTCAGTTGTGCCTTTTTAGAAATTTCTCCCTTTGGAAGTGGCATTTAATGAAACAGGCAAAAAGAGAAACTGAATTCACAGGAATTCAGCACTTGTTTTAGCTGAGTTTTGAAACGCCACTGGCTGAGATTATGTTTATGGTGTTCTATTCAGTGACCAAAAATCGCGCAGTTTTTGATCAACTTTTGGAATTCCCGTTTCGAATGTTTTTAGTGCCATCTGGTGGCCGTTTCCTTCCACTGCACCAGACCGCACATGAACAACTTATTTATAGCAGCTCAGAAAGGTGTTCTACTGCCCTGTGCCTCATTCTCTGTTTGATGGCTCAGGAAAACAGGCTCTTGGTGCGTTCCAAGGAAAATAATCTTGTGTTTGTATTCTCTGCAGCCTCAGATTGTTCTGGGTGGTACTGCACAAACAACCACGTTGGGGACAGCAACAGCTGTACAAACTGGAACTCCTCAGAGAACAGTGCAAGGGACAACGGCCACCTCCACTGCTGCCACAGTAAGATCCTGAGAAATGTAACATCTCTTTTTGTCCACTCACACATGCATGATGTGCATATATACACACACATGTAAACACAGATGGGAGTGGAGATTAGTAAAGATGCAGCAATTCTGTGAGCTGTTGACCTTGAAAAGGTAAACTTTAATAGAACCATATAATTTACAAGGTGTGGGTACAGGCCACTTGAATTTTGATAGGTGTCAAAGTGTTTTTGTTTCTGTAACAGCATTAAAGCACTCATTTAAAAATACATTAGATGTATTTTATGGAACAGTGAATTGTTCAGCACTGTAGAGGAGAATCAGAATAAGAAGGGATAAGCAGTTGGCACTGATTGATTCAAGCTGCATGTTTCCAGGATTGCAAAACAAGGAGAATCCATGTACTGTGCACTGTGAAACAGCAGCTTTACTATTTTTTGTCCTGCTAAAACACATATTTTCCCATATACAATGTGCCATTCGTAAAATACTTGGTGTTTCCTGATTTCATGAAGAATCACAATTCCTTACATTTTGCTAACAAAAATGCACAGTAATTACAAGTATATGAAGAAAAATAATAATTTTAGTCTGTTTATGTTTTAAGTGCTGAGGGACACTTAGGTATATTACTCTGCACTGATGAACTAAAGGACTTTATTTCACGGGGTATATTGTCAGATCATGTATTAAGAGGGGTTTGTTTTCCTTTCTCTGACTATTTTCCTTTTACCCTTCCTTCTAAGGAAACTATGGAAAATGTGAAGAAATGCAAAAACTTTCTGTCCACATTAATAAAACTGGCATCATCTGGAAAACAGTCCTCAGAGACTGCGGCTAATGTGAAGGAATTAGTACAGAATCTGCTGGTAAGAAAAGTTAATCAAAAATTGTAAAATACAGCATCTGGGCAAATTCAGACTCAAATTGGTTTTTTGTGTGTGTGGTTTTTTTTTTTTTCTTCAGAGGATGGAGTTTATAAAATCTGAGCTAAATCAAATTAACTTTGCCTCTTCTGAATTAAAATAGATGGATAAATTTTCCATTAAGTTTATAACTGAGACATTGCTGCTTATATTCATGCATGAGAACATG
Organism: Illadopsis cleaveri; assembly: GCA_013399915.1. NCBI lineage: Eukaryota > Metazoa > Chordata > Aves > Passeriformes > Timaliidae > Illadopsis > Illadopsis cleaveri. The sequence goes on from VXBB01023395.1 coordinate 870,653, forward strand.
AGTTCATTTGGAGTGTGAGTAATGCAAGTAGTGGCTCTTTAAATTCTACATTTTGATAAAACCATTAATAAAAAGACACATTATTTACTTGAGGGAAAACACTAGAGCTGGTGCAATAGCTGACTGTAGGAAATCACAAGTTTTTACAAAAAAAAAGTAATTAATGTTGCCTGATATTAATATAAAATCTTGATGCATTTAATATTTGTAGAGAATACTAGTATTGCTTAGCCTACTTGTTAGCAACCTTTAAGTTATTCCATCATGCAGTAACCAGAGGTCTTTAGGTCTTATTACTTGAAATTTGTAGTAAAGTTGGTTACTACCATAAAGCTGTTGGTAACTAAAAATAGTGAGGGATGATAAAACCACCTATTTTCAGTATGTTCCCAAGTCTTAATTTTTTTTTTGTGTTGGATATCTGTAAAACTTAATTTCTACAAGTTTGTTCATTTGGATTTTCTGTTTTGAAGGATGGAAAAATTGAACCAGAAGACTTTACCAGTAGGCTGTACAGAGAACTTAATTCTTCACCTCAACCTTACCTTGTGCCTTTCCTGAAGGTAACTTAGCTTCATTATTCTTTATTTATCTCTGTGCTTATAAGTCAGCAGCCATGAATACAAGCACATCCTTTGCCATTATAGATGGAATTCCACAATGATGTTGAAGGAAGTTTTAAATGGTGCCTGTTTAGGCTTTTCCTCCCTTAAAAAATAATTTTTGTGTCTTAATTCCTAGAGTTTGTTACTGTGATTCATTGGCACAGTCAGTAATGTAACTTCTACCATGGTAACACATTGTAGCTCTTTTGAGAAATCTGAAAAGTTCCTTTCTATGAGTTAAACCACAAACCTGTGAATTGATTTATTGCTCTCTTTTTAGTCCTAGAAAGCAAAGGGATTCAGTGATATAGAAAACTGTACCTTCTGGGCAAGTTTTGCTTGTGCTGTAAACTGGTTTGGATAAAGAGGAGATTTGTCACCTCCCAATGATAAATCACATTTGACATGAATTTTATAGTAGTTGGATAAATCTCAAAATATTATATATTGCAAAACATTTGCCATCAGTGAAGTCAGTGAAAATACAACAGCATTGAATAGTAAGAGTGTAACTGCTTGACTGAGGGATATAGCTGTAGGTGTGTGTTGACATTTCTGGGTTCTTAAATGCTTTTTCAACCTTGAGCTGTTCCTGAGGACAAAAATTGTTGCCATAAGAAAACAACTAATTTAAGAAGCCACTAAAACACTGTGGTCTCTGTTGAGCTATTCTGAAATCTTCCCTGCTGCTCCAGTGCGACTTTTCAGCTGTTAGGATGACATTCAAGGAAGGCAGCATGGGTTTGGGTAGTTAAATACATACCAGGGGTTCCAGGTGGGCTACCTAGCTTAGATGCCCATGATATCCAAAAGGTATTGTCCCTCTGTCCTGCCTATTGAACAGGAGCAGGTTGGTATTTCTGTGTGCTCACCTTTCCTCAGGTGCACACAGACCCGTCCAATGGACTGAGACGAAACGCGTCGCTTCTTTACAATTAATATTGTGTGAGCCAGGATTAAACAACTCAACAAAACTCTCTCCTTTCCCCTTTTCAGAGGAGTTTACCTGCCTTGAGACAGTTAACACCAGACTCTGCAGCTTTCATTCAGCAGAGCCAGCAGCAGCAGCCCACGACGCAGGCGACGATAGCCACCATCCCGTCAGCGGCGGCCGTGCTGCTGAGCTCCTCGGTGCAGCGCACGGCGGGCAAGGCCACTGCCACTGTCACCAGTACCCTCCAGCAACCCGTCATCAGCCTCACCCAGCCCACACAAGTTGGTGTCAGTAAACAAGGGCAGTCCACGCCACTGGTATGTGAGCTGAAGTGCAGTGTTTGTTATTGCACTGGGGATTTTTTGATAGTACTTCTTAAATTGGTGGTTTTGCTCAGTCAAAGATGTGAGGAAAAAAGTATAACTTATATTGCATCATGGTTAAAGTGCTCTTAGGGTTTGTTCTTCCCAGCTGATTCTCAGATTATTTACAGTTGTTTTTTTTTCTCCTTATTGTTTGCAGGTTATCCAACAGTCTCAAAAAGCAGGGGCATTGATAAGGCCTCCACAAGTAACGTTGACACAGACACCCATGGTGGCATTGCGGCAACCACACAGTCGTATTATGCTCACTACTCCTCAAATCCAACTGAATCAGCTTCAGACAGGTAAGAGGTCAAGATTCTTGTGATATGCCATATTTGATAGCATTGCCTGAAGTGTGGTTTAGGGATTGCTTGCCCAGAGGAGTTGTTGATGCCCCCATTCCTGGAAGTGTTCAAGGCCAGGCTGGATGGGGCTTGGAGCAACTTGATCTAGTGAAAGGTGTCAGAAGGTTTGGAATGAGATGATCTTCAAGGTCCCTTCTAACCCAAACCAGTCTGTGGTTCTGTGAATGTCAGTTTATAAGTGCCCTGTTTGTACTACTGCTAAAATCTTCCAATGTGTAATGCCATAGTGGGTGGGAGTTCAGATCTATCAGGGCAGCATTGACAGACAAATGGTTTGGCTGCTGGAATTGCGTGTGAAGGGCCCTGTTTTCACCTGGGTGAAATGCTGACAGAAGCTATTGAGGTCAACTCTTTTTACCAGACCTATTGCCACAACTATTTGTGACTGACTTACACATGTGAACTCTTATTGATGGAGTACAAATCCTGTCTGTCTTCTTGCAGTACCTGTGGTAAAACCAGCAGTATTGCCTGGAAACAAAGCTATTGCCACTGTTTCGACACAAGTAGCTGCTGCTCAGAAGAATAAACTGAAAGAACCTGGGGGAGGCTCTTTTAGGTGAGGAACTGTATGTTTGTGCATGTGCTGCTTGGGCAGCTGAACTCAGACCTTCCTGCTGAATCCATCTGGGGAAACTCAAAATAACCTGGAGGTGGATTTTCTGGGGACAGGTTTGCTTCTTCATTAAAGACTTCAACAAACAACGCTGGACATACTCGTGCCAGACTGGTTTTAGCATTCAGCTGGCACTAAACTGCATAAACAATTCCTGCCCAGACAAGCAAGTGGAATTCATTCCTTCCCTTCTCCCAGCTCTGCTTCAGTTACTCAGATGTACAGCCTGTCCTTGTGGTGAGGGCAGATTATTACTGGTTTGTAGTAGTGATTTGTCTGGTCTCTTGTTTCTCAAGATGTTGAAACATTACATAAGAAAGGATCTTGGAAAAAACAGGAAGTACAAAATTAGTGCTCTTTGAAGTCAAAGCAGTAATTTCTCATTTATAAACAAATGAGTTGTATTTTATCACAGCAAATAAAGCTTTGATAAAAAAGCAAATAAAATGTAAAATTAAGTATTCAGGTTTATGGTGGAATTCATTCTATGCAGCTGTGGTATCATATAGCAGTGTGTGCAGATTGGCACTAAATGTTATGATTATAATAAATTTTCCTTCCTTTAAGGGATGATGATGACATTAATGATGTTGCATCAATGGCTGGAGTCAACCTGTCAGAAGAAAGTGCTCGGATATTGGCAACAAACTCTGAGCTTGTGGGCACATTAACAAGGTCCTGTAAAGATGAAACCTTCCTTTTCCCAGCACCTTTACAAAGAAGGATATTAGAAATAGGTATGTTCTTTTATCTCGAACATTAATAAAAACAAATTTCACTACTCTTTGGTTTAATTGAAGGCATTTTGCATACAAATTGGTTTGAATAATTAAAAGTTGCTGGAGTCATTACCTTCTGGTATTTTCTGGTATATTCAGATACTTGTGGGAAATCATTTGTGTTATGAGAAGTAGAATAGTGTTAAGGAATAAGAAAGATAGATTTGCCTTCTAAAGTGATGGCAATTCAACATCAAAACTACACAATCTGGCTGAAAGTCTGATGGTACTAATAAGGTGTAGCAAGCATGACACAAACAAATAAGTCCAGAAGCACTTTTATCAGCTTTACTTAGTAATTTAGAATTGATGGTGGAACAAAAAGCAATCTTGAATTCTTTGTTACAGTGTAGTACACAGCATTTATTAATAGGTTGTCAATAGTGTTAAACTAATATGATTTTTAATATGTGTGTAATTTCCTGTTTAATCCTTGTCTGAGAAAAACCTGCAAATCATATTTAGAAAAAAGGATTTAAATTTCTGTGACTGAGATTATACTCATATTTACTTGTATTGTAAAATGATTTTTTGCAACCCATTTGTGTTCTGATTGTAGGTAAAAAACATGGAATAACAGAAATCCATCCTGATGTAGTTAGCTACGTATCACATGCTACACAACAAAGACTACAAAACCTCGTGGAAAAACTATCAGAGACTGCTCAACAAAGGAATATTTCCTACAAGGTAACTGTACTTAATTGCTCAAATCAAATGGCAAAATTGCACAAATTCAGCAGGCTGTGGTGTTGACTGTAATGCAGGAGTTCAGGTGTTCTTTGTTCTGTGAAATCAGGTTGTTTATTCTCTTTGACTGATTCACCTTCCATTAAGATATTAATACACATGGGTGACTAGAACTTTTCAGCTTGCATATACAAAATGGTTTTAAAACAAATGCAGAGAAGCTGTGCCCTCCCCTTTATTTATTATGTCAAATGCTTAGTGTGTGAGTGATTGTAGAGTCAGACAGATAAAAGCACTGCTTTGAATTCCCAGGAGACTGCTATCTGACAGATGTGTGTTCCTAATAGATGCAAATGCCTGAGCAGCGTTTAAAAAAACCACACAGCTCTGTGAAATACGTTTGAGAGGTTAAAGCTGTGATGATACTAGTTTAGAAGTCAAAATCTGATGATTCATGGAATAGAACAAAATGCTTTTAAGAGTTCTAGCTGGTTTGACTGGTGTAAATATACTCCTGCTATTTGTCTGAAAAGGACAAAGTGAACATTGGAGCTTTGAATGTGTATGTTCTTCCCCAGTACAGTACAAGTTAACAGCTTTGTTTTTAAGGGAGTAATGAGAAACATATTTGCTGTATTTTCAGGATGATGAAAGATACGAACAAGCAAGTGACGTTCGGGCACAGCTCAAGTTCTTTGAACAACTTGATCAAATAGAAAAGCAGCGTAAAGATGAACAAGAAAGGGAAATTTTAATGCGCGCAGCAAAGGCAAGTGCTTGGCTTTCACACGTGTTTGCAAAGTGTCATTTTTGACATCAAAACTGCAGAGTTTCTCTTCATTCTAAAACACTTGCAATGAAGGGGAAGACTAATCTTCAAAGATAGAACTTGATGAACGTGTTCTTAACTAGCGTTCAGTTTTGCTTTTCATTGTAAAGAATGGGAAACAGCTTCTTTGCCACTCTCATTGCATATTCCCAAATTAAAAGGAGTCTTGAAGTTTAGTTTTTGCATTTTGCGTTGGCAAAGAAAGATGAATTTTATAGTTTGGTGGTACTCTTAAATGTAATAGAGAGGTTACAGGTATTTTGGAGACTAGAAATAGAATTCAGAAAGATTTTTACAAATTGGAGAAATACGATAAATAGGAAGCAGTTCATGTAAACATGAATGTGAATATTAAACTGTGGTTTTACTCAGTGAATATAGAATGAATATGATTAGATAAGAGCACCCTAGATATAATTCACAAAACAACCCATGTTTTCTGTTAGTTTTGTGACTCAGCATGAGATGGCAATGTCAAAATCCAAATTTATTTTGTTGTTGGCCTAAAGAACGTAAGGGATTAACAACACTCAGGATTTGATAGGATGAGAAGAAATGGCCTCAAGTTGCATAAAGGAGGTTTAGATTGAATATTGAGAACAATTTCATCACTGAAAGGGTTGTCAAGCCCTGGAACAGGCTGCCCAGGGCAGTGGTTGAGTCACCATTCTTGGAAGTATTGTGTAGATGTGGCACTTGGGGGCATGGTTTAGTGGTGGGCTTGGCAGTGCTGGGGAAGTAATTGGACTTGATGTTCTTAAAGGTCTTTTCTAATCTAAATTATTTCACTGTTCTAAAAGGAGTTGCAAGTGCCCAGTGAAATGGGCAGTTGCTGATGTTAAATGCTCTTGGGTCACTCAGGTATACTTTGTTCAGCCTGCAGCCTGACCTGTGTGTGTAGGTGTAGCAGAAAGATCTGCTCTGAGTAAGTGCCTGATTACCCAGCAAGGAGAGGAATTGTTCCAAAAAGTACAGGTCTGATTCCTTTGTTCATATGCAGAGTGTGTAATTCAGTTCACAGATGTGTGTAATTTGTGTCTTGTTATGGTTGCATTTAAGGCATAATTGCCTGGCTACTCCTTTGCTATCTTTAAAAAAGCAGAAAAATGGGATGCCTCTTTCAAAAACAGATACATTAAGAAAAGGAAAACTTTTAATTTCTGAAAGTTGTTTACCACTGTTGTCCTCTGTGGGACATTTCCTGAAATTTAAGAAAAGCTTTCATATATAATCTTTAACTGCTTTTGTAACTGAATTAATTTTTCTTTCTTTTCCTCCAACTCCTGCTCATCGTTTATCAACACAGTCTCGGTCTCGACAAGAAGATCCAGAACAGCTTAGGTTGAAACAGAAGGCCAAGGAGGTGAGTGCTGAACTTAACATAAACTTTTCTTTTGGAAGTTGAAAGAGAAATAATAACCCATCCTTGTTCTGGCACGCACAGATGCAGCAGCAAGAGCTAGCACAGATGAGACAGAGGGACGCCAACCTGACTGCGTTAGCTGCCATCGGTCCCAGGAAGAAAAGGAAAGTAGATTCACCAGGATCTGGATCAGGGACAGAGGTACAGTATAATTGTCACCTTTGGTTTTTCTGCCTCAGCCTCTGTGCAAACCTTTCTGTCCAGAGCTTTTTCCCCAATTTGTGGAAGCTCCCTCCCTGAGCAGCAGAAGTGGTTTGTGTTCAGGTTTGCTCATTGAAGGCCGGGATCAATTTTCAGCACCTGTAGTGGCATAGGGAATGGGATCTGAGTGGTCATTCCCTGATTCATGGAACTGGAGGGATGTTAGAAAAATCATCCCTGATCTAACAAGTCTCGGCTTTTTGCACCTCCATAGTTCTGGAAGGAGATTTTTGTGGTTGTAACCAATCTAACTTGAAGTGCAAAGGAATAGGTGGGGTGGTAGAATTCAGTCACTGCTAAATTTGACAGCAGGGGCTCCAAGTTACAGGAGCTTGCCTAATTTCTCTCTTCAGCACTTGATTTGCTTTATTTTTAGTGTCTCCACAGCAGATCAGTTTGACCAGTTCCATCTGATCAGCATGTTCTTGCACATCCTCTGTATATTCTACTGTTGAATCTGCCTTTTAAAAAATTCTCTGCAGATTAGGTACTGGAATGCTCAGTGTCTGATTCATTTAATTTACATTCTGGTACATGATTATCTGCTGTATTTCTAAACAAGTTAATAAACAAGAAATAAAATTGCTTTCCACATGAGACGTTCAATGTGGGATTTCTCTAATCTTTAAAAAGAACAGAATATTCTTGAAAATTGTCACTTATTGGACCAAAAGCTCTCTTCACAATTTGAGGATTTTTCCCCATGGGGTTTTGTGTCTGATAGCACGTGACAGAATAGTAATAGTTTAATAATCCTGTTTATTACTCCTTGAACATTCTGAATTTTCAGTGCTAAAGCATTTATACTGTAGAAAAGCCTCAAAAGAGTTCACCTTGGTATATACTGAATTGCTAGAACCAGTGATTTACATGTGCTTGATATAAAATAGTAGAGAAAAATCTGAATACTAGTAAATGTTATTTTTGTTTATACAAACTCAAGCCTCTTGAGCTTCTTTCAAAGTAATTTTAAGTTTTGAAATTTACTAAGATGTCTGCTACTGAGAATAAGACTTGTTTTTATATAAGCTGACAAATTACTCTATTAAAGGTTTATAGATGTGGTTTAAAATTACGAAAATTGCAGAATGGGGCACTTTGCAAAGATAGATGTGCACACAAATGGAGTTGTCTCAGAGGAATATGCTGAAGTACCTCATGCAGAGTTAATGTTGGCATTGCTTACTCCTGCATGCTCAGCTGTGCCACCTTAATGGCCTGTTAATGTCACTTAGGTTATGGGATGTACTTTGCATCTCCTGTGAACACTTGTTTGTATTTCATCTAAATCTGACTAATTTAGTTATCTTGGATTAATCACTGGTTAACCAATTAACTACAGGTTCCCTGGAAATCTAATCTTTTTGTCTCTTTAATTAAGAAGCAGCTGCCTTTGATCTGATGCTCACAGCTGTGCTTTTGCTGCTGTCACTTGACATTTTTAAATTGGGCTCCACTTGTCACCATTTGTATGCAGTTTGTGGTTAAGGCATATTACAAGAAGTGTGGAAAATAAGGTTTGTTGTTACTTAGACACAGATTTGTAAATGGAAGCTTTTGATGTCTACAAATGCTGACTCTTAATTACATGTAAAATCACTTCTAAGTAGTAATTGCACTGTCTTGTTTCCAAATTCAACAAAACAGGTTGCTGTCGGTTTGAGAGTTTTATGTCCATGTGATCTTACTGAAAGTTACCAAAAAGCTTAACTTATTCCATACGTAATTCTGTGTCTTTAAAGACTCTTGAAATTTTACCTTTGCCTTTCAAGTATTACAGTCTGCATAATAAAGCTCAGGCTTGAGCTTTCACTAAAGAATATTTAACAACCAAGAATAAAACCCCTTCCAGCCATTCTTTCTGTTGTCTAGCAATCATATGTTTGTGAAAAAAATTAGTTAGCATCCAATACTATTTCCTGCATCTTCTAATTTCCACTGAATTGGTGAAAATTAGATGGCCAAATTGTGCAAGTGCCTTAAAATATCCCTTGAAAATCCAGCCTTTGAGCAGCCCTAACTACAGGATTTTAGTGATTTGGTGTTTGCTGGGTCAACAGAATGCTTGAGAATCAAAAATCTGACTTTACTGTTAGCACTGTGGTGCAGCAAGTTCACCTGGCCTGAAGAGAGTTCTGCTAACCCAGAGTGATCATTTCCAGTGCAGGTTTTTTAGGTTGGTTTGATCATCAGTAATGTTCATTGAGTAAATACATTATTTCCACACGTGTTAATGGGAGCCTCAGCAGCTTATTCACATGGCTTGTGCACCACTCTAAATCTGGGCTTTTTTCAAGTGTGGGGTGTTTTTATTTATGTGATAAAGTTCTCCAGACTCAGGGGCAGGTAAGTCTTTATTCACTACTGGAGTGCGTTTGGTGTCGTGAACTATGAAAGTTTCATTAAAAAAAGAAAAGATAACATTACTGTAGTAAATTAAATTGGAGGGGAAAATGAATGCGTAGCTGAGCCACAGAAATACAACCCGTTCCCAGAAGAATTCATTATTTAGGTAAATCACCGGTCAGAAAACAAACGATTCCCGGGTGGAAATTGAGGGCTCAGCCTGGATTCCGCGCCGCGCGCGCCATCTGCCGGGCACTGCGCGCTGCTGCAGCTGCTCCGCGGCCTCGTCCCGCTCCTTCCCCGCCCTCCCGTGCCGCTCGTTTGTTTCCTTCTGTCTTTTGCTTTCTTCTTCTTTTTATTTTTTTATGTGATAGATAGAATAGTACGGTGCTTGTTTATCCTGCCGCTTCGGGAAACTCCCAGTGTGTACCGGAGGGATGAGTGATGCTGAGAGATGCAGAAGCATTCAGAGGTCATTAGAGAATGTGTGACTGTGTCTAGGAAAGCTTCTCCTAAATATAGTCCTGAGCTTGGTTACAGCTGTTGTCACCAGAAGGAGCACACCCTGCCATGGAGATCAGGGGGATCTAGGGCATGATTCAGGTCCTCACAGTCCTGGGAATAGGACTGATCCCCAGCTCCAGGGCTGCCCTTGGCAACTCTGTGTTGGAATTGTGAAGAATCCTGTCCTTTCTGTTTGGTTTGGTTGTTGGGATTGCCTGTCCTTAGCACCTTCCTAAAAATACAGGCAGTGCTTTGGGGCTTTTTTTTGTCTGTATTGAATGCCGCTGAAAACTTCAGATTGTTCAACTGTTGTAAATAAATCAGAATTAAAAAGGAAATCTCTAATCTGGTAGCATACAACTTCCTGACTATGTACAGTTTTTAGGTCACACATTTCCACTAAAAACTTTGGAATGCTTTCAGGCATGGACTGACTGACCTGTTCTTGTGCTTTCCAGGGATCTGGTTCGAGTGCAGCAGTCCCAGGCAGCTCTGGAGTTGGAACAACCAGACAGTTTACGCGACAAAGGATAACGCGGGTGAACCTCAGGGACCTCATATTTTGTTTAGAAAATGAGCGAGAGACAAGCCATTCACTATTGCTATACAAAGCATTCCTTAAGTAAAATGGAAAAGATCAAGGTATTTTTGACGGAGAGACGCCTGAGGACATTTTTTAATATATTTGCAAATGACGCCTTTTTGTAACAAGCGAATGGGATATTGTTTAAAAAACAACCACCTCTTTACATGGAACAGTTTTATATTCCTGTTTATAAATAAACTCTTCAGTATAAGAGAAATACATTTCTGTAACAGTGAGGATACTTACAAGGCCTGTGGATACTATAAAAGGACAATTAAATTTTAACTCATCTCTTGATTGAGTGGCCTTCTTGCCAAACAAGCCATATATAAAGACTGATGGAATCGTTTAGCAAATAACTAGCTACCCTTTGTCAGCCCTGTAGCAGTTTCCACATTAATTGTTCATTTTAGTTCAGTTTTATTCAACTAAATCCATTACATAGGCATATGTCTACAGCAGATGACCTCATTTCATTTAGCTTTTTTTTTTTTAAACAGTCAGTTAGCAAAGCAAACTGATTTTTTAAGAATATTTATCTTTCCCCCAAATGCTCAAAATCTAGAGGGATATACAGTTAATTTTAAACATAACCTCAATTTTAATCACATTATTGCTTATTAGAGGCCCTGAAATCCCATAAAGGAGGGTTACTTCTGAATGTTTTAGCAGCATCTGTAAAAATGCATTTTATTTGCTATAGTTTGTAAAGCTGTAAAGTTAAAAAAGGAAAAAAAGGAAAAAAAGAGAAACCTTTTCAGCATAAATATATTTTACTTGCACTGTGTTTTTTAGCTAAAGTGAAAGCTTAGATTAAATAAAATCAAAAGTTGAGAGGAATCATCAAAAGACTGTTTCTCAGTGTGAATCAAGTGTTGAAAAATGGTTGGTGTATTTTGTCAGTAATTGTACATAATTTTTGGCACATAACATAAAAATGGCTATGTAAACTATAATTATTTTGCTAAAAGACTGTATGCAAGCTGTGGGCCTACTTTAAAGATGTCCAGAGCAAAGTCCCTTCTTTGTACCTATTTTTTTATTACAAATATACTAATTGGTTCTTTATATTTTCAGAGGTTATTGTATTAAATTGTCTATTGATAGTACTTTTATGACTGTAAATACTTTGGCTTTCTTTGTGTGAACTCTCATGGTAGAATTTAACTCTCTTGCGTGTAAACTGAATGCTGATCAGTATTTTTACCAACACCTGAAAACTGTTACACCCCTTTTATTTTGTCTTTTAGGAAATCCTGTCTTTCCATTTTTTTTTTCATGTAAATTTTGCACAGTTACTTGTTCATATGTAAATATTTTACTTTCAAAAATGAAGTTTTTAATTGCTATTGTTTTATATAGGATTGAAAGAAAATTAACTCCTTTATTAAAAACAAATTTATCTGTATTTGCTGATGTATTTTTCTCTCTAAATCTTTTCTCCACTTAGTTTTATTTTTCTTGGTACAGTAAAAGATGAATCTACCTGAGGGGATGCTCTTTGCTAAAGATGCACTTTGGGATGTTTTTATATTGCTTTGTTATCTCAGTATTTTGGAGATATGTGATTTCATGAATTTTGGCATTTAATTGTTGTCTGTGGAGTCTTGGAGTGGCATCAGCAAACAGTGGGTTTGATTGGTTGGTTTTTGAGCAGGAAAAGGTGTCTGAAACATCTGAAATATTTGGTGTTTGTCTACTGAAGGTTTAATAAAACAGCCTCTCCTTGAGGGCAGCCTGCTCCCTCAAACACAGCTAAAGGGTTTCCAGAAGAAGATAGGACATAAAACACAATTTGGAGCACAATTGTAAAATAAAATAATCAGGGACACTTCTGATTATCAATGTGAAAATCCGAGAGGCATCTCTGATGTTCTGTACTGGATATTTAGCTTTTGGGTTGTACTTTTTTGAATTCCTCCTCTCATGGGCCACTTCACCTAATAATTTTGAGGGCCTAATCCTGCTAATACATGAATGTGATGATTATTCCTTGCATACAGAAAAATCTGTCCACAGGCTGCTGCCCCAAGCCCTGCTGTGGAACAGGCACTGGCAGCAGGCCCATGGGAGATCAGTGTCTAAAAAACAGGATCAGCTCCTGAAGGGATGTGCTCACCTGACATCCTGTGTGACACTGACCTCGGGACTCTCATTGTTTGTAAACTCCAAACAGTCTTTAATTTGTGTCCTGTTATTAAGTGGAAAGAAACACCTTTGACTTTTGGCCACAACACTGTCAGAGCATCCCTTAAATTGTAGCAGGAGCTGGTTGTAATTGTTACTCACCCACTGGCCAGGCAGTGACTGGGCACAGTGTCTGCAAAGCTGTGGCAGGTAAGTGGGGAAGAAACTGAAAAATTAAAGTTATGACATGGTGTGCTGTACTTTGCTCTCCCTGCTCAGTAGTAGCTTAGAAATATTCTAGAGAGGGCAAGGGGGGAGGGAGAGATCTCCTGTAAGAGGACAGCTCTTGGTTTTGTTTTAAATAACATTGGTTTTAAGTGCACAAGCAGCCCTTCACTCCCTATAATTTTTTCTCAGCTAAAAGATAAACATTCCTGTTGTTAGTCAGAAAAGCTGGTAGCATCCATGTCCCTCCAGTAGTTCAAATTTCTGGAGTTTTGGACTGGGGATTTGGCACATTATTGTCAGTACACTGGCACTAATGACAGTAGTTGAAGACTTTTGTCTATTTGTTGTTAGTTTATAATAAAACCAGTAACTGTTTTTGATGCTGCTCAGAAATCTGACTTTTCAAAGTCACAGCTGAGGAGGGGTGGCATTTCCAGGGCAACACCTGTGTACAACAGCACTCCTCTTGTGTGTTAGTGACCTGTAGAGAGAAATTACGATTATTTCCTGGCCCCAAAGCTTGTGCAGCTCGATCAAGACTGAGGGTAAATACAGAAGAGAATTTACTGCCCCTTTCCTTGGGTCACTGTACCAAGACTGATGCACCTTTGTTGTAAACACCCCCAAAACTGAAGCTGGCCACAGCTGGGATGTTCTATGTGTAACTCAGTGAGGGTTTATTGCACCTTTATCACACTTTTCCAGCAGCATGTCAGGGACAGGTTCCTTCTCTCTTGCCTGTATCTTGGAGTGGGCTCTGTACCCTGTTTTACAGAAGTCTTGATGTCTCTCTATATTTTTTTAACACCTTTGATTGGCTACTGCATAGCTGTAATGTTGCTGAACTGTTGATATCATTCTTTTCCCAGCAGAAAAATTGATCAGAACAAGTAGACAGAATAAGGCACTCTGAATTCAGCCTGTTTTTCTTATTTCACAGGCTTATAATTAAATAGACACATTTTTTATTTCACAGGTTTATAATTAAATAGACACATTTTCAGGAAACCTTTTAATATATAGTGAGAGATGCATGCATGATAAATAACACCAATTTCACAGTAATTAAGATTTTATTGGAGGTTTCCCTGGGATCCAAGAAATTTCCTCACATGTCTGAGATTGTCTAAATTATGAATTTAAAAGAACTCCAGTGATGGTTTTAACCATTTTCTTAGGTTTACAGCTGTTTGTCCATCTGCAGAGAAGAGTCTTGACCTTTGGGGTAAGTGAGGGAGGGTGGCAGCTGGGCTGGTGACATTTCAGGAGTGACATTGCCCTGCAGTGTGGGGGTGTGGATCCACCTGCCCAGGTGAGTGTGCAGAGCCCAGTGCTTGGGTGTGCAGGGTGGGAGAGTCCCTTCTTCAAACACTTCCAGTGCTTGTGCCAGGATTTTTGCACAGCAGGGCTTTAGGCAAGGACAGGCCAACCTGATCTGTTAATATGTGGTGTGAAGTGCCAGGAGGAAAGGTTTAGGTAGTTTGGGTTGATCCCAATCTTTAGGTTTTTGGGAATGCCATGCAAGCAGTCCCATGGCAAGGATTGCTCCTCAGTATTTGGGGAGTTTTTTTAGCAAGGGACATTTCCCTGTCACTAGAAGTTGCCAGGCTGATGAATTTGAGAGATGTTTGTTGAAGGGATGAATAGGGAGGGCGGCAGCTAAAGGGCTGCTCTGCCATGGCTGACCTGCCTTTTATTTGCCCAACACACAGGCCTCCCCCCAGTCAGGATATCCCACAGGATGACAACTGAGGGCATTAAAACTGCAGTTTAACAGCTCAGATCTGTCCTCCCCCTGCAGGTGTGCTGTGGCCAAACCCTGCACTCTCCCGTCTTCCATTGGAGTCCTGGGAATGGTTGTGCCAGAGCCCAGCAGGGACAAGTCAGAGCTCCTTCGTTTTGTGTGTTGTTAATAGATGCCATAGAGCAGTGAGAGAAAGGGAACACATTCTTTAAAACTTGCTTTTAGGAATTCAGTCGTATTTTCCTGTGTCAGCTGAGGGAAACTTGCCCGGTGCTGCTGCAGGTGTGGGAAGGTGAGGGGAGCTCTGGGCACATTGCGGGGAGGCCTTGTGGCCACTGCCTGATCTTACTTTGTTCTGCCCCTTCAGAAATAACTTTCCTGTGAAACAGTTTACTTTCCCTTTGTTTTCCTGCTCAGCTTATTTACTGTTATTCTCTGGAAGCAGCTGGGTTGCACCCTGTTTGGTTCCCTCCTGGGAGTTTCCCTGTTCCGAAGTCAACAGAGGACTTGTACAAACAACACAAACAGCGTTTGGGCTGTGATATGGTACCACACTGCTGTGAAAGTGCTGAATAAATGCATAACAAATCTGGCTTTTACTGCTCTGTAAAAGTACTGCATGGTTTAACTTGAGCACTTATGTACTTTTTCAATCCAAGAACAAAATCAAGTTGCCAAAAAAAAAAAAAAGTTGTGAGTGCTTTCTAGTTTGCTGTGATGCATTTGGTGCTCTAATTTCGAGCAAACACGTTGGAGAGTTGCCCAATTATGGCAGATTGGAATATGAAGAACAATATATCTAATTTCCCAGGAGAGCAACGTGCTGATGTTTAGGCACAGCCTCTCTCAGTGAAAATGGAAATCCTCATGTCTTGTTGAATGTGTCACTGTTCAGCTCCTTTGCTCCACTTTGAGAGGGACAAGAGTAAAGTCGGGGTAAATTACAGGTAAGGCCCTTCATCTTGAGGTGGAATCGGTGGGATTGATCATTTCTATTTGAGAAATAAGAGTTAAGTTCCTTTAAAAAAATTACATTCCCATGTTCCATGCTGATGCACAGCAGTGGTGTGTGATTTGAAGTTGTGGGAGGGTTTCCTTCCCATAGTAGTTTTTGTTTGTCCTTTTCATTCTATTTGCATGGTGCAAATTCCCACTTTTCCTGCTTACTCCCACTTGAGTGGTGGGAATAAATTTTGTGTGTATTTGCTTATTCTTGATACAGATATTTCAAGGTCTCCATTTAGAGCCCAGCTCTAAACCAGCTGTGCTGGTGGAACTGAGTGTTCCAGTGGAGATGAGCACCATTCCCATTCAGCTCTCTCCTCCCCAAACCCAGGGGAGGCCTGTCCCTCCTGTCCCTGCAGCTTGATCCCAGAAAAACTCCCCAAAACTCAGTTCCCTGATGGAAAAATGCCCAGGAGCTCACGTGGGCAGGGTGGTGGCAGGAGCTGTTGGCTGGGAAGGAGGAAATGAGAAACCTGGACAGCCGAGGTGTGAGGCAGTGCAGAGTGGGTGAAGCTCTGGGCACATTCATCCTGTGGGAATGTGTCTGGAGCTGCCCATAAATTTAAAAAATAAATAAATACTCTAAAAATAGCTAAACCTGGTACCTACACAACACAAAGCAGGTCTGTGTGAGCATCCCCATCTCCTTGGCAACAGAAGCAGTCAGGGAGCAGGGAAGGGTGAGTGTGGTGGGTGAGTGTGGTCAGCAGTGGCCATAAAAAAGATGAGGGCTCAATCCCCCAGTGCCAACATCACATTCTTGAGGTGGGAAGTGCTGTCTTGGAGGGTTTGTAGGCTTGGATGGATTCTTCTGTGAGTTTCTGAATTTGCTTTGAGAGCATGGAGGGAAGGTCAGGAGGTTTGGGATCCCTGGACTCCTCCTGGCATGGGCTGCCCCTGCTCCCAGCCCACCTGATTTATGAACAGATGCATATATATGTGAAATATGTGTGTCTCTATATATTTTTTTATATATTTGTGTATAAATACATGCATACACTGAGAGGTATTTATAAAAGTCTGCTTTATATGTATGAAAGATGCACCTTTTTGATACACACAGGTGGGGCCAACTCTGTGACCCACCAGCTCTCCTGTATCCTTGATCCTGACAAAAGTTGATTTTGCAGAACTGGGGAGTGTAAGTGTCACTCAAAGCTGCTTGAAGGTGTAAAATGGAATTGTTTTATAATTGTCCAGCAAGGAGCTTCTTGGATGTTTCACGCTGCAAATGGAAACTGCAGGGGGAGGCTCCCTCTGAGGATGCTAAGGAAAGTTTTCAAGGAAAACTCCTGGGTCTTTTCCCCCTTATATCCAGCGAGTACTCTGGTTGTAGAGTATTTTGTGGCTGAATTTGGAAAGGGAGTGGGGTGAGGATGTGTGAGAAGCTGAGAGAAAAAAAGAAATCAAAGTGTTGACAAAGTAGTTCAACACTCAGCAGGAGTTTAATGGCAGAGAGCCGGGCCAGTGTGGAGCCGGGTGGGGGCGAGGACAGAGGTCAGTGCTGGGCTCTCCCTGCCCTGGGGGGTGAGGGAGAAGGCACTAATGACTCCTGGGAAAAATAATATAAAGAGGTGAGAATCGTGGAGGCAGCTGGTCCTTGTTTTCCCTGTGCCTTCACCTGTCAGAGGGGATTAACACCGACTGCATCCCATCCGTGCCTCAGCGGAATTCCCGCTGAGGGAGGGCATGGAAACCCCCGGCTGGGAAACGCTCTGTAATTGCTGTTATTTCATTAGGAAGGAGCCGTATCCGTTTTCTCCCCGCGCAGGGAAAGGCTGGGAGCCCGCACGGGCGGCCGGCTCCCCTCGTCAGGCGGCAGAGGGTGCTCTGAGCCCGGCTACGCTCCGGCGCCGCTCCGGTCCCCGCTCCATTCCCGCTCCATCCTCACTCCGGTCCCCGCTCCAT
>VXBB01023395.1:888049-900285 GCA_013399915.1 Illadopsis cleaveri
CGCTCCATCCCCGCTCCATCCCTGCCTTGGTCCCGCTCCATCCCCGCTCCGGTCCCCGCTTCATCCCTGCCTTGGTCCCGCTCCATCCCCGCCTTGATCCCGCTCCATCCCCCGCAGGAAAACACAGCCCTGCCCAAACCACGGCCCGCCGTGGGGGCAATGCTTTTTCTGCTTAATGCGAATTACGGATTATTCGTTTGCTGACTGCTAAATAATGGAAAGTGGGGAGGGGAGAAAAGGGGATGTAGCTTTGGGGGGGCAGGAAATCCACCCCCCAAAGTCCAATTAAAAATGATTAATTTAAAGAAAAGGAATGAGGAGAAAGCACTGTGTGCTTCTGTAGGGTTTGATCAGAATGGCTGTCCCAGACTATTTATGTGTTTAAGTCTTTTGGGGGGCACAGTCACTGAGTGGAGAAAATGTCTGCGAGCTACAAGAGCAAAGGCAGGTACAAGCTGAGGGAAGAAGTGCAGAAGAAAATGAAACTGTCGATTAGAAACATTTACAAACAGGACAGAGATGCTCAAAGGGAACTTCTGGTGATGGCAAGATGTCAGAAAATCGGTGTCAAACACAGTACACACAGAATCAACATTTTAACCATCACCTCTTAATTTCCCCTCTTCTGGCAAGTGCCGCAATTCCTGCAAGTAGCAAATATGTGAGGGTCCATGTGAGTTGTGTTTGGAGAGGCTGGAGGTAAGCTGAGCCAGCAGCTGTGGATGCTGGAGGTAAAAAATTCCAGCTATCCCAGGAATGTGCTTTGGGACTGCGGGGCTGCAGAGCAGGGTCTGTCCTGGTTCCTCTCCTAATCAGCTTCACTGCTGCTTCCTGCCCTTACCCTACCCTAACTCCTGCACATGGAGGAGCAGGATGGTGTGGGCTTCCCAGCTGCCTGGATCCAGCCAGGATCCCTGTGTCACTTGGCCCTAAATCCCAGTTAATCTGTGTTGAGCTGTGTATCAGAGGGATTTCCCGCCCCTCATCCATCAGCGAGGAATGCAGTGATGGAGAGAGATGAGTGCAGGGCCAGGCTGTGGGGACAGCAGTGGGGTGACCCTGCTTGCATCCCATCCCTCCATCCATCCATCCTTCCACCCATCCACTCATGCTGCCAGCAGCAATCAGAGGGTTGAGTCTGCCCCTTCTCCCATCTCTCTGGGTGCCCAAGTCACTGTAAACCTCCAAGGTGCTCCCAAAGCCACACTCTAATGTCACCCTGTGGCTCAGGGGCTGGCTTGGTCTGGCTGCTTGGTCATGTCCCAGCCCTGGCTGCTGCACGGATTCCAGGTCAAACCACCCCATGGGCAGCTCCGTGTTGGGGAATCGCTGTTTTCCAGGTCGTTAAGTCCTTTGCTCTTTAATTCTTTGCCTCCTGAACACCCCCAAGGTACGTTATAATCACCCCAAAATGCAGCCACTAATCGTTCAGTGTCCCCGTGGGGGAGGAAGAGCAGAGTCACATTAAATCACAATAATCAAGAGCTTCTGTAACAAATGAACTCGAACCTTCCTGACAGGAGGAAGCCGCGGTGCCGCCTGCGCTCCGCGAAGGGCCGTGTTCAGTCGTAATCTTATTTGTAATCTAATCAATATGTTTACTGAAGGAGAGAATATCATCAAGTATTACTTTAAGACACTTAGGGGATGTGACACCGTTCACAACTCAAATGTAAACAGGTTTCTTGGCCGTGTTTGCCCGTAGGAAGAAGGAGCTGTGTTCCAGTGGGGCTGGCAGAGGGGCTTGTGTGGGGAGCAGGGGGACCCCAACCTGCTCAGGGAGTCAGGGATGGGCTGTGCCTGAGCCCCTCCTCAGCTCCCCATCCCACCATGTCCATGGGAGTGCCCAGGCCCTTTCCCAGCCTTGTGGGCAGGCAGCTCCCTCCAGTCTTCTGTGGCTGATGGTGAACCCAGCCCTGTGCCAAGCCCAGGTGTCCTGTCCCATGAGACTTTTTTTTTTTTCAGTGTGTGAGCCTTCAGGAAAGTTTGGAGGCTTTATTAAAAACTTAGCACATAACATCCGTAACAAATAACTAGGCTCTAATGCACCCAGGGGAGGAGTTCTCCCTTACCCCAGGCAGTTAGAAGGTGCCTTTTACCCTGAAACATGAGGGTTATACGTATAAAAGTGTATATAATGTTTCCCTTATAAAATTTTTATCCTGTCTAATGTATCCCAAAGCTCTTTAAAAACTGAAAGCAGGAACTCTGGAGGTTTGGCTGCAGCTGTGGGGAAAGGGAGGGCTGTTTAGGTGAAGGCAGCCCCTGCACACTGATGGTGAGGGGGGACACTGTGTCCCAAGAGGGCAGAAAGGTCATCCAAGACAGGCAGGATGGGACCAGTCCCATGGATCTTGGACAGATGTGCCAAAATCCTGAAGCATCTTTAGGGCTCCAGAGCCCATGGCATGACACAGACATGCCCCCAGCTCACTGATGAAAAAACACATTACTTATGAGTTAAACTGACAGGGAAACTGGTAGGAAAATGAAAACAAGATGAAAAATAAATGCTGCCTGTTCAATTACTTAAATTAAGACTTATTTGAGAAAACACCCACTTCCCCTTTATTTTTTAAAGAGTTGGGATTAGGGTAAGGCTTAGGGTTAGGCTTGAGAGAGCCAAAGAATCTAGAGCTCCAGGAAAAGGCACTGAAAAAATGAGTAAATGTGGCACTTCACAACATGCTTTAGTGGGCAAGGTGGTGTTTGGCTGGACTGGATGATCTTGGAGGTATTTTCCAAGTTTAATATTTCTGTGATTCTATGATTGCATCTGCTGCTGCTCTGTGTGAAGTTGGCCCAGGGCTCCTGAGGTGGCTTTTTGTGGGGTTTTCATTATGTTTTTCTTGGAAGTGGCATGTTTTTTTTTTAATAACATAAAGGGTGATTTAAAATAGAGCCCACTCATCACAGATGACAGGGTAACTACAAAATCCAGTGTTCCAGGAGAGAAATGCCAACACAACAGCCCGAAGGCTCTTGGAAAAGCTGTTGGATAAAGGGTGGCTGTGCTGGGGCTGGTGCCTGGCACCAACCAGGGCTGGGGAGCTGCTTCCCCTGCCAGGGAATGGGGGCAGCAGGCTGGGGGATGGCATTTCTGGCACACAAAGTGAGTCCAGGTGCCTTTGGCAGCACGGGGCAGGTGTGTGGGATGTGCACTGGGAACAGAGGACAAGCATCAGGGGTGGGTGGTTTTCCACCAAAACCTTGTAGGGAAGCCCCAGAGCTGATGCCCCAGCCAGGGCAGCCCCTGCCCGCTGCCATCTCTCCACAAAAGTAGAGTAAATGCTTTGGCAGCTCATCCCCCTGCACATTTGGCTGCTGTTGCTGCCTGAGCCATTGGGTGCAAGCCTGGGGGTGCTGGTCCCTTAATTTAAGGGATAGTGGAGGGGGAAATGCAGGAGAGACGTGCTGTTTCAGGGATGTTTTTTCCAGGGGCAGGCGGCTCGTTCCCCCACACTGGCTCAGACATTCCCCACACCCTTCAAACTGAGTCTGCCACTGAATTGGGGCCCTACAACCCTGAGGAGTCAGTGAGGAGCCACTGGCATCCCACGTGAGGCAGAGCTGGGAGCTTGTGTTCCTGCTGCCTGCAAGCAGGGAGCAGTGTCCCCACGCTGGTTTCTCTGCAAACCTTTGGCTGGCGTGTACTGACACTTCCCCATCGGAAACGCTGTCCCTGGATGCTCTGACTGCTGTCCCTGTGTCCCTGATCCTCACAGCATGGATGCTCTGCTGCTCCCATGCCCATGGACTGGGAGGAATCCCCCAGGTCCCTTCTCCTGTGCAAGGAGAGGGCTTTGCTTTCATTCTGTTATTATCAGACAGAGTCACACTGAGATAAATCCTGCAGATATTACAGTCTGTTTGTGGCTGAAAAAAAAAAAGATGTATGTAGATGTTAACATTGCCAGTTGTCACCATGCTATGAGGGATGTTGTGGAAATAGAAATGGGGAAAATATAATAGATACTTCAGATTTGCAGCCTTAATAGCTTTACAGCACATCTAATTATTATATATCTATCACATCAATATACTGCAGCACTCGTGGTATTTTTATTTAGCTCCATCTGGTGTATGATAACAGGCTTCTGGTACCAAACAAGCATGAATTGGAAAGGAATTTAATACATAGTTCTGCAGAGAAGTCCCTTAAAACACATCCCAGACCAAGCATGTGTCCTGCAAAACCAACACTGCAGTTTGGACAGAGAAAGCACTTCTGGGTGAAAAGGAGAGATGTGAGCAATTAAAAAATGTACATCCAGGCAGACACTCTGCTCCAGGCTTCTTGCCTGCAGCCTGTAAATCTGATGCTGATGCTGTGTTTGCTCATCTCCCAACATTTAGTGTGTACTCCTGGGAACAGAGGTGTGGGATGATTCCAGGTTTTCTTTAGCTTTGAGAGAGATACAGGGGTGAAAATGACAGGCACAGGAGCACTGGAGACTGAGAGATGAGAGGGGAAGGGGGCCAGCAAAACACCCTGTGGATATGGGAATGAGAGACACTGAGCCCTGCTCACTGAGGGCTCCCTCACCAAGACATTCTGACTTCCTCAGCTGTGTGGGAATCACTCAATGGCAAAACCAACAACATAAATTCCCTGCTTGCTTTCCCCTCTGTTCCCCAAGCAAGGGGCAGGGGTGAGTGGATGTGCCAGACATTGTGGCCCCACTAACTGCAGATGGAATAACACTGAGGGACACATTTTAAGAGGGAGGAAAGGGGCTTTGCAAGGGGAAAAATCCATTCCCCAGCTGTGTGATGTGAAGGAGATGATGCATATGCTGCCAGCATGCCTTGCTGAGGAAACCACCTGCAAACCCCTGGGATCCACCAGCACTGAAATCCTCCTTCCTTCTGCTCTTGCAGAGATTCACCTTTGCTCTCCCAGATGAGCCCTAGAAAATGTAATTGCATTGAGCAACTCCAGTAATGAGCTCCTGGTCTGCAGACAATCAGTTTCTAGCCAGGCTGGCCATGAGCAGGTGTTAAAAACCTGGCTCCACCTGGCCCCAGGTGCCCTCAGGGTGTGTTGGCACCATGCACTGACCCTCCAAGGTTTGGGGCTGCTGCAGTGGAAGCACTGAGGGGTGGGGGAACCAGGTGAGGCTTCCAGGGGCTGCTGGTGACACAGGGTGAATGATGGAGGGGATGCAGGCAGGGGAGTGACGACCTCCCCACTTTGGCATCTGTGAGTTCAAGTGGAATTTCCCAGGGAAATCTCCCTGTGCCTCACTAGCAGCACGTCAGTATCTGCAAAGACCCCATCTTTGAGGCTGGGAAGGACAACCACAAGCCTCTGTATAGAACTGACCTGTAGCTCCCTGCAGCTGGTCCTGCACTGGAGGCAGAGATGTGCCTGACCTCAGCGTCCACCAGCAGATGACAGGGGAGCTGTGCTATATTTACTGCTGGATTACTTTTAATCATATGTTTTCCTCCAAACAAAGAATTGCCAACTAGGTGCTTAGAGATGAATGCATTTTATTTATCATCTCCAGGCAGGCACTGTTTCCTATTAACGTTTTCCACACTTTACAGCCTAATTAAGGTCATCCCACCAGCAGAACGCTGCTGTGTGTGTTTTAAACTACTGTACCTAATTATTTCTTTTAAACCTTACATGGAGTAACCTGTGTCTGATCAGCAGGTCCCTGCTGCAGGCTGGAGGCTCAGCACTGGCTCCCTCCTGCTCCTGGGCAGGAGTCAGCACCTGTGGGGACATTGCACATGGTCTTTGATGCTTTTTTTTCCTGTTTGTTTGTTTGAAGATTTTTTTTTTGTTTTTAAAGATTTGGGAGCTCAAGAAAAGCCCTGAAAACTGCTTGACATTGACCCAGACTTCCAGCCTGAGCAGCACCAGGGCCTCTTGCTGTGGTGTGACCTCTGAGCAGTGGGGAAGTCCCACCTGAGCTCAGTTCAGACACACCTGAGCCATGGTGCATCTCCTGCAGTTTTCTTTGGTGTCATCCCCATGCTCTCAGCACTGGTGTCATTGAGCTTGGCTCAGTGTCACATTTGATTTCACTGCAAATAGCCTCAAAATTCTTTGAAAGGCACAGCTTCCCCTAAACAGATTGTGGGACCTGCACCTACCTCCCTGCTACCTTTAAATCAAACTTCTCTGAATATATTACACTGCAGAGCCATATGTTCAGTGCCACTTCCCTCAGTGTGTCATGTAATTCATTGGCTATAGGCTGCCCAAGATATATGGACGTTGCCAAAAATAGGGAATGCTGGACCAAACCTCCTTCCTCTTCAGGAAAAACATGCTTTCAGCTGGCTGGGGGTGAGGGTGGGTGGGAGTGGGCTTGAGGTGTGACTACACAGGAGAAAATCCCTTAAATTTTTTTCTGTGGACCCCATCCTGTGAATGCTGTGAGGGCAATCCTTCATCCCTGTCCCACTCAGGATTTTTCATGGCTTTCAGTCTGCATTTCCATGTAACACTCTGCTGGGTAGAGAAATTGGAGTGTGTTGAGCAAAAGGCATCAGGAGCATCAATAAATTTTTTGCTGCCATGAGGGGACAAATGTGTTCCATTCACATCTGAAGAGAATGGGATCTGCTAAAGCACTGGCAGGTTTCATCTTCATCAATGTGAACAACTCAATGGGATCATCAGTTCCCTGTCCCCATGGTGTGTCCTGCTCTTCTCCTGGTGTCCCCATCCTGGGATGGGCATAGAGCAGCTTGGATCAGAAGGAGCTTTAGAGGTGAGGCTCTCCTGGGTTCTGTTTCACAGCCTACTTTATCCCACTGTGTTTTTTGCACTTTTGGCTGGAGCTGCCAGTCCTTTTGGGGATGCTCAGGGTCTGAGGAGGTGTCAGAGCCCAGAATGGCCCCGGGAGCTGCCTGGCTCTGTGCTCAGCTCTGTGCTCAGCCCCAGCTCCAGGGCTGGCAGGGCACTGCAGGCCCTGCTGAACGGGCACCAACGAGTGCAATTACAGCTCTGGAATGCACTTTGCTGTGAATCCCTTCCAGGACCAGCTAATATATGCTCTGATATTGGCACTGCTCTCGCTAATATTCCTGCCAGCGAATTCTCTGCTCTGCTTGAATATTCATGGGAAGTGAATGTGAGGAGAGGAACAGCCTAAATGAGGTGAGTACGTTTAAAAATTCAGCTTCCAAATTCAGTGGCTATTTTTTGTGGTACTCACCCAAGCGTTAGCTCCCATACTATTAATTCCAGCCTGTGTTTCAGATTTCTGAGCAAATTTTCTGTGTTTTTCCCTCACCGGATCTGCAAACTCTTCCCTCCCTTGAGATCAGTAGCTTTGTATAAAAACAGCAACTCTCCTTGATGAACTTTGTAGTCAAAGGATTTGTTTTCCCTGACTTTTATTTAAATTATTCTGCCTTCACCTCCCCGTGCATGGTTCAGAGCCTGTGGTGGCTCTGTGCTGGGATTGAAACTATTCTTGCTTAGGCAAACTCTCATTTGGACTTGTCAAAGGAGTTTGGTGTGTTTGTAATTAAGTGCCTCTCACACCTTCTTTAACCTCACTTACAAGGAGTCGAAGCGTGAGAAAAGCCTGCAAGAGGCAGGAAAGGCTCATTTGCACCTTGAAATGCCAATGTTTTGGGAGATCAATGCTGTCTGTACGGAACAGAACTATAAGCAACTTTCAAGTGCTTTTTTTTTTTTAAAGCGGTGTCTCCTTTGCATATTGGATTCATGTCTGATTATATGGTGAGTGAGGTGTGAGATAATAGGAAAACAGCCTCTAAAGCATTAACTCCTTCACACGTGCCATGGTTCCAACACAGCTCGGCTCTGCTTTCTTGTGCTTCCTCCCTCCTAAATATAATCACACCCCACCGGATGGCGGGAAAGAAACTGTTACAAAGCCGAGCGCAGGAAGTTTAGACTGTATCAGAATTAGGGTAATTAGTGTTTGCATTAGGCTGTTTCTCAGCCATACAACCAGTCTCATGGCAGGGAGGCAGGAAGGGCTGCTCTCCTCTTTCTCTCAGGAGGTGACACCAAGGCAGGATCACCACCCGACCTTGTCTGGTTCTCCAGCTCCGTGGTGGACTGAACCATCCCACATCCCTGTCCCTGCTGTGCTGGGACGCAGCAATCCCACATTTTCCCCAGCTGCCACTCTGCTGACAGCCCTGCCGGGATCGGCAGAACCACGTACCTTGGTAATTGCCCGTGGGCCACTCGTGAAAAGCTGTGAAATCTCCAATTAGCCTGGAAAAAACTGTAGATAAGCGTGTAATTCTCAGCCCAAATTAAATCAACTGTCCAAGCACACTCTTGCCTCACTGCTGTGCTTCATCCACCACCACCATCTCCCCTCTGCATCCTTTAGCACGGCACATTTTTCTTTTTATGTGGTGGCAGGCTTTAGCCTCGGAGTTTAAACTTTGCCAGTGGGTGGAAGGAAGGGGTTGTCTTCTTTATTTGATTTAAAGACAGGCTTTGCTGCTGTGAGGGTCTAATGCACGAGCTTTTTGGGGGTTTCACGTCCACTCTCATGGCTGTGCCAGGCTGGCTTTGGTCTGGTGCAGCAGAGGAAAGCAGGAAGCTTAGTTTGAGATACAGGGAGGGAACCTGGCTCGTTTGGGAAGCTCTGCCATAGGGTTTACATTAGAAACATGTTGACCCTGCTGAGCATGGAAAACCAAGGGAATACTAATGGTCCATTTATTAAATATCTCAAAGTCCATTTAGGATCCCATAGAGACCTTGAGTAAATTAGAGTTCAAGAGGCAAACTAGTGCTCTTGAATATGCAACAGTGAATTTGTGTGTCCAGCCTGCTCCAGTGAGGGAGGGACATCCTCCACTGGCAGGTGCCACCAGGAGGGGAGATCCCACATTCCTGTGCCACCAACAGCTCCCAAAGCCCAGGAGATGCTGGGCATGACACAAATTGGAAAACCTGTTGCAAAAATAAAGAAATGATGCATCAGGCCATGGCTTGCCCCACTGGAACAGTGTTTTGGGTGCTTGGAGGTGACATTTATAGAGGTAGACACTGAAATTGTCCTCAGTCAGGGTGGAGTCATCCTGCCCTTCCCACCTGGAGTGTCCTTTCTCAAGGCTTTCTGATGCTTCCACCTTTCAACATTTAGCAAACAAAATTCAACACAGACCCTTTTTTGTTTACTTCTATCCCCATATAAAACTGTGAAAAATGTCCATATCACAGGGATGGTTAGGGAGCCTGTTCCACCCCAGCTCAGTTGCTCTCCCAGTTGCTTTTCCAAAGAAATACTGATCAATTATTTTTCTGTCTATGCAGCAATTGCTCCTAATTGCTGCCTCCATTGTGTGCTTCTGGTTTGGAGCATGTTTAATGGGAGATTTGTGCTCATCTTGAAAGAATGCTGGCTTTAATGATCAGGGAGAGCATCAGTGAGCTGAAAGTTCACTCAAAGCAGTGCCCTTATTTCTGATTTCCAGTGTGAACTCCCACCTGCAGGTCCTGCAATTTAATACTGAGGGGAACCCAGAGATGGGCAGAGAGGTTCCAGAGTGGGTGATGGTTCAGTTGTACCAGGGCAGGTGGGAGGTCAGGCAGACACAGAAATCATGGACTTATAGAATTATTATGGCTGGAAAAGACCCCCAAGCCCAGCCTCTGGATGGATACCATTAAACTGTATCATGGAGTGAATGCTGCTGTCTGCAGCAAGGACTGGACAGGAGCTGGACTCGACCCCTGTGGGTCCCTTCCAACTCAGCTTATCCTGTGATTCTCTGAGCCTTTCACTCCACCACAAGCAAAAGACATCAGCAGCTCCTCCATTTGCTGCAGAGACTTGGCTTTGCTTCAGCATTTATGTAACAGCAGGAGAAACCCAGGTCCTCTGAGAATGTGTCCTGTGGCCCAAAAAATGTTCATTTTGAGCCAAGTGGGAGCAAGGTCACTGTATCCCAAGGGGGTCTTTGGCAATGAGAACAAGTGTCCTGTTGGGGGTTGGGACAGCCAGCAAGGATGGCTGTGGGTCATGGCTGGGACAGGATTCTGATGGATGCCTCTGTGGGCTCCACAGGCAACACAGAACAGATGAAGTGGGGTCAGCCAGACACTCTGGAGACAAAGCCTTGTGAGGCACAGGGCTCCTCAGCTCAGGGCTGAGCTTTCTGCTGCAGAAAGCTGGAAGGGAACTCACCTTTATGACCCACTGCTTCTTCCAGCTGTGCCTCTCCTTTGGTGAGGTGGATTTGGACATGGAGCTTTGATGTCTGTGGTGGAACAGGGAGAGGCTGGGGAGGGCTCATACCCATGTGCCAAAGGGCCACTTCTGCAGCCTCTCACCCTGATTTTGTTGTGTAGCTCCAGGGAAATGGGAAAGGTTGTCTGTGATTAGATGGGTTTGGGGGGAGAGCTTTGATCCTGTCAGCAGAGACGAGAGAATGATGGAAAGAGAAATGAGTGCAAAGAAAGGAGAGGGGAGGAGGGAAACACCATCAAGATGGTCCTGACAGATGGGGAGGAGGTGAGGGATGTGGCAGGAGATGTTTCCCAAAGCTGCTCAAATAGGCAGGGGGAGGACAGGAGCTCAGGCATCTTCTGGGGGAGAGTTTCTCTTAAACCTGAGCTGTGATTTCCATTGGTACTGTCAGATCAGCCCCGAAACCTTGGCAGGAAGGGCAGTTTGACATCAATTACTGCAGTCCTGTCTCTCCCTGCTCTGGCAGCAACCCGGGGAGTGAATTTTGGAGACAGATGTGTTTGACTCTCAGACGTGATGCAGAGCAGAGTATTAGGGAGTGCATTGAGTTTGGTGCTGCTCTGGCTGTTTCAGTGGGAGCAAAGACTCTGACCAAGCTGGATGCAATGGCCTCAGTGAGCAATGCACTGCCCAAATTCCTGTTTGTGAGGCAGAGATCCACACAGCCACAGGGAGCTCTGGAACTCTGGCACCACTCAGGATGTGGTGACAGAACAGGCAGAGGCTGGCACTGGGCAGGCTCCATCTCAGAGCCACTCACTTTGGGGTTTGTCAAATCATCCCAAAAAGTAGTGTCAAGTAGCTCTAGGTGTACAATTCCCCCAGGAACTGAAGGAAAAACAAACCCAGTGCAAGGCAATATCAGCCCTCCCTCTTGACCCTCCTGTCTTTGCTGGGGAGTGCCGGGTGTGGGGCGTCACCTGCACCTTCCTCCAGCACAAAGCCCAGGGCTGTCCTGCAGCTGCCACCATCCCACCTCCCTCTTGGCCTCCCTACCCATAGTAGATCCCAGAGGATGAAAATTTGTCTGGATCAGATCTTTTTGTGAACACAGCCCTGACACCCCCACACTTTAATACAGCGCTTCCCGTTCTCTGTTGGAAGTTCTGTAGTGGAGGCTTCTAAAAAAAGGAGAATTTCTGGCATTATTTACAGTTAAAGAGATTGGGTTTGACACATTTATGGCTGAGACAGTAAATATGACTTATGGCAAATCAATCCACTGCATTTGACTGTGACATTGGTGCTGCCAGGGATTTGATTGGGGATTGATGGGTTTATTTGCCAGAGGGTTGGGAGATGCCATCAATGTCATGGCTGTCCAGGGTTCCAGGCTGGAAAATTGGGGTTCTTGCACCCTGCTGAGAGCTCAGCCCATCCTGGCCCACCCTGCCATGCCTTTCCTGCTCTTCCCAAACTCTGGGAATCACCACCTGGGGCTGTGATGAGGCTGAAGCCATCTCTCTGTGCTGAGCTGGCATTTTCACAGCTCCGCCAAACTTTCGGGTTTGTTTTCCATCCCTCCCCCTTTTCCTTAGAGTCCATTTGGATGTCTGCAAGCAGAGATGTTGAAAACTGAATTTATGCCACAAGGAGAAGCAGTAGAGAAAGGTGTGGGGGGGTGAGGTGTGAGGGGGGGAGCTCTAAAGGCAGCTTTCTTTTATTTTTTTTTAAACTTTTTTGCTGATGGCAAGTGGTAAGCATGTTTTATTTATGTGTTCTGAGATCCGCCAACGTTCTGTTTTTCTCCTGACTGATGCCTTGGCTGCAATGACAGCTTACACTGAGCTGGCTGTGCACGAGCCTCATTTACCCTCCACAGACACCTCCCCGAGACTGGCAGTGAATTATTCTGCACCTTGAACTGCTCCCCAGTTAATGTAATGCCAATTTGACTCCTTTGTTAAAAAAGTTTTGTTGGTTTTTTTCTTCCCCCAAATGTGCAGATTATTTTTTTCAATGAAAAAGGGCTGGAGGCTTTTTTGAGATGGCAAAAATAAGGCATCTTATAAAATTTTAGTGAAC